>CM066242.1:2428709-2900709 GCA_033675125.1 Athetis lepigone
CATGTTGCTACTGTGGCATGTTGCTATTATGGCACGTTGCTATTGTGGCATGTCTTTATTATGGCAAATCGCTGTTGTATCATGTTGCTATTTACATGTTGATATATTGGCATGGTTTTATTGTGGCATGTTGCTATTATGGCATGCTGCTATTGTGGCATGTAGCTATTATGGCATGTTGACGTATTGGCTGGTTTTTATTGTGGCATTTTGCTATTGTGGCATGTTGCTATTATGGCACGTTGTTATTGTGGTATGTTGCTATTGTGGCATGTTGCTATTGTGGCATGTTGATATATTGGCGTGTTTTTTATTATGGCATGTTTTTACTGTGGCATGTTGCTTTTTTGGCATGTTGCTATTGTGGCATGTTGCTATTGGCATGTCGCTATTACGGCATGTTGATATATTGGCATGTTTTTACTGTCGCATGTTATTATTTTAGCACGTTGCTATTGCGGTATGTTGCTATTTTGACATGTTGCTATTGTGGCAAGTTGCTGTTGTTGTTGTTGTTCGTTTAATTAGTGTATTAATGACATCATATCCTGAGAATATAAACTATCTGGTACATCGGAAAATAACTCTATGAGGGTTCAAAAAAACAACGAAACACTTCGAGGAAAAGTAGGTATTGCCCTTGCGCTGCACTTGGCATGGCTACGACTTGGCTGGGCACAAGCGCGCCCCCCGATAGTGTGTGGGTGACAGAAAAATAAGATTGATTAAATATTTAATTGGGGGGTGTAATTATTACTCTGATTGATTGATTGATTTGTTGATTGATTGATTGGTTGATTGATTGATTAATTGATTGGTTGATTGATTGATTGATTGGTTGATTGATTGATTGATTGATTGATTGATTGATTGAAAGATTGATTGATCGATTGATCGATTGATGGATTGATTGATTGATTGATTGACTGATTGATTGATCGATTGATCGATTGATGGATTGATTGATTGATTGATTGATTGACTGATTGATTGATTGACTGATTGATTGATAGATTGATTGATTGATAGATTGATCGATTGATGGATTGATTGATTGACTGATTGATTGATTGACTGATTGATTAATTGAATGACTGATTGATTGATTGATTGATTGATTGATTGATTGATTGGTTGATTGATTGATTGATTGATTGATTGATTGATTGATTGATTTATTTATTTATTTATTTATTTATTTTTTATTTATTTATTT
This sequence comes from Athetis lepigone, assembly GCA_033675125.1. Lineage (NCBI taxonomy): Eukaryota > Metazoa > Arthropoda > Insecta > Lepidoptera > Noctuidae > Athetis > Athetis lepigone. The sequence goes on from CM066242.1 coordinate 2,429,926, forward strand.
ATTTATTTATTTATTTATTTATTTATTTATTTATTTATTTATTTATTTATTTTTTTATTTATTTATTTATTTATTTATTTATTTATTTATTTATTTATTTATTTATTTATTTATTTATTTATTTATTTATTTATTTATTTATTTATTTATTTATTTATTATTTATTTTGTGATTTGTTGTTTGATTGGTCATTGATTGATTGATTTGATTCGATTACATTAGATTATTTATTTTTAAAAATCCAAAAAATAACACTGTATTTATATGGCATCAAACGTTACGGCCATTCGTATGGACAAACCGCTGTAACAAACATGGTTAATATTAAATTAAAGGAGAACCATAAACTTTACGAATTTTATTTCAATTTATAAAAATTTTGACTATTAAAGTCGTCCTTTGATTTTAAACGCTAAACATGGTTTTTTTCTGATTTAATTTACCAAGTTCGTTTGAAAGATTTGATCCTTATAAATGTCCCTTTTTTTTATTGGGACAATCCCACCACACTATTGCCAACCACTGCAACTCTTGAAAGCCAGAATCAACAGTGGAGTCCGCCAGAAAAGCGCCGAGCAATGAAGCTCGACGAGTCCCGGAGAAACGATTCAACTGTCTTGGATCCCGCAACGAAATTAATCAGAAAAGAACAGCGGAGGAGTAAGAAAAATATATAAATGTCCCTATCGATTGATGTCATAAAAGTACAGATTGTTTGGGGGGGTGGGTGGAGGATACCACTCGACTCCCAATACCACTCCCAATATGCTGAGCCCCATGGTTACGGAGATATCGGTGATCAAAGCTTGAGGTTATGTTACGTCAATTTTGAGGTTAAGTTAGGATTTTTCCGTGCAAAATTAATTATTTTTCACTCAAATTTCCTAAAAATATACTTATATTAAAGACATGATAAAATTGAACGAAACCCCCCTCCGCCGCGAACGAAACGTAAAACGTCAAATTTGACATCTACTTTGACCCCTAAGACTACCCACTGACCGACAATTGAGCTAACCTAAAATATGGCGTACATACTTTTTTTCATTTTGTATGGAAAAATGCAAACTTTAAAAAAAAATATCTCGTAAACCGTGAGTCTCCGCACCTTAAAACTATGTGAAAAGGCCTTCAATTAGTGAGTACTATCTACAAATATAATATGAACTTCCAACTCAAGGGATTATAATGGAAACTTTAGCCCGGTTCAGTGGTTTAGGCGTGAAGAAGAGACAGACAAACTGATAGACAGACAGAGTTACTTTCGCATTTATAATATTAGTATGGATTAAAATGATTAAAAATGATTAAAATGATCTTTATTTTGTAAATAGGTTATATCATAACACTTTTACACGTCAATTTTTTGTTTTTTATATTTTAATCGAACGATGGAGCCGGTGTTTCGTAACTGACTACTCTGAGAAGAAACATCCGAAACAAACTCAGAGGTCAAAGTCTCTTTTAAAGTCCATACAATTGTATTGGTCAAATTATGCGAGGATCATGAAGGTTAATGACTGATGTGCTTTCTTGATGAGAAAAGCACACAGATTTGAGTGGACCTGTCCAGACAGTGCAAGCATTTGTCAGCAATCGTTTAGCTCAACTTTAGACGTAAGGAGCCCAACGTTTTGACGAACAATACCAAAGTAAGGACATTTGGGTAGGCCGCATAACTACTCAAACTGTCAGTCAAAGAAAATATATTAGTACATGTGTATTCTTAGGATAATGAATGACCCACATAATCCTCACACTCACAAAAAAAAAAAGTATAATGTATATAAAAATAATAACATACTTAAAGAAGTACAAATCAATGTCAATGCTACAAAATAATCATGTCAATAAATAAATATGAAATTTATACATAAAAATATAGAAAAGATAAATATACTTTAAAAAGTACACATCAATGTCAAAAGTACAATAATTACCATGTCAATATATAAAAGAGTAAAAGTAAACTAATATTGACCTGTGTATATAATTGATGCAGCTCAATCCCAAGCATTTGAATCCTCTAGGTGATCCTTAACAGAGTAATGGGATTTCTTGCATAATCTACGTTTTATAAATGATTTGAATTTATTAATACTAAGTTTTTGAACCTGACTGGGAAGTTTGTTATAAAAGCGTATACATTGACATCTGAACGAACCTCCTATTTTCTTTAGCCTAGTTGAAGGGACAACAAATTTGTCCTTGTTCCTCGTATTTATGCTATGAATATCACTGTATTTCTTATACTGATTAATATTTTTGTGAGCAAATAACAAATTCTCATATATGTACTGGCATGGCAACGTCATTATATTAATTTCTTTAAATTTGTCTCTTAGGGACTGTCGGGGACTCAATTTGTAGATTGCACGAATAGCCCTTTTTTGCAACACAAATATTGTTTGTATATCGGCGGCATTTCCCCACAATAGAATGCCGTACGACATCAAACTGTGAAAGTAGCTAAAGTAAACTAAGCGGGCTGTTTCCAAATCTGTCAAATCACGGATCTTTCTAACGGCGTATGCTGCAGAGCTGAGTTTTTTAGAGAGTTTTTCTATATGGGGGCCCCACTGAAGTTTGGAATCTAAAGTTATACCCAAAAATACAGTGTTATCGTCGGGTTTCAATTCTTCCCCCTTTATTAGAACACTAGTCTCTACTTTTGTGACATTAGGTAATGTGAACTTAATAAGTTTAGTTTTCTTTTCATTAAGAAGTAGGTTATTTATATTAAACCAATTAACTATTGACGCTAAGGCACTATTTATTTCGTTACTCAACAGTTGCTGACGTTTAACTTTAAATAAAAGTGAAGTATCGTCTGCAAACAATACTATGTCATGCTTATCTTTAATGAGATAAGGCAAATCATTAATATAAATTAGAAACAAGAAAGGACCAAGAATTGAGCCCTGAGGGACCCCCATTTTTACCACAGAACCGGATGATCTTTTACCGTTTACATCAACCCTTTGAATCCTATCACTCAAGTAAGAAGTGAGAAGATCCAGAGAGGTGGCACGGATTCCATAGTGGCGCAGTTTCCTGATTAAGGTTTCATGGAGGACGCAATCAAATGCCTTGGACAAATCGCAAAAAATGCCCAATGCATCGCATTTGTCCTCCCATGCTTTAAAAATATGTCCTAAAAGTTCAACACCAGCATCAGTGGTTGAACGACCCCTTGTAAAGCCAAACTGTTTATTATGCAACAACTGATGTTTATTAAAGTGTATTTGCATTTGACTTAAGATTAGTTTTTCAAAAATTTTACTAAAAGTAGGTAGCACTGAAATCGGTCTATAATTAGTGGGGTCAGATGAGCTACCCGATTTGAATAATGGTATTATTTTACTGTATTTCATTAAATCAGGAAACTCACCACGATCAATACATTTATTAAAAATATTGGCAAGAGTAGGTGCTACTATATTTATTATAGACTTGGCAACATCTACGGAGTTACCCCACAGATCTGTTGTCTTTTTTACATTTAAGGAATGGAAAGTTTTAATTATATTGTTACAAGAAACATGATCGAAATGAAACTCAGTGTTACAGGGCGGGACGTTATCTTTTAGTAAAGATTCTGCAGCATAAGGGGATGAATTTAAATACTTTGTAGTCGAAACGGGAATATCTGCAAAGAAGCTTTCAAAAGCCGAGGCGACTTCAGCATCAGATTTAATTATAACGTCATCAATAGTAAGACTGTAATTACTTCTTTGGTTTTTAGACTTTCCTGTTTCGCTATTGATAATATTCCATGTCATTTTAATAACATTACTACTGTTTTTTATTTTTAAACTTAAGTATCGCGACTTGGCCACATAACAAACCTTTTTAAATAATTTGGAATAATTTTTAACATATAAATTAAATTCAACACTTTTATTGAGAGCCCGTTCTTCGTACAACTCGTAAAGACGTATCCTACTTTTATAAATTCCGGTCGTGGCCCAATCGCTGAAGCAGGCATTGCTGTTTACTGATATAGTTTTTGGAACAAACGTTGAATTAAATTGATTGCAATACATATTAAAAAAATCATTATATTGTTGATTAGGGTCATCACTATTTTTCAACAAGAACGGTAATTTATTCATAAGTTTACTTTTAAATGTTTCCAACCGACATCTAGACTTGGAGTTTACAGTGATATCTTTTTTTATAACTTTTTTATTTAAGATAGGTATTGTAATTAATTGTCCGCAATGATCAGAATCTACTGAGTTAATAATTTTTTTGTGGGTAGGTATAACATCTGTATAAATATTATCTATGCAGGTAGCGCTTGTTGGCGTTATTCTTGTAGGCTCTAAAAATAGATTTGCAAGATTGTATGATTTAAACAAACTAATTACTTTAGCATTTGAGCTCGAATATTCTAATAAATTAATATTAAAATCACCACAGACAATGATGGACTTTGCAGAGTTACAGATTTTGTGCAATGATTAATCAATATCAATAAATATTAATATAAATACGTCATTCATTACAATTTTTATGTTGTAGGTAATATTGTATCAAGAATAATGGGCAATAAACACCATTATTACTTCTTTAAAATAATAGTGTTACAAAAACTCGTGAAATTCTATGATTCTAAAAATCTTATTACTACTATTTTGGTTTAGGTAAAAGATTTAGGCCACGTCCGCATAGGCAGGCGGCTTGCTTAGCGCCTAGTGTCTAGCGTGTCACCTAGCTAGTAGCTTAGTAAAACAAACGTTCTAAAATGAACGCGGCCGGCTGCACTGCGCGCTTAGCGCCTAGCTAGTCGCTTGGCGTGCATCCATGTAAACAAACGTGTTGGTTTTTTGTTGCGAGGCGCCAGGTTGAAAAGTAGCCACTGGGTGAAAACTTAACTCGGATTTTTGTAATACTATAGGAGGTTAGAAGAAAACAATGGATAAAATATTGATTGTTTCAGTTTTCAAAAGAAAATCTTTGTGGAACCTTTTTCTAAGATCCAAATGAGTTAGTTTTCCTTTAACTTTACTGAGAAGTAGATCAAATGTTTCCCTGGTCATACGCAAATATTAATAAAATTTATCGTCAAAATTACGCAATTGTTTATATAGAACATTAAACTCCCCATAACTTGACCGTGATTTATTTATATCATGAACCCAACATGACGGATAAGGCCGTGAACTAATATATTTTAAAGATGAATTTTCTGTGAGTAGTAGTTTTAGAGCTATTTTTGAAAGCGACATCTCGTCACGTGGCGACAAGCAAATGCCCAAGGCACCTAGCGACCTACCACACAAACCACCTCATGTGCGGCCACCCGTGTATCCAAGCAAGTAGCCAGGATGCAAGCCGCTAGGCTCTAGGCGCTAAGCAAGCCACCTGCCTGTGCGGACGTGGCCTTAGGTATAAGACTACCCACTACCCACTGACCAGGGGCCCTAGTCTTGACAACTTTGACGGTTATTGTATGGCAAATGTGTCAAAGGTTTGACGTTACACGTCAAAAATCGATCATTGAGACACGATTGTAATAGCAGACTAGGGCCCCAGGTAGTGAGACGACTGACAATACTGCGGAACCCTACCTACACTGTTCGTATCTAGACTGGCACTTTACCGGGTTTTTAATAAATGATAAGCTGTGCTCAAAGGATGTTTACCTAAAGTGTGTTTTAGGGTTTGGAGCTGCACTCAGTCGTCAGGTACCTAGGTATTTTAGCGTTGTCGTGTTAGTCGAAGTTACCTACCTGTGCTAGCTACTCACTGACCGAAGACAGTCCAGGCCAATGATTCCAGCTATAGGATAGGTAGGTATCACTCATCTCTCGCACAACACAAGGCACAATCACTGCACATCACATTCTCCACACCCTCAACCCCATCACAAGCACTTCACATCGTACACACCTCACGCGATCAGGTATTACAAACTGAACATTGAAGCTGTCTCCGAAAGCTAGAAGTTCTCGAGCGCGCGCGGGACTAGCGGACAACGCGAACGCGCGCACTTCGCGGCGACATCAAGGACACTAACTAAATCAAATTGAATGAAGTCGATTGAGTGCGGGGGCGCAGGGCAGGGCCACAGTATATATAACACACAGTATTTCAACTTCATGCAAACGGTCGGAATGGAAGCAACCAACAAAACAATTTGTGAAAAATATTTATCGAATGACACTAGTTTTGTAATATGCTAAAGATAATTATGTACTTTCGGAATATTATCATCATCACTGCATAGTATAAAATAAAGTCGCTATCCTCTTTCTGTCCCTATGTATGCTTAGATCTTCAAAACTACGCAACGGATTTTAATGCCGTTTTTTTTAATAGATAGAGTGATTCTTAAGAAAGGTTTATATTATAATACGTCCTTATTATAGTAGAGAAAAGCCGGGATTTTTTAAAGATTTCAAGTAACACCCGTGCGAAGCTGGGGCGGGTCGCTAGTTTTTTATTTAACATGTTTTAATTTAACTCAAGTGATAAAATTAATATAAATTGTGTGTGGACAAACCTATCGTGTGCTAACGATTTTTTTCCCCATTATTTGAAGAACTATACCGGGTCACAATACCGTATGATACTTACACTGTAGCTGGGAAGAGAGGGTGCGCGCGCGCGCAACGGTTGGCAGTTTAGTTAGGCCCTGTCCAGGAAGGTCGAATTCGCCGCGATTCTCTCGCGCGCATTACGCGCGAATCACGCGCAAGCCGAGTCGAGAGTCCGGCGAATTGCACGCGTATTACGCGCGAGTTTATTATTCGCGCGATGCTTGTGGACGCGATGTATTGGTGCCTAGTATCTCGCAAACGCGCGGGTGAATTCGCGCGAATCGAATCGCGGCGAATTCGCCCTTTCTGGACAGGGTCTTAGGCTTATAGGTATTTTGTGTGAATGAATTCTATATTTCCATTCGCGGTAAGATACTTAAGACATTTAAAAACCATTTTTACTGTCCATTCAACCGATACGACAAATAACGGCTGCAGTAAATACATACATAGTTGGTTTGTAAGCAACGTTTTTGCTACCAATGCCCTTACATCTACGGAATAGTAGTTAAATTCGGTTTAAGAAACCGTATTTTTTTGTTTTAAATGTCTAATCTTAACGCGTATAGAGTATAAGTACCTATACAATATTTTTAATTCAATTCAATATTTTGATCGTCAGCTGTGACGCGTTATGCAAACTTACCGATATCCATAATTAAAAAACCGGTCAAGTGCGAGTTGGACTCGTGCAACGAGGGTTCCGTTAATTTGTTTTTTAGTCAAATAACTACAATATTACGGTTGTCGGAGTTTTTTCTTTACTTGTGCTACATGACATTCATCTTGCCAAATTTCATGATTATTGGTAAATGGGAAGTACGGTGAGCTACACATCAAGCTATACAAAACCGATATATATAAGCTGACTTCTGATTGTACGAAAAACATAAACAATGCGAGGTCAGCTAAAACTGGTTTTGTATAGCTTGATGTGTAGCCGTGTGTACCCTATCGGTTTTGATTCCCTTGCAAATGTCTAAATATGCAATATAAACCGCCGTATCTTTTTATTTTGTTGATTTATAAACTTGAGTTTTTTTCGGCTTTGTGAGATAGCAGACCCGAGTATGTGTTATTAATTTCAGCTTGATATCTCGACGCATTTCTGAGAAAAAGGGTCTTGACAGACGGACGGACGGACAACAAAGTGATCCTATAAGGGTTCCGTTTTTGCTTTTTGAGGTACAGAACCCTAAAAAACCTCATTATAAACGATTCTGCAACCGTTCTCCGACAGTCGTTTCTCCTTTGGACTGTTCCTCGACAGGACGTTTCGTTTTTGAGAGATTCGTCGATAGAACGTTTCACCTATGGATGTTTCGCCGCCAGAATGGTTCGCATTTGTTAGTTTCGACGACAGGACTTTTCAACTATGGAATATTCGCCGTCAGATCGTTTTGTCTACGATTGTTTCGACATGGCTTTTTCACTATTAAACTACAAAGCCACCAAAAAGCTACTAGCTTGCTACAAAGACATGAAGAAAGAAAATGTTTTAATGGAAGACCGCCTTTACTTTTAATGAATGGTATTTATCTATTACCTATCCATATTCGTTAATTTTGTTATTGCAAACATTGGGGAAATAATAAAACAAAAGATTATTGAAACGTATTTATTTATATTATTATAAAGTGTGGATTCCAATGTGATTAAAAAAAATATCTTCAATTTACAGTTTTATTATAAGTAGGTAAGTAGTTAAGTATACTTAGGTTTAAATAATATAAAATTATTTCATTAGGTGACAAATATGTGCCCATCCATTTAAATATGATTTTAGGTTCATCTGATTCTTTTCTATTTATTTATTCTTTAATAAATAAATACCATTCATTAAAAGTAAAGGCGGTCTTCCATTAAAACATTTTCTTTCTTCATGTCTTTGTAGCAAGCTAGTAGCTTTTTGGTGGCTTTGTAGTTTAATAGTGAAAAAGCCATGTCGAAACAATCGTACACAAAATGATCTGACGGCGAATATTCCATAGTTGAAAAGTCCTGTCGTCGAAACTAACAAATGCGAACCATTCTGTCGGCGAAACATCCATAGGTGAAACGTTCTATCGACGAATCTCTCAAAAACGAAACGTCCTATCGGTGAACAGTCCAAAGGAGAAACGACTGTCGGAGAACGGTTGCAGAATCATTATAAACAACCGCAACGCCATCAATACAATATTACGACTCAATGAAACATGATTAAATTTTGTTAAAATAAATATAATTATGTTGAAAAAACGCGCCAATTTTAGAACCGACTTCAAAAAGGAGGTTTACGATTTTTCGTTTTTTTTTTCAATGTCATTAACTCGTCGCTCTCAGTGCATTATTCTAGTTCTACCTACATTATATTTTTTTAATAAAGTCTGGTGGTATACCGCCGTTTACCCGAATTTTATTTGCCCTAATATCATTTGCCATAATAGTTAACAGCCATAATATCATACCACATAATACTCATTTGCCCTACTCTCATTTGCCATATTAGTCACGTGCCAGAATCATTGTTTTCCATAAAGTCACTTACCATAACATCATTTGTCATAATCATTAATTATCACAGCCTTAATTATCACATGCCCTAATTATCACATGCCATAATATGATGATCCATACTAATATTATAAATGAGAAAGTGTGTCTGTCTGTCTGTCTGTCTATCTGTTTGTCTTTCTTTCACGGCAAAACGGAGCGACCAGTTGACGTGATTTTTTAAGTGGAGATAGTTGAAGGGATGGAGAGTAACAAAGACTACTTTTTGTCTCTTTCTAACGCGAGCGAAGCCGCGGGCAAAAGCTAGTATGCCATAAAATAATTTGACACGACATCGGGTGTGTAACGGTTGTTTATATCAAGAGAAATTGGATGCAATTTGGACTTTAGGGCACCCCGACTCGGACAGGTTAGGTTAGAAGGGGATGGCGGGGTCGTGTGAGCGAGCGAAGTGAGCGAATAGACCCCGCTATCCCTTTCGTGGTTATTTTTTTATAAACCACACAGAAGTAGGAGCCCCGGGCTCCGTCGACCTAGCCCACCATCAACCATGCACAGAAAAAAAACCAAGCACAGAACGGGGCTTAAATATTTGTCTAATACTTGTTATGCCTTTTAATATTATGTCTAATAATTATTATGGCACATAAAAATAAGGCTAAAAATACTTATGGCATTCGTATCTTACGGTATTTAAAATTCGGGCAATTAAAAGTATGTCATATGTCTTTTAGAGCAAATGAAACATTCGGGCAAATGAAATTCGGGAAAATGATGAATATGGCATATAATCTTCGGGCAAACAATAGACAACCAAAGTCTGGTAGGTTACTTCTACACCTCGTTCTCCTCAATAACGAACAGCACAAAAATTGTGATTTAGTTAGGTATGGGACCGATGTATGGGTAGTTAGAAATAAGAACAGCTTCACTTTTCATAACATTTATTAATTGTTGTCTGACATTTACATAAATATTTGCCTAAGTTTAATTTATAACATTTCGTTTAGGGTAACTTTGTGGCATCTTTGGGGTCACAATACACTACAATGTGGCGACAGCGCGGCTGGGTGTGCTCACAACATATAACTCTCTGTGGAAGGCAGGGTCGGTCAACCTAATTTTCTCTTACAAGGTGATGTTAACAGGGGCATCTTTTGGTTCACTCTTCACATCCTTTGTCTCACTCTTGACATCCTTGCTCTCACTCTTCACGTCGCCTGCCTCACTCTTGACCTCGGCCGGTACACTCTTGTCTTTGTCGACGTCGATGGAGCTCCTGGAGAGCTGGCGCAGAATGTTCTCGAAGATGCGCGGCGCGCTCCGGGTGTTGGGCAGCGAGATGTCGGTCTGCGTGGTGGCGCACTCGCAGCGCGGCGGTGCGGGGAGCGGCGCGCTGGTCTCCTGCAGCTCCAGCGTCAGGGTCTTCTTCTTGGCGAGCGGGTCGGGGGCGGGGGGCGCGGCGGGGGCGAGGGGCGCGGGGGGCGCGACCTTGGCGCGCTCGATGGCGGCGGAGAGCACGCTGCCGAGCAGATGCGCACACTTGATGATGTTCTGCGTCTCGCGCGCAGTGAGCTGCAGCCCCTGCGTGCGGATGATGTTGTTCATCACCTCCACGTTCTCCGGCGAGCGCTTGCGAGAGCCGTCCGAGAACTCTGAAATTAACAATATACTTATTGCTGTAGTGGAAATGTTGACAGACACGCAATAGGTCGCTGAAGACGACTCAGAAAGGATTGCGAGATGACCTGAGGACTGTTTCGGGGCGAGGGGCCTTATCTCAGCAGGGAGGAAATGCAGATTATGTGGGAAAACCGAAGGATAGTATATGCAACGTAATAAATAATATTTACTGAGCTAATGATACTATCTCAGGTTGGAGGCCGGTGAAGGCCTGCGAGCTACGCACCCCAGTCGGCGAGGTCGGCGGTGTCGGTGCGGTAGGGCGTGGGGCAGCGGTCGTAGTAGCCCTTGACGGGCGCGCTCGGCAGCGAGTTGTTGTAGTTCGCCCAGAACGAGCACCACTCGCCGTCCGCGCCCCCCGCGCCCCCCGCCACGCCCGCCTCGCTGCTCTCCGCCCACGTGCTCACGCAGCAACTGCAAAAAGGAAGGTTTCTGAATAGCACTCGTAGTGTACTTTTAGCACTAATCTAATGTGATTGTGTGTAGTGATTGGCCAATTGGAGCTGAAATTACAACGATCTTAAATCGTTAGATTAACAGGTGGATTCTTATTGTACTGTATATAATACGATCCCTAAGGAGGATAGAATAATAAAGGAACGGAAGATTGTAAGGAATTCTGTTTTGTCGCATATCCACGTGAACAAAGCTTCTGGCAAAAACTTGACAATGATGAAAGCAGAAATAAAACTTCTTTATATAGCTAATAGCTACAAGTACTGGACGCTCATGCAGTGCATGCGGAGGGAGAAGGTCGCGAGACAGGGGCTGGAAGTAGACAGAGCGTACCTGGAGAGCTGCAGGTCCTGCGTGCGCGGCGACAGCGCCTGCTGCGACAGCTCCGCCTCCGACTGCGACGATAGCGACGACTCCAGCTCCGGGCCGCCTCTGACACACAACACATCGCTCAGCACAGAGACACGACACTACATACACTACTCAGCTGGTAACAATAGGGTTAGAACAACAGGGAGTGGGGTGGTGGGCATGGACTTGTGACAGAGTGTCTCATTACAGGCGAGTGCTCAAGAAGATAGTGTTGTTAAAATCAAGTCCTTCATTACGACATATGTATATGGCAAGCAGTATCGATTTCAATTCAATTCCCGAATATTTTTCGACGGATTCTGCCGAGTTCTGGTAACGCTTTAGATGTTTGATATCATCTTAATTGTTTTATAACATGTTACACATAATTTTGGGGGAAACTATGATATGGCTTCTTATCTCGAAAGTTTCGAATGGATCTAAAGTGCTGGGACTGGAGGAGTATCAGGAACTAGCAATATCGAAATTACCGGGAATTCAGACAGTGAACTTCTCTCGTAATGTGTCGTAGTGTGAGTTTGTCGGATCACCTGTAGGGGCTGCTGGTCTCGGTGAGGAAGACGGAGCTGTCGCGGCTGCTGGCGAGGCTGTGCTCGCGCGAGCGCGGCGGCGGGCGCGGCGCCGCATGGTGAGCCAGCGACGCCGAGCGAGCCTTGCCTCGCGCCCCCGCCCCCGCCCCCGCCCCCGCGCCCCCGGCCGGCGTCGGCGCCGGCGTCACCGGCAGCGGCGTCGACGTCGTGAACTTGTTGCGGATGCCGTACTTTGAGTACATGTCCTCGAAATCGGACACCTGTAGACAGTTGCACTGAGATGTTGCTCGACGTCTTGAGTTGGAGGTCTCATATATTATCAGGAGGATCAGGTTATTTTTATGTGCCGTCGAAGGGACATCGTAATGAAAACTTTTGCCAAGTACATCAGTTTGTGATTCTTAACCTGGTTAACTGGTTTATGGCCAAAGTGACATGGACTGAATGAATACTCCCAACATGAAGGAGACAACACGCCTTAACCAGCACTTGTTAATAATATCATGCTCCTTTGTTGGGAACAATAATTGCCACGATGTCCTTTCAGCGCAAATTCTTCTTGTCTATGACCACGAAAGCTAGACGCAATCATTCATCAATCAATTGAAAAAGCTTCAATATGCCAGTGCCAGGCAGAGTCCGGAGTCATGTCAATAGTGACACTTACCTGTGACAGATCGAGCGACATGTCCTCCTCGAGCGTGGTGTCGTGGTCGTGGTGCGCGGGCGTGCGCGGGGAAGGCGGCGCGGGGTGTGCGGGGAGCGCGGGGGGCGCGCGCCGCAGCACCTCCGACAGCTTCCTGCTGCGCGGCGCCACGTCCACCGACGGCCGCCGGTGGTACGAGCCCGGCAGAGAGTTCGCGCGGTCACTCCTGGGGATCAGCAACACCAACAATATCAGATAGAAATTATAAAGGATTAGTGACATCAATAAACATAAAATAAGGTTGAGAGGGGTTAAACGGAGATCAGTCAAGGTCGCAGATGTTATAGTGTAAGAGTGCGATACCTAGTAAATACAGGTGCATTCTCTCTTTCCTCACTCTCATAGTCCATGCGGCGGTCATTTGTCGACGGTCCTGCGCTGACACGACCGGAGAGAGATTACAAACAGGAACAACACAGAAAAGTGCACTTAGAAGGACAGAGGTGTACCACTCTCAGCTTTCGAACTTTGGACTGCCACTTTTTGTTCCACTGATGGGAAATCATCAAACGACTCCCTCCGCACTCGTTTATAGCTTCGAACTTCGGGTCTTTTTTTCATTAATGGGAATCTATAAAATGCCTCGTTCCGCGCTTGATGGAAAGAAAGAAAGAAAGAAAGAAAGAAATATATTTATTTGGCACACATATAGACCGATACAGAGCAAATTAATTCTCACAACAATGCGACAACTACCACCGACCTCTTAGTGATCTGTTTCCCGGTGACGAGGAACTCCAAGTTGTGCGGCTTCACGGTCTTCTTAGGCGTGGAGGAGGCGGAGGCGGGCGCGCTGCCGGCCGCAGACTCCTTATCCTTCTCCTTCTCCTTCTTGAGGGAGCTCCGCCGCGACAACGACGCGGAGCTCCGCCGCGACGACGAGCGCGAGCGCGGCGGCGGCAGCGGAGGGGGCGGCGGCGGTGGCGGGGGTGGGCCGGGCTCCTCCTCCGCCCAGCGCTCTGACCGGAACATGGCACTGGAACTGTGGAGTTGAGATTCAGTCGGCGTTTGTGCTTGAGCAAACCTAACATCCCCGGTCATGTGACATAACATAAGCTAATTTTTGTGTCTTTCTAAAGCTAGCGGAGCCGCAAGCAAAAGCAAGTAGCTACGTAAAGTTTCTTGCGCTTTCTTATCCATAGGAAACATCACTACGCCTACTACAGTCTATGTCCTACTCGCAACAGTCACACGGCGTTCGAGTGTTTGCAGTAAGGAAATTACTACCGGCATTACTAGAGCTTAGTTCATAAAAACAAATAATTTTACTTCGTTATACTTGATGACCTACAAGCAGCGCCTACATAAAACCTTGCTACGCGTGACAGAGATCAGCTGGTTGCTAATGTATTTCGGTCAGGCGTTAACGTGTAAAGTGGGTCAGGCGGCGCTCTCGCAGGCTTTTGAGTGCCTTCGCTCGTCAGCCCTCTGCCTAATGCGGTTATGTGAGCACTAGACCAGGCTCGCGTGTATGTGTGTGTGTGTGTGCTAGGATACTCATCGTAATGAAGTTATCTCCGAGCTAACACTCAATTACTTTGTAAGAGAACGAATATCTGTGTGTGGGGTCACGCAGGGTTCTGTTTTGGATCCACTATTATTTTGAAATAATAGAACTGTATGTCATTTTAATATTCTTGCATAATTTCTTTTAATCACCCCGGATTTTAGCTTTCAAGAATGGTTTGAAGGTTGTATTTTCTTGCTAAAAACTACTAGTCAATATTTCAGCTTTTCTCTGGAATTATAGAAGCTAAACTTTGTCAAAAGTACAAGACAATATTTATTTGTTTACTGCTTACAGGAAAACCTGTAACAAATTCTTATTAAACTTGCATTTTATTTGTAGTTTTAATGTTTCGCAACTACAATATAAGTTTGATTTCGTTCGCAGAAGATGTTGTTTTTTTTTTCGGTACTGCACCGGTGGTGCATTTATGTCTAATACGAACCAGGATTGTTTTCCTTTTTAATCGTAAAATAAAATAGTAAAAAAAAAACATACTTGTAACACTCTTGACGTGAACTACTACATCATCAGAAACGAACGATATTTATTGAGTTATTTGAGTGTCACTGACCCAAAGGCACCTGTCAAAATGCTTTTAGCCCTTAATATAATAGGGCCTAATGAATGGGTTTGTATTTGATACTCTTTTAATAACTACTAAACGAATTTTGTTGAAACTTGAGCCAAGCTTAGCGCCTGAGCAAAATGTCTTGGCAATAATGTTTATCTGTGCTAGACAAAAACCATTGTTAGTTGTCGTTTAATCAAAATTGCCAAAAATCGTTAAATCATTGCTTCATTGAACACAATTCACACACATGAATTGCTTCTCATTTCTTATATACACCCCGCTTAATTATCTGCACACACACACATCAGAATAACACTTAGGGCGATACAACATAACGCTATGACGTACGGGAGCGGAGCTGGCGGAGCAGTGACTTGACACTAACACAGAACAGCTAGCTAATCACCTCCTTTTTCAAAACACAGATAATTACATTGAGGCACAGACTAAGTATTACACATTACTTTCAATTAGCACTTAGTTCCGCTTCGCAGGCAGCATAACTTCTCTATCACTGTTTTATCAGACGAACGCAAAATTCATTGGATTAGGCGCTTACTACATTTTTTTTGTCAAATAATATGCCTTTCGGCGATCAAGCGACAGCCGGCTGTTGCGCTGCTGTCGTCTTTCTATTGTGTCTCGAATCAGGTGTGTTCAAAGGTTTAAGGATGCTTTTTTGCTTGTCACCCAGTAGGATGTGGAGGTCTAAAAGGAGTCACCGTCAATCACTGATATGCAGCTCAATGGGGTAGTTGGAGAAAGGGCAGAAATTAATGATGTTTCTAAAGTGCAACTGGTGGCCACTGCTTTGTGCTAAGTGTTGTAGCTCGCGGTGGAGAAGCCACAGGTGCCTGTTGCTGTGTTCCTGAAGTACCCGACACTAGCACTACTTCGTGTCACTACTCCTAGGTATTCCTTGGTGTGTATGAGACAGAGCTCGTACCGTGTGGGTCCGGGCGCGGTGTCGGCGCGCGGCGGTCACAGTGTGCGGGTTATTTTCGATACACGTCTTGTGACACGCATGGGTGACTCGCGCCGCGGAGCATTGCTAGAGCGGAGCGGGAGCGGACTGCGAATAAACAGTGTCTAGTGCTCCGAGACCAGAATCTAAGGTAGACACATGCTTGTAACATCTCTATTTGTACTCCAAAGGCGGTTTCTTTGAATCGTCATATTGTCGAGGGCTTATGTCTGCTGTTGCGAAAGTGGTTTAAACCTTGGAACACACATGATTCGAGACACAATAAAAAGACAATATCAGCGCGACAGCTGGCTGTCGCTTGTCGTCGAAAGGTTAGCGATTTTGATCGATTTTTGACGTCTAACGTCAAACTTTTGACACATTTTCTATACAAAAAACTGTCAATGTTGTCAAATATCTTCAATGAATGGTCATTGAGACACAATTGCTATAGCACTCTAGAGCCCCTGAAGTCTGAAGACAGTGATTTTTATGAACAAACTTTACGGCAAGATGTTTCCATAAACCGAAAAGTCTGACACCAATGCTTTCTTGGTTGTCACTGGCAGCTATTTGTTATTTATTAAGTTCAAAATCTTTCTTCGATTGAGATAATATTGTAAAATAAATTAACATGGTCGTGTAGTGGCAACTTTGTGGTGTCTTTTCTACAAATACCATTAATTAAGAGTTGAGTTTAAAGTTCAATATTTGACGTCCCGCTGACTAAGACACAATCTAGTTTCAAAAACGTTCCGTGACTCTAGCAGCCAGAGTAAAAACTTCGAAACTCAAGTCTGTAGGAGTATAAACATATAGATAGTTCCCCGCGCCCGCTCTCTCGCGCACCCTACGCCACCCTTACGGGGTGCAGGGTGGCACCTCACTCCCCCTCCCCCCCCGCTCCCCCCTCGCCCCGCAGGGTGGCGGAGGGGTGGTCAGTGGCGCATGCAACAGGTACAGGCTCCACCAATATTATATACATTTTGATTATTTTCATATTTGCCTAAGTTTTCAACTCATCTTTTTCTACATGTATGATTTATAGCCGATCCATGTTCAGACTAAATTGAGTGCAAATCATTTTGGTGAGTTTTATTAAGTACAATATTGAATGTGAATGTAGGTTTAATGTCAAGTTGGCCTAGTGGTTAAGGAGCCCGACTCAATGCGAGAGGGTGTGGGTTCAAATCTGTGCCAGAATCAATGTGACTTTTTCTATTCATTATATATAATACTTTCTTAAGTTCATCTAAGACAGCACAGACATCGGTGAAGGAAAACATCGTGAGGAAACCTGGACTTGTAGTTAATATAAGTACCGGAATCTTTTGAACTGCCATTAGACAGCAGGTAATAATATGTTAAACTACATTCAATAATAAATAATTGAGCAGATATGGCAGCCTATAATTGCCCGACTGCAGGACAAAGTCCTCTTCTCATACAGAGAAGGCACGAGCATTGATCACCACGCGCGCTCAAGGCGGTGTGGCGACCGTAGATTTACTCATGATGTTTTCCTTTATCGGTGAAGCCTAAAATAAATTTAGAATTTTAGAAAGCACATATGAATTGATTTATTTGACAACATCAGTATAAAAATATTTCGCGGATATTTTATTTTTGCAACTAAATTAAATCCTTATACATTATGTCATTATAAATCATAAACGGAATAAATTATATTCACCGCGAGTAATATCGTCCGCGTCAAAATAATTTTTTGCTCTGTTAGAAGAGACCAACCCTCCGTGAGAAGTCGGAGAGAAAACATATTTTTTTCCGGCTCCATGCATTTTTTTCTTTCGAAGAACTTCTACGAAAGTAAAATAAAAATAATAACCGGATTAATTTAACCGATGTCATCATCATTACACAATACAACTAAGTCGCTCCCCGTTATCTGTAGTTGTTGCAGAATTTTTTAATTATAACTCAACAGAAAGTTTTACATGTATTATTACATGCAAAATTAATATAGTAGAAAAAAGGGATTCTCAACGATATGCGACACCCGTGCGAATTTAATTAAATATAGAAATATTTTCAACTTTTCATCTTGCTGCAGTGGTAGCAGTTATCTGCAGAGTTAAGACGATGGGATATCACAAGGGTTTCTACACATGTAACATACCACACTAAATACCTTCAGGCTCAACAGAACATAAGTTGAAAAAACCGGTCAAGTGCGAGTCGGACTCGCGCAACGAGAATTCTGTTTTTTTATTCTGTGAAATAACTACAAACTTACGGTTTTCCAAGTTTTTACTTACATTTAAAGTAAAAACTTGGACTACTATGCTACATGACATTGCTTCTAGGTTGACCCTCTAGCCCTCTAGGTTTTGATTCCCTTGCAAAGGAGAATGTTCAAATCTAGCATCGCTTTAAAATAAGAGGTAATAGCCACAAAAATGTACTCATAAATCATAACATAATATTTTAACTTTCCTAAAATAACTTCATGGAAATCTTTTTAGGGGTTAATATTTTATATTTAATTAGTTATTTATTCGACTTTGTTGCATTCTTCCTTTAATGACGTACTTAAGTAAAAGCGGTGTTGCCAATTTCCTAAACTTTCCCATAATCAGTCTTAACTGATAGTATTACATATTTTATTTTTAAGAGCACACGTTGATGTCTCAAAAATAATTACGAATATAACATTCATTTGCGTTACCAACAATTTATATTTAATTAACATTTCTAAAATAATGTTATTTTACTAACAAAAAGTATTTAGGTGTTTAAGTTATCACTTATGGTTGATTTTTATCAGCTGTGGGCAGCACTGCCACGGAAATTCAAATGTTAACAGTCAAAATTGACACTTTCAAGTAAAACAAAGCGACGAATATTTTTATTGAAAATTGAGTTTATTTTGCGTTATTAGATAACGAATCATTGCGGTTAGTTCGTGTACAGCAGACTCTTCCGATTTCTGTGTGATCAAGCAATCTTTTCAAAACTTTCGTACGTCGACGTTTTTACGACTTCGGATCGTTTCTCTCTTTAGGCAGTACCGACAATTTTGTTAAAATAAAAATAACACGCTGTGCGGACTGTGCCCCCCTTGCTCTGAAACATCCTCTACCCCGTCGCCAACAGGTTTAAGCAACTGATGCAATGGTTACAATTCTACGATACTGGATTAATCCGGCAACGGTTAGTATCTTATTATATTGTATTTACACGTTTTTTTGACGTTAGTGTAATAGAAAATGAGCGCATTATTGTTATATTATCAACAATATTATACGTTATTATGGATAATACCAAAGATGGTCCAAGTCAATAGCACTATTTGTATTTTGTTGTACAGCTAACTGTAACAGCAGATAACGAAAAAAACTATTTGAAAATCCTATTAGAATCATTTTGGGTTTCCACGCGGACGAATTTCCTATTAAACTAATGCTAAGATCAATCAACAATATGTAATAATATTTATTATATTTATTTTCAGATGTCAGAAGAACATCCTCTTCTCTCAGGAATGTTATATTATACTCGAATGAGCATCTCTAAACTCTTGAAGTGTAATGTGTGTTGAACGAGCTTATGGACATCAACAGCTAAAACATACAGAGTATTTAGAATAACCGACCAACTCTGACAATTCAGTTGTGCTTGTAAATAATCTAAGTGAAATAAATGCCATTGACTTTTGAATATTTTTATTTCCACACAAACACATTAATATTTCAAATGTTTAATTACACGCATTGCAATGATGACTAAAATAAGATTTTGTCTGTTTACAATAATAAATTAGTTTCAAATGGTTTTTACAAAAAGAACCCTTATAGTTTCGTCATGTCCGCCCGTCCTCGTCTTACCACCTTAAACCTAACCCTTTGTGACCAAGCGATAGCCGGCTGTCGCCCTGCTATTGTCTTTATTGTGTCTCGAATCATGTAAACATCATTTTAAAAATAAATTATAACAATTAAAAAGGGGATAGAAAACCCTATTCTATGCGGGGCCTGTTTATTTTCTACTCTTTATGCCTATAAGCCACTTAGATTTAGTATGACCTAATTACCATTTACTTGGGAACTTTCCTTGGTTTGTTTAAAACTATTCCGTTTTGTTTTATGAGAATAGAATCATAATATTGTTGTAATTTGTACTTTTTTGGTAGAAGTTATGGTACATAACTAACCTAAAAACTTGCACATATAAATCAAAATTCAACAAAAACCCCTAAAAATATGTAGATAATTTTTATTTCCTTGGAAAGTACGACCTCTCCCCTCTTTTATATTCAATTTACACTAAGATTACATTATTTTTTATGCGCAACGGCGTCCTATAGTATGGTGGTCAATGTCCTTTCTTAAGTCATAAGTCATAAGTCATTTATTCATTAACAAAAAAAATTGTATCTGAAATTACATTATAGAAAAGCAATAAATTTATATAAAAATACTCACACTTCCTTCTCTCATATTGCGTGTGGTCTTATATTGCGTTATCTAATATCTTTTTATTGCGTTGATTTAGAAACTTGATTTTTTCACTGCTTTGAGAGGTAGTAGACCTGAGTATGTGATATTAATTTCAGCTTGATATCTCGACGCGTTTCTGGGAAAAAGGGTCTTGACTCTCGACAGACGGACGGACGAACGGACGGACAACAAAGTGATCCTATTAGGGTTACGTTTTTACCATTTGAGGTACGGAACCCTAAAAACATTCTGATCAAAGTGGTCAGTAGAATGTGTACCTATCTCTATGTTGTAATCACTTCGTTATACCGCTCGTAAATATTTCCCATTTCTGTTTTATGGCGGCTCCACACTTGTGATGGAATTCCACAGCGCGGGACAACGACTTGGAATGCGTTGATGGCGTTGTGTGACGCAACACCAAGTTGAAACTTTGTTTGAAGTTGTAGTTAGAAAACATTAATGCTGATTCTCGTGTTTTACGTGCATCTCTCTTTTTCCATTTCTTTAAGAAAAGGACAGAAGATACATGTTACTTTAGACCTGTCAAATTTTAATTGCCATGTTTTTAATCTCGTCATAATTATCTATGGAGCGTTAATAATTTTACCTCATGTCCATAGCGGCACGCAATGCTCATCTTAAAATTAATATGAAACCGAAAAAAACAAAAGTGACGTGACATAGGTATATTATTATATATTTATCTATTTAAGTATGTATTTATAAAGTGTATAAGTATACTAGTGGGCATAGTTTTTATATAATTATAATTTCCAACTCACCATTTCAAGTGTAGATAACAGCCGTAGATCTCCCGTAGAAAAGTAACAACACCAATAAAAAAAAAGTTTGGAAAACATTTTGTTATTTTAAACTTTACCCATTTTAATTAAAAATAACTATTTTACGGAGTTGAATGTATACTCTAACTTTTGTTTAATAATTAACCAACTACATCCAATAGTAATTAGCTACAATAAAACCAAAACCATAAACCTAATAAATTCATATCCCGGATCCCGCCATATTTACTTCAACTTTTTTCTAAAAGTGTCTAAAATGGCGAAGGGATTCAACATACAGCCTAACGAAAAAAAAGGTTTTATAAAAAGTTTACGATTTTTTCTCAGACGCTAAAATAGTATTATTGATAGGTTGTTAGGTATATTAATTGTTGATTAATTTAAATGTTTTATGGATATGTTACGTGTAGCTGCCGCGAGCGTGAGGGTATATTAGTTTGAGCCGCATGATATCCTTGTTTGATCCACTTTACCACAGTTTTACGAATATTTACGATCCATAATTACATTCGATGCCGACCTAGGCCGCAGTGACGTTGGTTGTAAGGGTGCTTGTACACGGTGCATGTAGCTTGCGCATGTTGAGGCACTTGTGCGGGTTATATGCATCGTAAACATATCGTTAAGGGTGCTTGTACACGGTGCATGTAGCTGGAGCAAGTAAAGATGCGGGTTACACGCGCGAGTAATACGCGCAAGCTATTTGTTCGAGTTTCTGAGGCACTGGACCCGCACATGTTTTTAAACGATATGTTTACGTTGCATATAACCCGCGCAAGTGCCTCAACATGCGCAAGCTACATGCACCGTGTACAAGCACCCTTAAAAACATGTGCGGGTCCAGTGCCTCAGAAACTCGAACAAATAGCTTGCGCATATTACTCACGCGTGTAACCCGCATCTTTACTTGCTCCAGCTACATGCACCGTGTACAAGCACCCTAACTTAATGTCATATTGTTTGTTTATTCGTTTTCATTGTGGCGGGTATTAAATTAAAATGACACTTGAAAATAGGCCTTTAAGACTTAAGTTCCGTTAATACATAACTTTTTGAAGGTATCGTTTTTGGACGTTTTCAATTATGGACATAACTAGCTTCTGCCCTCGGCTTCGCTCGCGTTAGAAAGAGACAAAAAGTGGCCTATGTTACACTCCGTCCCTTCAACTATCTCCAATTAAAAAATCACGTCAATTCGTCGCTCCGTTTTGCCATTTATAATATTAGTATGGATATATCAGTTGTCTGGTTACCATAACACAAGTCTGCTTAGCTTGGGATCAGATGGCCGTGTGTGAGTTGTCCCAAGATATTTATTTATTCATATTAATGTTTAATAATGAACGATTAAGTGGATCACGTTTTTTTAGTTGAGCTAACGACTTTTGACAAATGCTTGCACTGTTTGAACAGGTCCACTCAAATCTGTGTGCTTCTTTCATCAAGAGATCATTTCAGTTTACCTTCGTTCAAGTAATTTGACCAATACAATATTGTATGGACTTTAAAAGAGACTTTGACCTTTGAGTTAGTTCCGGTTGTTACTTCTCAGAGTAGTCCAGCTAGGAAACACCGGCTCTATCTTTCGATTAAAATAAGAAAAAAAATGACGTGTAAAAGTGTAAATTTACCTATTTACAAAAATAAAGTCGTTTTATCGTTTTTTTTATCGATCACCGAGTCGCGGGTGCATTGCAGACCTTTAAGACGGTGCAGGGCTCTTTTATTGAAGGCTTAAGTCGTAATTAGAGAATGCCTGCGCCTGAAATTCAGTTGTGGAGACAGACAGACACAAATACGGTAAGTAGTTTCCACCATTATCAATTGACGTACTTTTTATGAGCTGTCAAAACGCAATTCTCCAATAGATTTTGTATGGCAATGGCATTTTATGACGTCATCAAATAACATCTCAATTGACTATCTATTTATTGATTTCAAAGCAACTAAAAATCAATTTTTATAGTTAATTGAAAATGAACCGAATTTATTGTGCTGAAATTAAAAGAGGTTTTATAGAAATTGTGTCTAACATTTATTGGTTAATGGTGGAAACTACCCAATTCTCTTCAATTCTTAAGATACAGTCCGATCACAGTCTGACCAACGGACAGACCACGAAGGTCTAAAAATAGGCTGTAGTAAATGTAATATTGTGTGGGGTAAGACACATAACAAGTTAACAACTAATATCTGTTGATAATAAATCTAAATAAAAGAATTACGACTGGGCGGTGCTGTCGGACGGGCAGCGTGTTGCCTCGGGTTATCTATGGGATAAGATGACGGTGTTATGTTGTTGTTGATCACATGGTGCATGTGACAGCTACAGAAACATAAGTAAAGCCAGTATGAAACCTTGAATAGAAAACAAGTAGAAGGAACAAGACACGAGCTCTCAACGTCACAAGTAGGTACTGGGGCTAGTCTGCTATTACAATCGTGTCTCAATGACCAGTCATCGGCCGGATATTTGACAACTTTGACAGTTTTTGTATGGAAATGTGTCAAAAGTTTGAAGTTACACGACAAAAATCGATCATTGAACTACCATTGCACTTCAGGACAAAGCCAAGAGGGATTTTTGCAGTGGATCAGATGCTTCTCATACAGAGAAGGCTCGAGCAGTGCCTGAAGTGTGACCTTCTCACCCCCCCCCCCCCCCCGCAGCCGGTTCTGTTGAGTAGCGCGCTCAGCGATATTTAGGAAGAACCGGTATTGAGTAACAACGCGCTGTAGGGCGACCATGCGAGTGTGGTAAAAAGAACATGTCTGTTGTGAACTTAGTATTCTTTCTCCAAATGGGTTCAATTTAAATCTTGTTTAAAACTCAAAAATGTTAAAGAGTTAAAGAGTTAAGACTTTTAGAACGCGCTAATCTCCGGATGTTCGTATTGGGAAGTCCTCTTTGTGTTGGATAACAAATTTATTGGGGAAGGCTACACATTTATTTATTTATTATTTATTTATTTTGGATCTCCAACAAAGGATATACACAAATCATGAAAAAAAAATGGACGACAATATTATCTCGAAGGTGTACTCCTTCAATTACAGGAGACCACAGCATGCATAAAAGAAATTAGAACTAAGCAAACAAAATTAAACAATTTTAAATTATAATAATAAAATTAAAATAAAACATATTTGGTAACATATTATAAAAAACAAACTAAGTACATACATGAAAGACAAATAAAAAAATATTAACATTACGCTATGACCTACGGGAGCGGGGAAGTGACCAAAGATGCGGTGAAACAACAACTCGTTTATTTATATTTATTTATTTATAACTAGCTTTTGCCCGCGACTTCGTCTGCGTGGAATGAAAACTATCCTAGGTCCTTTCTCGGCTCCCAGACTATAATTGTACCCAATTTCATTCAAATCAGTTCAGTAGTTTAGGCGTGAAGAAGAGACAGACAGACAGAAACACAGACAGAGTTACTTTCGCATTTATAATATTAGTATAGATGTATTTCATGCGGTTAGCGTCGTACACTGAACAAACAATTGATTGTTGTGGTTGAGCCGGCTCGTGTCGCGGTGTCGGAGTTATTGACTTCTAATAGTTATAATACACATTATTACATTACGTGTTCCTTTCACTTGTTTGTTAATATTTATAATACCATAATAAGTTATGATAACGCGTCAACCAGAGGGTTCCGTACGTAGTCATTGAATAAACGTTCTACATAGAAATATCTCGAAAACTTCTTAATGTTGCCGCTGTTTGTCGAACATTTTTAAACAGTTTCAAGTCCTTCTTGGACTTTTTTTGAGGGACTTCTTTTATGGGACAATCCCGCCACACTATTCCCAACCACTGCAACTCCTGAAAGCCAGAATCAACAGTGGAGTCCACCAGAAAGGCGCCGAAGCAAGGAAGCTCGACGAGTCCCGGAGAAACAATTCAACTGTCTTGGAGTTGTGTCTTGTGTTGAACTGTTTTTGAGGGACTGTAAATCAAACAAAAGTTTTATCTTTGTATAACATATTGGTTACTTCAGGTGATAACTAAACAGGGTTGTCAGTAGGACGTACACCACAACTTTAGCAAAGTTAGAGTAAATTCGAAGGCAAAAATCAAAAATGATAAATCAATCTAGCTCAAAACACTACAAAACTGTTTGGTATACTTGCTTCATTTTTCTGACTGACCTTAACTATTATAGAATGCTTGCTATGAATGATTTGCTTTAAACTTCAGACGAGCACAAGTGACAGCCGACTGTCGCGCTGCTATTGTCTTTCTATTCTGTCTCGAACCACGTGTGTTTAAAGGATTAATTACCTTAGCTAAATCAAATAAAATAAAACTTATAACAAGTTGATGAGTGTAGCGAGTACCGAGACAGTCCGGCACGCGGCGCGCTCATGGTCACCGCGCAGTGAAAGTGAGCCGCGCCCTTCGGCCTCGCGAGAAAGTTCACGTGCTCACCCAAAGCACATCCGCCTTCTGCATCAGCAACCACCTGCATCCAGCATCCACCAGGCACCACCAGTAAATGAAGTTCCAAAGAGCCTTTTATGGTCTAAAGCGAAATTAAACAATTTGTGATTGAGCTTATCAAATGCATCCATGACACACGTTCCTATTATTTAAACCTTCGAATACACGTGATTCGAGACACAATAGAAAGACGATAGCAGCGCGACAGCCGGCTGTTGTGTGTGTTGTTGGTCGTTGAAAAGTTAAAGGTGCTTTTTGAAGAAGAATGAGGAGTCTTCTTATATTTCTTTTGCTGTGCCCAACAGGGTCCATGATTGTTACTTTTTTTAATGTTTACCACCTAAGCCTATACATTGTGGAATGCAATAAAGAAAAGAAATTGAAATTGAATTCTTTTGCCACTTAGGTGCTATTATTGTTAACCCTACGACGCCTGTCCACTTGTTAGCGGATTTAATCCCTGAAAAAATCACGCTTGAATCGCAGAAGAAGCTACACTTAACGCTACTGAATACTAACCCGCGAGTAAGTCGACATCACATGTCCAGAGACTAGCTCTGATGGCAAATTACGAAAACTTTAAGTGAAAAAGCTGACATTACCCTTCAGGGGCGGTCTCGCAGTAAAAGTTGCCCAAAAAGCCAAGGACGCTCCTCGTCAGGTCTGTGGCAATAAACTAGCTGAGAGCAAGTGACCGGCGCGCGAGGAATGCGCGAGAAAGTTCACAAGTACGAGTGACGCCCGGGGGCGACACAGGTTACGAGACGGTACAGTTCCGATCACGCTACGGTGCAGCTTACGTTCTGTTTTACTCAAATGATGTAACAGTTCTGGCATAATGCTGTAGGTCTCCCTTTTTGGAAATATAATAGTACTTTTTTCAAGGGAGCTTTTGGTACAAACTTTTTTTACAATTCCCATTTCCCCCTTACCCCATTTGTCCACCGCCGCCGTCACCGTCACGAAACACTCTTAAACTTGACATATGTTTAACGTTTAATTAAATATATTATTATTTTTTAAATATCGTTGTAGGTTTTATAATCAATAAACAAATAAATTTCATAAAATAAAGGGTTTAGCTTACGGCATGTTAACTTAATTTGTTTTTAAGCTTTTGTAAAACTTCAGTAGGTAAGATTTAAAATGTCCGCCATGAGCGGGCGTGATCATTAATGCTCGTGCCTTCTCTGTATGACAAGAAGCCATTATGCAGTAGGACAGTTATTATAAAGCTGTATTATTAAAAAAGTTCTTCTTCTGTTGAATCAAGTCCTTCGCCGACGTCACTCGCTGAGTGAAAGTGATCTCCGTGGCTCTGTTATTAGCGCTTACATCACAGCTCTGAGTAAGGACCTAACCGCGAGGGCGTATCTTAGTACGGTGATGGGCCTGTAGCCGAGGTGCTAATGTAGATTTTATGTTATTTTGATATGTATGGGATGCGATGTTTATTATTTGCTAGCTTGCGCCCGCGGCTGTACCCGAGTGAATGTTGAAACGTCCATTCCCCGTTTCGGCTTATTGGACGATTCGCACGAATTTAACTCGCACAAAACGTGCGAATCGACTCCTTTAAAAAAATATTATTTTTCTGTAGTCGATTCGCACAAAGTTCATTTATTGGCGTGCGAATCGACACCTTCACAAATATGTAGTAGGCTATTCGCACACATATGGTTTTTAACGAAATGCAGTTAAAATAAAGTACACTTGAGTACAGAAGTAGTAAGGTCAAATGTGTTTTACTCGTAATAGATAGAAAGTAAAAACACAATCTACACACATCAACATGGTCTAGGGATATTTCAATTAAACCTAAATAACTTAAATTCTATTAACTTTTTGTAAGACACCTACACATTAAAATAAACCTTGTTTAATAACCTATCTAATCTGATAATGAACTTTTAGATAAAGGTAAATTAAAACAAAATTTTCGGCCAATGCATGACAATGCAATACAAGTTGGTTACAACACAAGCTTTAGACTGGCCTGCACAATCCCCTGACTTAAATCCTATTGAGCATGCCTAGGATATGCTTCAGAGAAGAGCTCTTAGGAATTCCCCTGAAGATATTGTGCATGAAAACCAGCTTTTCTTGCATCTTAGCAGGACTTGGGACAGTATTCCGCAACAGGATATTGACACCCTTGTTTTGAGTATGCAGAACCGCTGCAGATGTGTCATGAGAGTCTTAGGTGGATCCACGGATTATTAATTTTAAGTTTTCAACAATTTTTATAAGAAATAGTTTTTTGTTAAGGTTTTGATGTTTCAAAGATAAAGTTAAGATTGAAATTTTATCAGAGTTTTCCTCTTCTTCAAAGTTTTTTTTAAATGTATCTTCATCTAAAAGTTTATTATTAGATTAGATAGGATATTAAACAAGGTTTATTTTAATGTGTGGGTGTCTTAATAAAATGTCAATAGAATTTTAGTTATTTGTTTAAATGAAATATCCCTAGAGGTTCCCTATCCATTTGCATAAAATTTTAAGACCTAATATAACTTAGCATAATGTTGTTTGGCATAATTATATTTTCGCATAATATAATTAGGCATAACCGCTAATGCATAATTTTTTTAAGCATAATGACTCTAACCATAATAATGATTAGGCATAATATTCTAAAGCATAAACTTATTAAGCATAAAGTTCTAAAGCATAACTTATTTAAGCATAAAGTTCTAAAGCATAACTTTTTTAAGCATAATATCCTAAAGCATAAATTTTAAGCATAAATTACGCATAAAAATATTAAAACACTAGCTTTTGCCCGCGGCTTCGCTCGCGTTACAAAGAGACAAAAAGGAGCCTATGTTACTCTCCATCCCTTCAACTATCTCCACTTAAAAAATCACGTCAGTTCGTCGCTCCGTTTTGCCGTGAAAGAAAGACAAACATACAGACAGACAGACACACACATAATATTAGTATGGATATTTTTATAGGTATAACAATGAAAAAAATATCAACACCTAGTATATTAGACACTATACACGCATGCAAGCAAGCATGCAAGCAAGCATTTAGCATGCAAGCAAGCATGCAGCATGCAAGCAGGCATGCAGCATGCAAGCAGGCATGCAGCATGCAAGCAGGCATGCAGCATGCAAGCAAGCATGCAGCATGCAAGCAAGCATGCAACATGCAGCAGGCAGGGTTTCTGTGACGGCTCCGGCTCTGCGGGCCTCCGGCGGCCCCACGCGTTCTAATCGTCGCAGACGGCTTTCGCTCACCACCGCAGCTTCGGCTTCTTGGCCGGCTACGCCGGCCAGCCTCAGCCGCGGCGGCTCGCTCGCAGCTGCCTGCTCCTCAGCCCGCGGGCCGCCTCGTCCCTACGCGCCTACGCGATTTTAAATAACACTCTAGGGGTAGGACAAACAAGACTACGTGGAGTCGGTTTTGCAGCAATTCGGTTCTGTCACTACTTTTGTTGCACAGCATATTAATTTTTTAACCAACAATATTATTTAATTGTTACAGAAACTTTAGCTAATTGGTTTGCTTTACATAATGTCATGTATAATAAATAATTTGCATGAAAATTGTTTTTGTTATTTATATTAATTTTATGCCTAAATATTATTATGCTAATAGTCTTTAGGCCTACTAACGTTATGCTAATAGTCATTAGGCCTACTAACGTTATGCGAATCAAATTTATGCCAAAACAAATTAGTCTTTAACATGATTATACCAACATAAAATGTATGCCTAAAAAAATTATGCCGAAGTATTATTATGCCAAAACAAATTGTGCCAAAATCGTTATGCCGAACTAGATTAGGACAAAGAACATTATGCGAAAAGAAGGGATCCCATCCCTAGACCATGTTGATGTGTGTAGTAGATTGTGTTTTTATTTTCTATCTATTTTTTTTTTGGGAAGTGGGAAATCATCAAATGACTTCTCCTGTCCTGGGTGCGGCGGGAGGGCCTGTCAGACTTTTACTGACTAAAACCCACTCATGTTCCTAAGGTTGCCCTTTATGTTCCCGGTTCAAGTTCACCCAGGGTAACCCCCCGTCCCTGGGCAAGAGTACATTTATAACCCAACAAGAGGGTCCACCAGTTCCCTGGCTGGGGTGCGCTAGATACTGATGCGCCATCCATAACTGCAAACGCAAGTTATAAATGACACTACTCCTCAGCCATTCGTATCTTCGCCACGCACCAGAACTTGGTAATTTTTTATAGAGGTTGTCTTCCTCGCGGCCGGTTAAGCCAAGGCCCTCGACCCACGTCGAAAGTCAGAGACATGAGCGTAACAATCTTCGGGGCTACGAGAACAACGGTGACAGGAGGAGGTGACGACCCCCAACTGCCTGCTTTGCGGCAGGGTGAGTGCACGCAGAGCCCGTTCCCCGACTCCAACGCACACTACCCTCTGCTTCATTCAGAGGGACAGGTGGTGAAGTCCACCGCGACAGAACATTCGCAGGCGGGCAACGAGACCCCCCAGGCACACCGTACTCAGTGACGAGTCGTTGCCCACCTTCCAAAGTGCACCGGCCCGAGGACTGATCTTCGCCCCAAAAGAATCCATAAGCGAACTCCAGCCCTCGGGCACACGAGGAGGTTTTCTGTCCAGGCACCCCATTTTCTATCTATTACGAGTAAAACACATTTGACCTTACTACTTCTGTACTCAAGTGTACTTTATCTTAACTGCATTTCATAACAAAAAAAAAAACAATATGTGTGCGAATAGCCTACTACAAAATTGATAAGGTGTCGATTCGCACGCCAATAAATGAACTTTGTGCGAATCGACTACAGAAAAATAATATTTTTTTAAAGGAGTCGATTCGCACGTTTTGTGCGAGTTAAATTCGTGCGAATCGTCCAATAAGCCCCCGTTTCATCCCCTTTGGGTAATTTTTTATTTTAGTCGGAGGTTTTTGAAAAAAAAATTTACTAAGAACAAAATTTTTAACTTCAAGGGTTTTTTTTATATTTTATAATAAGTATTGTTCGAATTCTTGAAATTGTGCTTAGAGTAAACTTTAAGGACTACACTATCGTATTGGAAATTTAATAAACCTGTATGCGTAAACAAATAAATTAAATAAATCTTATAACTTATCAATTATATAACAAAGGTACAAAATATGGAAATGCAGTGAAAATAGAAATTGTTAAACAATGAATAGAATCGCGAACAAAAGGCGCGAACACAACAAACCAGTAATGGCGGCACTGACCATAAACACGGAGCGCGCTGACCAAAGTGCGAGTCGGACGCTAACAAGATGAGTTCCGTATCTTTTTCAAACTACATTAGTTTTCTAATCTATGGATATAAATGCAGATTAGAATTTTAAAAACAGTCTTCTATGGCAATTACAAAGTTATATTGGTTCCATAGTACAAGTTGTTAATAACTATAAGCATAACGACCTTTTTTTAAAGTTTGGTTGCGGTGTTCTGTCTGTCTTAATGACATGACTTTCCTACAAATTATTAAATATGATAATTATGTTACCAGCCCTTTGGTTTCAGAAATTTGTAGTCGTCGGAGACCATTTAACTTTAGGTGGGCTGTCAGCTTGTCTGCCTATGACACAACAATATTTCGAAAATAGAAGAATCGGTACTTCCGTACATTATAAATGCGAAAATAACTCTGTCTGTCTGTCTGTCTCTTCTTCACGCCTAAACCACTGAATCGATTTGAATGAAATTTGGTACCGATATAGTCCGGCACCCGGCTCGGGGCTGGCTGGGCCGACCCAACACGGGGGTACCCGTAAACCCGTGAGGGATCGACCTGACCGCCATGCACTTCTTCTCCTGCGACCGAGCGGGTGGGCAGGTTGCGGATAGCCCAATAGCACCCCGGACAAGAGAAGTGCCCAATAGTCCAATCCCAGACTGTAGGGTAACCTACACCCCCTTTAGGCGTTTATTGTATTGTCTATGTAAGTTTATCATCCTATATTCTTAATTAAAATCCGCCCAATTTTACACCTACACTACCTTATAAAATATACATGTAAATCTATTCGCTATTTACATAACACCACACCACACACCCCCAATTAGCTAACAAGGCCTATCCCTTTCTCCCTGAACAACCAAAGACCCTCCCACCTATCCCACCTTCCTGTCGTTCCAGAGGAAGGGCAACCTCGATGCCAAAAATCGCCCAACACCTCTCAATATGAAGCAGCAAGGGAAAAATACTAATACTCCCCAGGTGGGTCCCGGCCAAGCCGGGGAATCCCATGCCGACTCGTCGGTCTGCCCCCGTCGTAATCTGGGGGGGGGCACTTTACTGCTTTCAGCGCCTTCAGCGCACTCAGCGCCTTCAGCGCATTCAGCGCCTTCAGCGCATTCAGCGCCTTCAGCGCAAACGGCTGCCTCGGCGCCGGACATGGCTGCGACTTCCGCGCCATCCAAAAGTAACCCAGAGGCTTCCAAGCCAACCTACCGTGATTCGGCAGCGGCACCAGCTGCGCCTGAGTCACGAAGTGGGAGACCTCCCACGGGCGCCTGGCAACAGAAACTCGTGCGGAACAGTCTCGCCAACAACCCAAATAACGACACTAAAGACGCCCAGATCTCTAGTCTTCAGGGGGAGCTGCGAGTACTGGCTGCCCAGCGCGAGCGCTACCTCTCCATGATTAGGGAATCGAACACGGACAAGGAAAGGACAGGTGAAGCTGATACCCAAGGGACTACACCATTCCTGCCTCCCGCGGAGGAAGCACGCCGCCTAAGAAGGAAGTGTGCCAAAATCCGCGTACGGGAGCGGGAACTCGAAAGTCGGATCCGCAACACCCGCGCAGGCGAAAGCAGGCGTGAGGCGATGATGGCTGTCGAGCGCAAAGTACGCGACCAGACCCAGTCTGAAGCGGAAAGCGATGTAGCTCCCGCAGCTGGTAGAAGCGGAACTGACACCGACCGACCCAGACAGACCAAACGTCCGCCGCCTCTGAGGAAGAGGAAAAGGCGGCCTGGATTAGCGCACGCCAAGGTGAACCCCAGCAAGGCCCCCTCTGAACTTCCCGCTGGACCAAGCGGGGTTGCGGTGAAGAGGGTGCGGCCCGATGACACGGCATCGCCGTCCACGCTACAGGGTGAACCAAAGCGTGTGAGGATCCAGGCTGCCCAAGGGGAGCATAAAACCTACGCGCGAGCCACAAAGGATATTCCGGCGCGGCTAGCCGTAGCAATATGCTTCTCTCCTCCATCCAGAGACCTGACAAATGAGGAAGCCCAGACGATCAAGACCAAACTAGAGGAACTACTGATGGACCCGGACTCGACAGGACCACTCCCGGCCTTCCGCGGATATCCCAGGATAGCGGACGGCACCGTGCAGATGTGGTGCGAGGACGACTACGCACTGACTTGGCTGACCCAGAACGTGACACGTATCACTTTACCCGACAACGACTTGACGCTGACGGTAGTTATGCAGTCCGACGTCCCCACCCGAGTCCGAGCCGCGCTGTTCGTCCCCAGGCACAGTGGGGAGATTAACCGGCTACAGAACCTTCTGATTCGTCAGAACAACTGGTACGACATAGGGCGCTGGACGTTGTATAGGGCGACTACGGTCGGTGGTGCAAACCCGGGGACGTATATGACCCTGGGTTTGCCACCGGACGAAGCCGAGAAGGTTTTGGGGCGGGAGCGACGCATATCGTACCTCTTGGGGTCGATATACCTTCGCTTCTACCCCAACACCCGACCCTCAGACAGTACCGGAGGCACTGAGCCGACGACAATAACGACGACACCGACGGGGGATGACTTGGGGGGCTTGGAGGAGGACATGGCCAGGGCGGCCATGGCCGACAACGATGCTCCGCCGGAAGAACCAGGGTGGCCCGGGCACCTCTTGTCTTCCTCACCCACACCCACACCTAGGCACGAGGTCGATGAGACGGAGGAAGATCTACTAGATGGATCCAGTTCCGCCTAACTCCGCATCATCGACGCCACCAGTAGGAGGCCTGCACATCCTGCAGGCTAACCTCCAGCATAGCCAGACTGCCACGGCCAGCTTGCGCAGGGCGCTGGAGGTAAACCCTCAAACCATCGCACTAATACAAGAACCATGGATCAGAAATAACAAAGTATGCGGCCTCGGTAACATAGGAGGTAAGCTGATCCTAGACACACATAGCACAGAAAGGCCACGCACTTGTGCGTTTATACCCAAAAATATCCCCACGACACCACTTACCCAATTCTGTTCCAGAGATCTGACCGCCGTCAGACTCCAGACCGAAGGTGACGACCCAGATATAATACTAGCCTCGGCATACATGCCAGGCGACGCTGCGGACTGCCCACCCAAGGAGGTAATCGACCTGGTGCAGTACAGCGAAGACACGAACCTAGCCCTGATCATCTGTACCGACTCCAACGCTCATCACCCCATGTGGGGTAGTGCTGCACCAAACGCAAGAGGGGAGGTACTGTGCACTTATTTATTTTCCACTAACCTTAACATTGTAAACCGCGGATCGGAACCCACCTGGGTTACAGCCCGCGGACAAACGATAATAGACCTCACACTAGCCACAGAGAACGCCACTAACCTCATATCAAACTGGCACGTATCCGACGAGCCGTCACTCTCAGACCACAGAAGAATCCGATTTACCTTATCAGCTAACACAAAACCACCCACACCGAAGCGAAACCCCCGCCGCACCAATGTGCCAGGGTACAAGCGCCTGCTAACTGCACTACTGACCAGATACAACGCAATAGGCACCTTAAACAACCCCACACAAATAGAAAATACCATAAAAACACTCTCTAAACACATAACTGAAGCTTACCATGAATGCTGCATCTTAAAAACACCACACAAGAAGGGCAAGGGGAACCCGTGGTGGAATGCAGAATTGGGAAAACTCAGGAAAGAACTCCGTAAACAGTTTAATAGAGCGAAAAATTCGCGACTACCTGAAGACTGGGATATATACAAAGAAACCCAGTACACTTTCAAAAAACAGATAAGGAAAGCCAGAACAACAGCCTGGCGGAACTTCTGTGAAAGCATTGAAGCAAACAACGAAGCCGCGAGGGTCAGGAAGGTACTATCAACCGACCAAGACAGAACCCTCGGCGCACTGAAAAAGAGAGACAATACATACACCATAACTGACAGCGAAACCAGCAAGGTTCTGTTGGAGACGCACTTCCCCGACTGTCACATACTAGATGACAAGACGTGGGAGGATGAGAATACCTGGGTACCAACGGAACAAGACTGGACCATAGCACGCAAAATTGTTACACCAGAAAAGACGAGATGGGCAATCGAGACTTTCAAACCATTCAAATCTGCAGGCATCGACGGAATCTTCCCAGCCCTACTACAATGGGGTATCGACTCGATCACACCATGGTTGGTAGAGATATACCGAGCATGCATAGCACACAGATACGTACCACACACATGGCGTGAGGTAAAGGTCATCTTTATCCCCAAACCTGGAAAACCCGATTATACACAACCTAAGGCATACAGGCCAATAAGCCTAACGTCATTCCTACTGAAAACCCTAGAGAGACTATGCGACCGACACATCCGGGACGAGCCTCTCAAGAAGAAACCACTACACAAACAACAACACGCCTATTCCACAGGAAAATCAACCGAAACTGCGCTACACAGTGTAGTATCGAGGATAGAATGTGCAATAGACCACAAATGCTCCTCCCTGGCGGTGTTCATCGACATCGAAGGAGCCTTTGACAAGACCACGTTCGAAAGTATCAGTTTAGCACTTGAGAAATATGGTGTTAACCAAACCCTGAAGGGATGGATTACAAATATGCTCAAACTAAGAGCCGTTCAAGTCACGGTGAATGACACCACGAGAGCCATAGTGGCGAAAGGATGCCCCCAAGGGGGCGTTCTCTCGCCGCTCCTGTGGAATCTAGTCGCTGACAGCCTCATCAGGCGGCTAAACGACGAAGGTTTCTACACCGTGGGATACGCGGACGACATCACGATAATAATCAACGGCAAACATGAGAACACACTCTGCAACCTTATGCGCCAAGCTCTCAGAGTAGTAGAAAACTGGTGCAGGGAATATCAGCTCACAGTAAACCCAACGAAAACCGAACTACTCCTTTTCACAAAAAAGAGGAAACTGCCAAACCTACAACTACCACGGTTCCTCAACACCACCCTGAACCTAGCGAGCGAGACCAAGTACCTGGGAATTTACTTGGATAAACAGCTCAATTGGGCAAGGCACATCGACTACATCATAACTAAAGCCACCCTATCCCTGTGGCAGTGTAAACGACTGCTAGGTAGGAACTGGGGCATAAGCCCCAAGATCATGCACTGGCTATACACAACAGTAATACGACCAATCATTACATACGGCTCGCTTGTCTGGTGGCCCAGGACAGACCTAAGCACAGCCCAAAAAGACCTGGATAAGTTGCAACGGCTTGCCTGCGCTGCCATCACTGGTAGCATGAGAACCGCACCCACAGCCGCTTTACAGGCAATGCTGGGCCTACCACCACTACACCTCTTTGTTCAGGAGGAAGCTGCCTCAGCAGCCTTTAGGCTCCACACTGCAGGCAACTTAAGCCAGGATTCCAGAATCAAGCACACGCGAATAAAAAGGGACGCTGTCGAACGACAACCTCTCCTAACAGCCCCCAACGACAAAATCCAAAAAACCTACCACTTTAAAAAGCACTACGATGTACAGCTCTTTGAGGAACCTCGTGAATATTCGGGACCTAAAGAACTGAGGATCTACACTGACGGATCAAAGACCAGATCAGGAACTGGTGTCGGAGTCTTCTCCAACGACCTCAACATGAAGATATCCCGCCCACTGAGCATGCCCAACACCGTTTACCAAGCGGAGTGTATGGGCATAATCCTTGCAGGACTAGCCATAGAAGCTAGAGGAATCAAGGACGCCCACATACGTATCCTTTCTGACAGTGCCTCAGTACTACAATCCCTAAACCAGAAATGTTTTACCTCAGGACTGCTCCTAGAATGCCACAATACACTAGAACGTGTTGCAGTGCTCAACCGCAACACGATAACACTACAATGGATCAAAGGACACAGCGGATCCCTGGGAAATGACGCAGCGGATGAGCTGGCAAGGAGGGGATCCAATACAACACCGATTGGACCCGAACCGACAATACCCATTCCCTTTAGCCAGATACGTAAATGGATAGGGGAACACACTCACACACAAGCTGAACACTTGTGGCACTCGGCACCAGGCTGCAGACAATCCAAGGAAGCTATGCCGACCCTGGATCGTAAACTGACCAGACGCCTTCTGCGACTGGACAGACCTAGTCTGCGCCTGTTGACGGGGACCATAACAGGACACTGCTCACTCAACAAACATTTCCACAACCTAGGTATCACAGATAGCCCTCTTTGCAGAGCGTGTATGGATGCCGAGGAGACGGTCGCACATGTACTTCTTGAATGTACAGGCGTGACCGAAATCCGGAAAGAGATTCTTGGTTCCCCAAGTTCACTCCCGGATGCCCTGAGAAGTCTACGGAAGGTGATCTGCTTCTGGAGGGAGGTGGGCTGGCTGGAGTAGCGGCCGCCGTGGCTCACGTACAATGGTCCTAACTAAGAGGACTAAGTGCGGAAACCAAACCTCCCAGAGGGAGGTCCATGATGAAGATGAAGTCCGGCACCCGAGAATGGACATACATAGGATAGTTTTCATCCCGGAAATCCTCTGGCAACGGGAAATATTAATCCACGCGGACGAAGTCGCGGGCAAAAGCTAGTTAAAAATAATATTAACTTAACAGCGATTCCGTGGGACTTACTTGACCATCTAGAAGACACTAAAAAGAATAATTAACCCTTCCTTTTGTCATCGTAATCGCGACAATACTCACAAAGCATCAGCAAGTGTGCCACATTCCAAGCTTATTAGTAAATATCCGCCATGTTGGTCCCGCGCGATACGGATGTGAGACCGCTTTCTCTCATCTGTCAATATTTTTGGCGCGAATGAGCTAGATGACGCCATCTTAACCATTTCATAATTTGTGCCTATTGATTTATTAATTCTTATTTAGATATCACATTGTCGTGTCAGCTACACGTGCTTTTTATTATTATATTCAGATTAGTTACATAGTGTAAGAAATATCGAAAAAAATATCAGCTGTTTCATACATTATGGTCGGGAGGACATTAAACTTTGTTAGAAACAGCTGAATTTTTTTTCGCAATTTCAGAGTAGGTTCCATAAGAAAAGATGTTTGTTTTCATGAGTAAAATCATCTCCTAGCGGGTTGTACCAGACCAAAAATACACCTAGTATTAGTGATGGGCCGAATGTGGTTTGTACCGAATACGAACTTCGGCCGAACATTCGGTAAAATTTTAAAATTCGGCCGACATTCGGCCGAACTTCAGTTATTTTTGGCGCGCTTTCTGGGGAGCAATAGGTCACAGGACTCAGCTACTTACGATTTAAATTTCGCGGTCTACCATAGAGCATTCATCTTAAAGTAATACTTATTACAGTTGTTTTTAAAAATATAGTTAGTTAGAAGACCTTAATTATTTCAATGTCCATGTCAAGAGGTCCATTTCGTTGATAATAATTGTTATATTTTCGTTAATATTAATTAAAAGGTTTTTGATTTTCTAAAAAAGATTGTGGAGTGGTAACTAATTACAAAGATTAATAAATGACTGATTTGATTATAAATTTTACTAGTTTTTTGTTTTTTTTTTTGTAAAATAGATTAGTTAATTAAATCTTATCTTGGACCGAATGTTCGGCATTTGAACCGAAAGTCGGCCGAATGTCGAAGTTCGGTTAAACCCACCGAAATTCGGTTAAACCGAATGTGAAACGAATTTCGGCCCATCCCTACCTAGTATACATTAGCTTTAGAATATTTGGCAGTTAAGAAAAAATATTTATTTATTTATTTACACTTTATGCACAATGGTACACAGGCGGACTTAATGCCGAAGGCATTTTCTCCCAGTCAACCTAGCGTGGTGAAGAGATAGCATGGTAAGTGCACTTATACCTCTATTCTATTCTATATCGAATTTGGCTCAAGTTTAAAAGTAAATTAATTGAGTCGAGTATGGCCGTATCAAACAGCTTTCAATTTGAAACAATACTTCAGCACGCGTCACAACGCAACGACAGTGTTGCTCTTCGAAGAAGCAATGTAAATAATGTAATAAATGCATCGGATGCGCGAATTCGATTAACGTCTTGAAAAAAATCTTGGTTTTTAGCTCTAATTCGTGTGCACGAACACACGAATTAGAGCTAAAAACCAAGATTTTTCTTCAATCTATTTCAAAAGTCGAGAGAAGGGTGGTTCGATTTGTTATCTGTTTGACAGTGGTACAACAATGGCAGGAATAAAGATTATTCAATGCCCTTGTCAAGTACTTAATGTTTATTAACCTCGTCCTTAGATACACACTTATGCCCTTACTAATAATCACTGTGTAAAGTTATGTCATGAATAAAGCCTGTGTAACCATACATTTTTTTACGTATAAACCTGTCATAACTTTATGAAGCGATTATTAGTAAGACGCTTAATAATACTTCCTATTTATGAAGTACTTACTAACTACTAACCATTTTCCAAATTACGTAGGGTCGGTTCCAATCTGCAACCACCCAGTAACTGGGCGACACGGTACCCCTTGGTTAGACTGGTGTCTGACCAGTCCAGTTCCTGGCTTCTTAACTGTCAAAGTTGTACGAACTTCAAACGGGACCAACGGCTTTACGTGCGCAACGATGCACGGGATGTTCAAAATTAATTTTTGAAAGTACGTATGAATTGAAAAGGTACCATTGGTACTTGCCCGGATTCGAACCCACAACCTCTTACTTGAGAGGCGGGCGCCGTAATTACTGTGCCATCACGATTCCATATACTAGGTGTATTTTTGGTTTTGATCAACGCGCTAGGAGATGATCACAAAAAAAATATCAGCTGTTCTAACAAAAGTTCAATGCCCTCCCGACCATAATGTATAAACAGCTGATATTTTTTTCGGGATTTCAGAGTTGGTTCCATAATAAAAGTTATTTGTTTTCATGTGTAGAATAGCGGGTTGCGCAAGACCAAAAATACACCTAGTATATTATATCGATATATTGATAACTAGCTTTTGCCCGCGACTTCGTCCGCGTGGAATAATAGTTCCCGTTCCCGGTGGATTTCCGGGATAAAATTTCCATTTTATTTAAAAATAGTAACACTTTTTTGCTATTTCGTGATAAGATTTATCTGGCGTCCTAGAGGCACAGATTACTAAATAAGTACTAGAAGTGAGTCGTAGGCAACGATACAGCTGCCTCTTCAGCGAGTCCTTTTACTTATGTAATGCGTCTGTCCAGTTATTAGAAAGATTTCTAAATCATTATAATAAGCCTACCGACAGTACCGACTGCATACCAACTCTCCATATTTGTACAATTTTACTCAATTAAAAATTGAAGTCGTTAAGCCATTAATGCTTAAAAGTCAACGCATTAGAGTTTGAATGGAATAGAGAATAATACAAAATGTCTTCAACACTGCGTTCTACTTCAGCGGTATCCATATTAATATTATAAATGGGAAAGTGTGTCTGTCTGTCTGTTTGTTTGTCTTTCTTTCACGGCAAAACGGAGCGACGAATTGACGTGATTTTTTAAGTGGAGATAGTTGAAGGGATGGAGAGTAACATAGGCTACTTTTTGTCTCTTTTTAACGCGAGCGAAGCCGCGGGCAGAAGCTAGTTTTTATATAATTGTGCATTTATTTATTGTTTACCATTTACTAGCTTTTGGCCGCGGCTTCGCTCGCGTTAGAAAGAGACAAAAGGCAATACCATCCCTACAACCAATGTGGAGATACCACTTATAAAAAATCACGTCAATTCGTGGATTTGCCATAAAAGACGGACAAACAGACAGAAAGACACACACATTTTCCCATTTATAATATTAGTATAGATATGTTTTAAATTATTTTATGGAAAATAAACCATTCATAGATGCCTAAGAAAATATATTTTTGTGGTGGAAATCATTTAGTGTTTGACTTATTGAAGCGACCATAGCAAATTACCTCTACTTTCGTTTCAAAACCTACAGATCTGTTACAGACAGACAGCAGTGTCTTAGCAATTGGTTCCCGTTTTGAACCATTTGTGTACGGAACTCTAAAAACGATAAAAACCGAGTCGGAGTCGACACGTTCAGGATTCCGTACCTTTGTAGGAAAAGTATTATTTTTTGGGTCCGCATATTTTAGTATGATTATGAAGGGGTATTGCCGATTTCTATAAACCAGTTGTAGTCACACACACACACCGATATACACGTGTTATGTATGTGCTGTGTGTAAATAAATTTACATAAACTTACAACTACTACTACAAGTGAATTTTCTCTTTGAAAACTGTGACGATGAGACCTCGGTACAAACGTGATTTTGTAACGAGTAATAACAATATTATACATACAGAGGTTTCAATTCATTACTGCACACCTCGGAAGCCTCTTTGACTTAAGGAGGGAAAAATAAATATGATTTTATGATTTTTTTATGATTTTATGAAAGAGGAGGGAGAAGCTGTTGACATGTTTAATATTATATTTACTGTAATTCACACTTAACCATGTACAAATCGCCTAAACCATAATATTGTGATAATGCGAAAAATGATCGTCAACGCCCGCTTAAGTATGAAGTTTCTTGACCATTCTTCTCCAAACAACACAAATTTTTGGAATGTTTTTTTTTTTAATTTTGTCAATGACAGACAGAGAAACGATTGTCACTCGTTTAGAGGTGCTGAACGCCCATCTTGGGCGTAATACCTGGTAGGCTGCTAGGGCTAAAGCCCGTCGGTTGATAACCGTGACTACAGTCAATCACCACATTCCAACTGCAACTTCATTGAAGGCGGTTCACAGCGCTCAATATTAGGTCCAACATGACCTACTTATAATTCTGCAACACAATGACGTAACAACAAGCTTCGCAGAGTCATGTCGACATGACATTGCGCCATGTCACCGGGAGTACAATATTACGTGTAGAGAGATCTGGCGACCTGAGGGTGACACTTCCGCTTACATCATGCTGTGTGCAGTACCTACTTTCCGAGAATTTTCACGTTGTGTGTCCCCTTGACGTGATGCAGCTAATATTGACTTGTGTCGCAACGCAACTGACCTAACCTGAAGGTGTAATGATGGCCCAGTGAATTTAAGGCACATACCTCTCGTGTAAGAGTTTATTGGTTCCAATCCGGACAAGTACCAATGTGACTTTTTCAATTCATAATGTACTTTCTAAAGTGTATCTTGGACATCACTGACAACCCCGTGCCTCGGAAAGCACGTAAAACTGTTGTTCCCGGTTGTCATTCGTAGAACGAGTAAGCTAGAAAGTCGGACCAGTCTAACCAAGTAGTATCGTGTCGCCCAGTTACTGGGTTGTGGAGGTCTGATAGACAGTCGCTTCAAGTAAAATACTGATATCTAGCTGAATCCGGTTAGACTGGAAGCCGGTCCCAACATAAAATAAGGCCATTTTACAGGCACTTATGAATTGTCAAGGTGTCAGTCAGTTTGTCAGAAAGTTGAAGCTAGCTGCTTGTTCCAAAACGTAGATCTCTATGGAGAAGAACAAGCAAGAAGCTCCATGGACAATCTTCAAATCATCAAGTTTTACAATATCTTGGTTCCATAATTCGTGTTGCTTCTATATGTGAAAACTATGAAGGTAAAGAATTAAACTATGGCAATTAAGAGTTGATCAATCCCAAATGACAGCGCCCGTTCACGAGCATGACGTATGCATCGGCACCATTTAGCTCAACCATTTTGTAAGGAACCGAATGATCGAATGCTCACGCCACCATCACCGAGATTTTTAAGTGAGTACGACAAGTTTGGGAAAAGGCGCGGGAGATGTTGAAATGTCGCAACTGACCTCTGAGTGACAAACAAGTCATACAAATGTCAGTAGCTCTCAAAGGTCTCAAGTCAGTCTTTCCCAAATTACCGTTGCAAAAGAGGGGACGGAGAGGGACCGCCTCGGGCGACTGGTTCAAGGGGCGCCAGTCATGATTTACGGTGTCTTAAATTTCTTTTTTAATAATCTTGTTTCGAAATACCGTGGGTTCAGGGCTGCGGTGGGTTTCCAGTGTAACCAGATGATGCTGAGTGTATTACATCTCCACACAACATGGTACCTGCATTCGTTGACACGAGCTTTCCGAAGCTGAAGGTAGTCCTGTCACCAATATCCACAATCCGGGCTGGGACTGAGAAGTTTTGAAAGGAAACTCAAGAATTAAATCAAAACTGATTAACTTCCTCACATGCAGAATAAATAAGACAATGTTTTCTCTGCGACTCGTCGAGCTAATTGCGGACTCCATTGTTAAATTTGGCTTTCAGGAGTTGCAGTGTTGGGAATAGCGTGGCAAGATTGTACAAAAAAAAAAAGACAACCGCCTTCTGCGCGAGATTCTTGAAGCAGCTGTTAAGCGATAGCTTTTCTAGATGTAGGTCAAGTCTTTTACGTTATCACTAACATGATAATGATTACAACCAATGTTCAATCCATTCCCCAAGCTGGAACCACCTTCCTATTATAATTTTATTAACTCTGCACCTTAATTAAATATTGTTTCGCGAAATAAGTCCTTACATAAGTGGCATTCAAAGTTGTTATCATAATATATAGGCAGGCTTTCGTTTCGCGAGGGCGAGGCGCAACCTGTCCGGCGGCGTTACGTAACGTTGGAAAGTCGCGGCCGGACACGAGCGCTTCAGAGCTGTAGGCCGAGTGACGTCACTCTTACACTAGCTCACAGATCAACTTGAGACGAAAGAGGCCGACCGGAGACTTGATGGAAGAAGGAAATTACTGAATGACTGTCGAATTGATTATGTGCAAAGGAGAATTGTATGCACCGAGAATACGGTAGTTTCCACCATTATCAATTGACGTACTTTTTATGAGCTGTCAAAACGCAATTCTCCATTAGATTTTGTATGGCAATGGCAACTTATGACGTCACTAAAATAACAACTCAGTTGACTATCTATTTATTGATTTCAAAGCCACTAAAAATCAAATTTTATAGTAAATTGAAAATAAACCGAGTTTATTGGGCTGAAATTAAAAGAGGTTTGAAAATTGTGTTTAACATTTATTGGTTAATGGTGGAAACTAGCCAATTGCATTACTAGGACTTTCTTCTCTCTCGTCTACAAACATGTCTTACAACCAGACCCGGTACCATTGGCGTGTGACTGCCATCATCTCCTGACTTCCTGAGGGGTTCACTCCGACCGCATCCACAAATTTCGCCTGTCAAGTCACTGGTGTTGTCAGAAGTCAGAAATCTTGCTTTCGGCGAGAACTTCTATACTTTATTACTTACTGAAAGGACTGAAGAATGCTTGAACAAAAGTAAACCCACAATTCTATGCCAGTTATTGTGA
Organism: Athetis lepigone; assembly: GCA_033675125.1. Classification (NCBI taxonomy): domain Eukaryota; kingdom Metazoa; phylum Arthropoda; class Insecta; order Lepidoptera; family Noctuidae; genus Athetis; species Athetis lepigone. Next base: position 2,473,993 of record CM066242.1, read on the forward strand.
AGTTAAAAAAGCTTCCTACTCCTGATTTCTTCCCTACCAGGACCTGCCAACTATTCGCAACAGCCGGCCGCGCCCGCGTCTCCGCAAGGAGTTACGTAAAGCTCAGCAAAAAATATCTCCAAAGTTAATATGACTATTAATATTTAAATTATGCGTGTATTTAAAGTATTTTCTAAACTAATATTAGAGTTCTTAACAAGCTTTTAAGCCCCTCTTCTCTTGTAACCTTCAAAGCATTTTCACCTTTAACTTTTAAAGTTAAAGTTGTGTTTTCCATGTAGGTGTAAGTCGTATAGTATGTAGCGTATAGGAAATGGCACCCCACTTTCTTTAGAAGAAGTCTGTTGGTTGTGTGTAGTCAGTGCAAGTCGACCGGCCAGCAACACCACACGCCGCCACAGAGTATACACGCCGCTGACAGCGCGGTCACAGTGACATTAAATATGAATTAAAAAAAAAAACGTTCGTTGATATTTTGGCGCGGAATGCAGTGACAGTTGTGTTAATAAAATTGTAATTTGTAACATTATTTAAGTAAGCTCCACAAGTGATAAGACTGATATATATCTAGTGATTTTTGGATAATATTTGAAGATAATGGTGAGTTTCTAACATTAAGTATGTTAATTTTTTAACTGAATGTGAAATTAAGTGGTAATTTTCAAGTACAAGAAAGATTTTAGGTCATGTCGAGCGCAGCAACTTTTTACATACTTATCAATTTTTGAACATATATGGGGATGATTTCCCCTTCTGCAAAAAATTTATAACTATGAAATTAATTATACCAAGTTACAATAATTTAAATAATTATTATACGTAATATTATCATTTACGTGAAGCGAAAACGATTTATGAAAATTATGCAAACGAATGAGAATGAAATTAGACACTTAGTTTTACTTTCTAAGAAGAAGGATTGCAAAAATGTAATATTTTTGCATAAGTATTGTGTTACTTTAGAAATAAATTAAGCTGTAAGTATATAATAATTATTATTACACACACTACCATGCATTTTACCCACGCACGCGTACAGATTTAAGCAAGACTTAAATATTCTTTAGTTTATGGTAAAAGCTCTGTGGCAAAAGTGAGAAAACAATAATAATATTGACTATGGACTCCCTATCTCATGTCAAAAATGTGTTCCAAATTCAAAAATGATTACATGGCGGCAGAATTTGATCCTCTTCGCGACCACTAGAAAATACCAATTAATTCACGAATTTAAAACTTTTGACATTTTTAAACCATTTGCATTTATTTTTAGAGATTTAGAACTGTTTATTTTTTTCTTTCACTCTCTATTTTTCATAAATATGTATAAGTCAGCGCAGCGTTATTCAGATATTTAATTATTTTGAAAGCGACATTGCAACACTAACTTTAATTGGCGCCATTCTTCACTAAATATTCATTGCTGTCGCCATTAATTTTATTTTTAATTTTCTGATGACATTCTTGTCAGATTAATAACTGTAATTTTCTAAAGTTGTCAATAAAATAATGATGGAGTGGTGTTAATTGCATTGAATTGATCATTGGGCATCAGTGAAACTAGTCAAGTGCGAGTCGGACTTGCACAAGAAAGGTTCCGTACTACGGCTATTGTACAATTTTAAAATTGTGCGAAAGCTTTACGTATCTTATATGGGATTTCTTTCATTTATAACATTTTCACCCGCGTTATGTAAAGCCTTAGGTTATGCCCGCCCCTGTGGGTCATAGCGCGATGTCATGTATATGTCACCGGAAAATAACAAGATCCGTAAATTTATCAATCTACTAGGAAGTTTATAAACTTTCGTAGGATTCTAAACGGGAGATAAATTGTAATATTTTACGTCCACATTTTCGTTAATTGATAAACTTACTGAACTCACTCGTAAAATAATAAGTAAGTAGTAACCAAACGCTACGCGCGATCTGATTGGTTGGTTGACTGTCACGTGTCACTTCTCCTTCCTCGCGGCCGCCATTGTTCGCCAGTGTGTTTTATAAGAGTATTCCTGTATTTTAGCTAGTAACTGTTAAATATCTCATTGAAACTGATAATAGAAAACTCAACTCACTACATCCGTGCCAGAGAGGAACCAGGCATTGTTGCTTCCAATTTATAGTTTGCGAAGTCTGATTATACCAAAGTCTATGGACACAAGCATTACCACTATGAATAGTACCTTCTTTACTATAATGGATTTCTGCTTGTAAGAGTTATTCCCAAAAGTATTGGCCAGGTTACAAAAATAATATCTTTAACCGAAAACGATGCGTGGACCTATAGTTGAAGTTTAGTAGCTAAGTGCTAGAGCTTTAAGGTTGAGGCTACATTAGGCCGCGACGCGACCTGCGACACATGAGCGATTAAAACAAGTAAATGAATGCTCACGTATATGGCTACACCGTACATCAAATATTACTACCGATCTTTGATTTCTTCATGCGATAGGAACAACATTACTGAAATCACGGCATCGGCTACATCAACATATGAGCGAAATTGAAGCGAATTTATTAGAAAATTTCTCACTTGCACGACTAGTTCAATAGTGCTGCTAAATATGCCTGTGGCTACATTATGCGTATAGTAAACCGCGATGGATGATTTGATCGCATTCTAATTCGTTGTTGAGCATGTGTATTGTAGCCATGTCATCGCCGAATATACGCCGGAATTTCGCTTGTAATGTAGCCATACCATGTTTTTCTCGTTTCGCTCTTCCAGTCGCATCGCAAATCGCTCCCTACTGTAGCCTCAGCATAAGAGTTTGAATCAGTTTGCATCGCAGTGCACGTGAAGCCCTCTTCGGGCATTTTCATACCCACTTAACCGTCAAATTATATTCTGTAACTATACTATATTTGTGTTGGGATTCAACTAAATGTAAACCACCTTGATATGACTTTTATTTTAAAATTGCACTCAATTTTTATCTGAACATGTTTACAATTAGTTCATTACCTAAAACTAGCTTATTGACTAGATTTAAATAAGTACCTAATACGTTTTTATACGATTATTTTTAGATTAAAATACATGTCAAGATTGTAAACCTTTAGTTAAATAGGTACCTAAACAAATAGGGTATGAGCTACACGAGCTCATTCCCCCGTTTCCGTTTTACCACCGGACATCCAGACGTACGGCAGGATACCACCCTTTCTTGGTCTCGATACCTTGAATCCGCACGCAGCGTTTTTCGAAATCCTTTATTATGCGCACCGCAAAAGAATGGAATTCTCTGCCGGCGTCTGTGTTTCCAAAAGCATATAGCCCGGATGTATTCAAGAGACGAGTGCATAGGCATCTTTTGGGTGAGCTCGCTCCATCGTAGGCCCCGTCTATGCCCTCGGACTAGTCTGGGACCAAAAGCAAGCCCATAAGTTATATAAAAAAAAAGTATATGACCACAGATTACTAAATAGTTATTTTTCTATCGCCTGATTATTAAGCTCGAACTCAGTTTAAATTTGATTGCAGCCTGCGCAGTGCGCAGTGGTTAATTTCTTTCACAAATACATATTTGCATAATCTACAGTTTTTATTCCGTGTCTGGATGCTTGTGTATATGGAGTTATCCATACTAATATTATACTTAAATGGGAAAGAGTGTCTGTCTGTCTGTCTGTCTGTTTGTCTTTCTTTCACGGCAAAACGGAGCGACGGATTGACGTGATTTTTTAAGTGGAGATAGTTGAAGGGATGTTGAGTAACATAGGCTATTTTTTGTCTCTTTCTAACGCGAGCGAAGCCGCGGGCAGAAGCTAGTATGCTTATAAAAGTGTCTGTGTCACATCGTTATTAATAGAAATCACATAACTTAAAACCCAAAGTGAATGAGTTCATAGAGTTTCTGTATGTAAACAACTTTCTCTCTCGAACTGCAGATATATAAGTAATATATAATATATGCAGCCTCCTGACACATTCCGATCGTGTAGTGAGAGTTACAGAACTGCTCATTAATCTAATACCTTCAAACGAGCAGTTTTTGTAATATTATATTTACTGCATCTCGGAAACGGCTTCAACGATTTTCATAAAATACAAGAGATTTCGGGGGCGTTAAATCGATCTATTAGCTAGGTTTTTTTAGAACTTTTGAAAAAGAAAACGACCAAATGCGAGTCGGACGAAGAGTTCTGTACCTATATCACCTGTGATTTATTTGACTATAACAGTTCATGATAGCCTATGAGTAAACTGGGGGCCTACCACAAGCCCTATAGCAGTATTACTTCAATATTACTTTCAGTGGGAAAGAGACGGCGCTAGACAACGTGTCTAATGCTGTATCTTGCACACTCTGGAACAGGAATATAACAGTCTTACTTTAAACGTCAAGGTAACCCACCTGGTCCTAGACAGCGGAGTTTAAGCAATAGCAGTAGAGCGGGGTTATTAACTATGAAACAGCAATCAGCAATATTTGCGCAGTGATCGCGCGATCACCGCGCGAGTAATCGCTTAACGACAAAAAAAATCGTATTATGTATGAACCGATTGCTAATCGCTCGCTGATTGTTCTAATGCACTTATTGCTACGATGACGATAAAGTAGCAATCGCTGGAACTAATTAAATATCACCTTTAACAAAAAAAACTTAACTTTGCTCTTAAAAACCATACTAAATACGAAACCACCAAACGAAAAATGCATATTTTAGTTAACTGATTGTTCCACAGAGGCTGCACTATCGCTAGATTGCTATTTGACATGACGTATTTTGAATTGACGTTTATATTGCTAAATTATCGCGAATTGACGTTTATTTTGCTAAATTATCGCGATCGCTCGGCTTCTGCAAGATACGTAATCCCAGTGCCGTTTTACCGTTTGTGTTCAGAACCCTAAAAAAATCGAGCATAGCTTGATCATACAAATGTACTTTATATTAATAACTGAAAAATGACTAACTGTGGAGGATTTACAATTGATTTACAATGATGAACTGTTTGCTTACGTACCTGTTAATGTCCACTGTTACTACATTTCTATTATTCAAAGGATTGCGCATTCATTACACTTTGATTATCACAAATGTTAGCTCATGCTAGCTATATTGAATCTCTTAATAAAGAGTAAATAAACATTTTTCCTTATTACATTGGGGTCTAATTTAACTGCAACGAGTAATTTTCATGGAGAGACATGCTTGTACTGGACTAGATAACGCGATTTACCATGGTTAGAATTGTTCTCAGATTTTTTTTTCTGGCTACCTGTAAAGACAATCGAACATTTACTAATAATAACAATTTCCCGGGTGCGGAAATTCAATTCCTTAGGGAAATTCAACCCCCTATTTTATAATAGGCTTTGGAACTTTGCATAAATGATCAAGCGAAGCAGCTACAAATTATACCTAGTTACACAAGTTAGGTGTGCGAGCGACGTCGCGCGCTCAGCTAGTACACACAGCTGGACAAGTTGTTTGACACTTTCTCTCGCGTTTGCATACATTACACACATTAGACTCGTCTCAGAGAAGATGCGAACTTTTACAACTACATATTTGTATTAGTTGTGTATGGCGCCATGTTGTGCAGGGCCGGACTTAGGGCAGCCCTATTGGGCCCTAACTGCCTGGGGCCAGCTAGATAATTTATTTACTAGACCTTGTATATTTGTTGGTCTGGTACAAATCGTATGTCAGCTTTTTCGGTTTTACTACAAAGGCAGATTTAGTATTTAATACAGCCGGAATCCCACTATATGAGTCAGATTCCAAACCATTACGTCAGATGCAGGTTTTAGACGAAGTTCAGTCAAATATGGACCTTTGATTATAAAATTATTAGAGACTAGCGTTTGCCCACGGCTTCGCTCGCGTTAGAAAGAGACAGAAAGTAGCCTATGTTACTCTCCATCCCTTCAACTATCTCCACTTAAAAAATCACGTCAACCCGTCGCTCCGTTTTGCCGTGAAAGAAAGACAAACAGACAGACAGACACACTTTCCCATTTATAATATTATATTAGTATGGATTAGAGATTGACCTTTAATCTGGCAAGCCCGGTTAGGAACTCACCCTCTTCTGGCTTCTGCCCTTAGGCGATCTAGTTCTACCAAACCGAATTCTTAAAAAACTGACACCCACATATAATTCCCAGTACAATAAATATTGTACAAACTTAATTAGACACAGAACAAACAGAAAAAAATAACACCCACGATCTCAGGCTTAGCGGTCAGGGTCACTAACCACTAGACTTCTTTCTTTCTTTCTTTCTTTCTCAGACCAGCTTTGGTAATAACTTAGTTCCTCGGACGCGCTCTTGTAGAACAACAAGATCTTAGATGTATTATGCTTATAACTTGTAAGAATCTCTTCCTACACTACGTCAGACAGTGATCAGATCACACAGGAAGGAGAGTCGCAGATAATTACTTGATGTTAATGATGTTGATGCGAGTAATTAGCGCGGTTCCTATTTCCGCTGCAGTTTCTCTCGCGATGCACCGATAGTAAGTACGTGCTCTCGAGCCATCCCGGAACACTTCGGTTCGACTATATCCAACATTTATCTTCCTTATTGCTTCTATATTGTTAGTTTTGTGGTTAAGGCCTCTTGTAAGAGGTTTTGGGTACTATCCAGGCAAGTTCCAAAGTGGCTTTTTCAATTCATATGTACTTTCTAAAGTTTATCTTGGACATCACTTGACAACCCGTGCCTCGAAAAGCACGTAAAGCCGTTGGTCCCGTTGTTATTCGTAGAACTTTAACAGTCGTTACGGGTAGTCAGAAGCCAGAAAGCCTGACTAGTTTAACCAAGAGTGTCGTGTCGCCCAGTTACTGGATTGTGGAGGTCTGATAGGCAGTCGCTTCACGTAAAACACTGGTATCCAGCTGAATTCGGTTAGACTGGAAGTCAACCCCAATGAGATTGGGAAAGGCTAGGGACATCTCCCTAGCCTTCCCCAATCTCATTGGGGTGATTCAGTCTAGTTTGTCATAATGTTGAGCTTTAATACATTCCATATAATTGGGATGTGATTGCATTTTGATTTCATACGTTTTTGATAACTAAAGAGATTCGGTGTTCTTTCCACAATGAAATAATAACGAGTACCTAGCTTTTTTACCGACTTCACAAAAAGGAGGAGGTACTATGTTCGGCTGTTTGTATGTTTTTTTTTTTTTTTTTTGTATGTTTGTTCATCGATTACTCCGTCAATTGTCAACGGATTTTCAAAATTCTTTTTTTGTTCGAAAGCAGATAGTTCTGAGGTGGTCCCATTGTCACCAAGTTAGGATCTGATGATGGGATCTTAGAGAAATCGAAGGCAACCCTCAAATTTTATAGGCTCACTTATTGTTTTTCGCATATTTTATGAGGTATCTTGTGTATTTGCGTATGGTTGTCACCATCTCAGTTAGCTGAGCTGATGATGGAAGGTACAACTCCTTAACAGTAAGAAGTTACTCGAACAGGCAAGGACTGTTTTAGTAAATTGTTTTGATGTTTGATAGGGCATTTGCCACATTTGGGCTCATGATCATCAAGTCATCACCTGATGCTGCAGTCAGGATAGTCTGCAGAGTACCTAACTCCTCGACAAATAACAGCAGATATATCGTGTTTAGGCTCATTGAAAAGGGGTCGATGTGTGGATAAACGTACTGTTAATGAGGAACACCGAAGTACATAGAGACCTGATGCTGAAGCCAGGAGCATCAGAAAAAGTACAAACCTTGAAATTACAGCACAGTAGTCGTGTTTGGGCTCATTTTAAACAGGACTAAATTTTAACTCGACACTAAAAAGTAAAAAATAAAAAACTTTTTACAAAAAAAAATAACCGACTTCAAAAAGTAAAAACTTAAAAATAACTTAAATTTCGGAAGTCGGTGGCAACACAAATTGACTGGCAGAAGAAAAGACACCGACTTCCGAAATTTAAGTTATTTTTAAGTTTTTACTTTTTGAAGTCGGTTATTTTTTTTTTGTAAAAAGTTTTTAACTGTTTCACTCACTGAGGTAAGTGTCAATTGGCGATATAAATGGACGTTACTAAGCACTGACTTTGGCTTAGCTGCGCTCCGTCTCTATCGTGCACTAGACGTTTGACAGTTGTGTGACAGTGACCGGTATAGTGCTTAGCCAAAGTACGTGCTAAGTAACGTCTATTTATCTCGCCATATCTTTCAAGAGCTCTAGGCGTGTCTAATGTTTAAATTGTTCTCTATAATCAGTAATTTGTTTGTGGGTTTACTCAGTTGGTCCAACCAACAGGCCCGTATGACATTGTTCTTGTATTGGACAGCCCTTAAAGCTTGTAACCATCACATTCACAGCTTCCTCATGAGTGTACTGTATCACGAACAATAGTTTCTCCAGTAGTGAGATAGTGAACCATTGACCTGGATCACGCCAGGTGAGATAATACGCGTGACGACACGAGCGTGTCACAAGTGTGGTGGAAGCTTAAAGTACGTGATTCGATGTGCGTGAATGGCCGGTAATATAAATAATAAATACATACTTGTGCCTGTGTAATTTATTAGTTCGCTAATAGTTACAAAGCTTGAGTGGGCAAATGTGGCAAATAGAAAAGTAATCCATACTAATATTATAAATGGGAAAGTGTGTCTGTCTGTCTGTCTGTTTGTCTTTCTTTCACGGCAAAACGGAGCGACGGATTGACGTGATTTTTTAATTGGAGATAGTTGATGGGGTTGGAGAGTAACATAGGCTACTTTTTGTCTCTTTCTAACGCGAGCGAAGCCGCGGGCAGAAGCTAGTAATAATAAGAATTTATTTGGTTTGGTCCCAGGTCCGTGTTGATAGCTCCGTGGTCTATCAGATTATGTACTTCGTAATCGTTTCAGCGGTTAAACGTGTAACAAATAGACAGTTATTTTGTTAAACATTAATTAATTTAATTATGGGCTTGTATACTATAGTCGTGATGGCCCAGTGGATATGGCGCCCGCCTCTCGTGTAAGAGGTTGTGGGTTCGAATCCGGGCAAGTACCAATGTGACTTTTTCAATTCATATGTACTTTCTAAAGTTTATCTTGGACATCACTGACATTTCGTGCCTCGGAAAGCACGTAAAGCCGTTGGTCCCGGTTGTCATTCGTAGAACTTTGACAGTCGTTACTGGTTAGTCAGAAACTTAGACCAGTCTAACCAAGAGGTATCGTGTCGCCCAGTTACTGGGTTGTGGAGGTCAGATAGGCAGTCGCTCCACGTAAAACACCGGTATCCAGCTGAATCCGGTTAGGCTGGCAGCCGACCCCAACACGGTTGGGAAAACGGCTAGGGAGATGATGGGTTTGTATACTATGCTCTAGGCTTTTGCACCACCACAGATATCCGGCAAACCGTACCTAATGGCGTTCCCTTTTTATAAGCCGGAAAACTTGGCTTTCACTAATAATTCCATAACATGAGTCTTGCGCCGTTCTTTCAAAAATAAGTATTGAAGTAGTAAAGCAACAAGTCTTAACGAATTATTGCATTTTTATAGTTTTCAATAATTAATCGACTTCAAAAAGGAGGAGGTTTGCCATTCGTTGGGTATTTTTTTGCTGATTACGCTGAGATTTATGATCCGATTAACGTAGTTCTTATCAAGTATGATGCAGAAAAATTGTCTTTTGGTCCTTCAAAAAAAATTACATAGCTTGGTGCAGTGGTTTTCAGTTTATGAACATATTTGTCTGGTTTATACCGACGGACAACCTTATGATGCTTAGTTTAGCGTCAACCTATAGGTTGACGCGATTAGGACGGAATGTTACGGATTATTCCGATCTGTCACCCCGTTTTGTCCCCACGGGTGACAGATAGGAAAAAAAGTTCGATTTGTCCCCCAGTTAGCAATGTGTGGAACACATTTTCTACTAACCTCTTCACGCTACTGCGCGCCTAGTACTTTTGATTGATTTAAATACTAAGTATCTCAGTATTTTCAGTATTTTACCAACCCATGGGGACAAAACGGGGTGACAGATCGGAATACCCAATGTTACTGTCTGAATGTGTTTCAGAAAATGAAATTCGGAAGTAAGAAGTAAAAAAATAAAAAGCTTTTTATTAGATCTATCGAAACACTACCTGTAACAAGCCAGTAACACTACAGAACTACCTGACGTGCCATCTCCCCATCTCTCTCGATCTACACGGAAAAGTGAATCCAACGGCGATATGATAAACAACCGCATGCTCAACACGCAGCTGTTAGTCGCGCTCCACTTCAGGCGGGGCTTACTACGACCAGACAGGCGAGATCACTCTCGTCAGTTCGAACAGCTTCCTTGTTACTATTTTCCGCTATACATATTGTTTTAGTTCAACTATTGGGCAAATTTGTCGTAGCCACCTCTTATGCTAGAGCTTTCTTTTTGGGGAGTGGGAAATCATCAAATGACTTCCCCCGTCCTCAGACTTTTACTGACTAAAACCCACTCATGTTCCTTCGGTTGCCCTTTATGTTACGGGGTCACGGTAACAATTATAACCATTCCGCAACCCCTTTATGCAAGAGCTTGTGGCTTCAAATCCGGGCATGTACGAATGCGATTTTTCAATTCTTATGTTGCACAAACTTTATGTTGGACATCACAAAGGGATCGGTCGGAGATCGGTGAAAGAAAACATAGTGAAACCTGAACTTGTAGTAACTATAAGTCCGGAATCGCCGCACCGTCTTGAACGCGCGTAGTGATTAATGCTCGTGCCTTCTCTGTATGAGAAGCCATTACTGGCCAGAGGCCAACCTCCACAATTTATTTCTTCTTCACGACTTGAGAAAGCTGACAAAGTCCCGCCATCCTTCGTGGTGGTCCTTGTCTCGCCTTTTCATTGCATCAATATTGGGTTCTACAGGCTCATTGATCGTTTGGCATGCGGCAGACATGTTCATTCCTTATTGATTTAACAAATCACCGATAAAATCTCGAATATAACCAAATCTGAGCGACATATCGTTACATATGCGCTTTCTTTTTACTACACTTTCTTTCCAAAACTAGATTTTTTAGAAATCAAATCTTTGGCCAGCCACTATCTATCACACATGCATAATCTTTGTTCCCATTTTATTTCACTAACTTTGCGATATCTATAAGAATATCGCAAAGTTAGTGTTAAACCCGTACTTCCGTACTAACTCTGTCGGTCCGTCTGTCTTCTATTCTCACCTAAACCACTGAACCGGTTTGAATGAAATTTGGTACAGATATAGTCTGGGACCCGTAAAAGGACATAGGATAGATTTCATCCCGGAAATCCCCCGGGAACGGGAAATATTATTCCACGTGGCCGAAGTCGCGGCCAAAAGCTAGTGTTTTATAAAGAGCACTGGCCCTATTGGGCCCACTGGTTTTACCGGTCCCCATAGTTCCAACAGCCCAACTGACCCCACCGGTGCCAATGGACCCTCCTGCTTTGACGGACTCACAGGTCCCACTGGTTGACTGGTCCCATATGTCCCGCCGGTCCCACTGGTCCCACTGGTCCCACTGGCCCCATTGGTCCCTCAGGTCCCAGTGCCTGGTCTCCTCTTAGTTCCCACGCGGTGTAGATAATCTCGATACAGTGCATTGTTACCGCGTGGGACCGCGTATGCTAATTAATGACCGTGAACTGATGTGCCAAAGATTAGGCGAGTGAGAGAAGCGACGCTCTGTATTTTTCACTTTTAGAGAAATGAGGAAAAGTGCAAATAGTTCCTCTTCCTACCTACTACATTTAAAGGGAGGATCCTCCGAGCAGACGAGTGTTGTCTGGTGGGGTGCTGAAGATAGGTTGTTTAAGGGGTTTTACACACACATAATTATGTATGGGGGATAAGTTGCTTGCTGTTCCGCTCCTGGGGTTCGTAACGTGAAGTTTTGTAACGTATACCTTTCTCGATAGATGGGCAAAGTAGTGCTGAAGGATTTCTTTACATCGGACCAGTAGTAGTCCCAGAGATTCAAACTCTTAATCTATAAAAAAGCAGGGGTCTCAGGGGTCAGGGGTGGACTATTAATTTATAGGGCTAACAATTCCAAGTACCTATATAGTTAATCAAACAAATTGCACTTCTGTAACAAATACTATGAAAAACTACGCACGATTAAGGTTTTTTTTTGCTTTATAGGGTCTCGAGAATATAATAAGAGTCCCACCCTTTATTTTCTTAGGACCTTAAACAAACCCTAAATTCAGTACAATAATTGCATATTTATATGAAACTAGCTTTTGCCCGCGACTTCGTCCGCGTGGAATAATAGTTCCCGTTCTCGTGGGTTTTCCGGGATGAAAACTACCCTATGTCCTTTCTCGGGTCCCAGGCTATATCTGTACCAAATTTAATTTAAACCGGTTCAGTGGTTTAGGCGTGAAGACGAGGCAGACAGACAGTTACTTTCGCGTTTATAATATTAAGACGGACTAAGCATAATCGAAGTGTCTACTCTGCACTAATACACACTCATTGACGTCCGCGGTCGCTGACCCGTCAGAGCCACCTGTGGGCGCTACTTTCTCACTGAAGGCTCTCCGTCTCATCTGTGTGTATAGTTATACCTAATATGGATGATCGTGACCAATGTATTTATTTATGTTGAACGTCGTGATCACATGATGATGATGATGATGTCGTGATAGCTCGGTGGATAAGGCAACCGCCTCTCGTGTAAGAGGCTGTGGGTTCGAATCCGGGTAAGTATCAATGTGACTTTTTCAATTCATAATAAATATGTATTTTTTAAATATCCTGGACATCACTGACATTCTGTGCTTCCGTCCCGGTTGTCTTTCTAGAACTTTGACAGTCGTTACGCGTAGTCAGAAGCCAGAAAGTCTGACTAGTCTAACCAAAAGATATTGTGTCGCCTAGCCTATCAGACCTCCACAACCCAGTAACGGTTGATAGGCAGTCTACGTAAAACACTGGTATCCAGCTGAATCCGGTTAGGCTGGAAGCTGACCACAACATAGTTGGTAGCAGGCTCGGGAGATGTTGATCGTGACGACGCACTGTCCCCGGCGTTACTACTCCGCTCCCGTAGCTTATAGCGTAATGTTATATAGCCTTTAGCCTTACTCGATAAATGGGCTGTCCAACACTAAAAGATTTTTCAATTCAATCCAGTACTTCCTGAGATTAGCGCGTTCAAACTAACGAACTCTTCAGCTTTATACTTAATATTTGCACGAGTGTTATACAATTTCAAAAAAACCTGGCTCTTCTCACACACAACCTCAGCCTCACGTATCAGACACAGGGGCCGTAACTTCTGGACCCTTCTAATGAGAATTTTTAAATGGTAAAACGCTTTTAGGGACCTTTCTACCAGACCTGAGACTTGAACACGGGCCAGCCGGGGTTGCGGAATAGTTCTAATAGTGCCCCGGAACATAAAGGGCAACCGAAGGAACATGAGTGGGTTTAGTCAGTAAAAGTCTGACACGCCCTCCCGCCCCGCCCAAGACGGGAGAAGTTATTTGATAATTTCCCACTCCAAACAAAACTGAATATGGATCTCACTATCATTTGACAGATTGATCCTAAAGCTCAGCGAGTAACGCCGGGACACATCGCTAGCTGCAGCATGTTAATGACTACCAAAGAGGTCATAATACAGCGCGCCGTGAAACTGTTGTTCTCAGAGTATTGTCTCTGGTTCGTGTTTATGAAACAAAAAGTCTGACGCGTTTGTTAAACTCTCACTTTCGAACGCGGCTTTAAATTAACAACTCAGACACTGGGAGCCATCAGCTAACTAAATATTTCGCAAACTTAAAAATATACATACAATGGTGCCGATTCTCTTGTGCACAAACTAACGTAAATTTAAGTTAAGTGCATCTGTCTTTTTCCATTTCTTAAAGAAAAGGACAGAAGATACATTTTAGTTTAATCCTGTCAAATTAGACAGCGCCCGATAAAAATTGACGTATATTTAGACGCCATGTTTTTAAATTGCGTCTAAATTATCTATGGAGTGTCTAAATTTGACAGGACTTAACTAATATTTGATCTTCTGTCCTTTTCTTAATTGAACTGAAAGAGAAAGATGCACTTAACTTAAATTTACGTTAGTTTGTGAACAAGAGAATCGGCACCATTAAGTACTTATAGTAATTCAAAGAAGATGATAAATTACTGTATAATATTCATTTATTTACTTTTGTATATATTTTTGTCTATTAGTAATGAATGATCTGCGTTCTACCAAAACAAAAACTTATATAAAAAATTCAGACTTGCCCATTGAGGGTTCCGTACCATTTATGGCAAAAATAGCAAAAACACATTTGCGAATACTTGCGACATCATTAAGGCAGTAATAATTGTGTGAAGGTTAAACATACATTATTTAGTTACTGCATGTATGTATACCTATGTATAAACCACGCGCCCTTGTATATGATGATATACAAGGGAAATATAATTCAATTGTTTGCGTCCATCCTGTAACAAATGTACTTTAGTTTTAGCAAATTGCATTGTATACATGTGTCGTGATGGCGCAGTAGTTAAGGCGTTTACTTTTCATGTAAGAATTACTTGCGGGTTTGAATCCGGGCTTACGAATTTCATTAGTACTTTCTTAAGTCTAACTTTTAAACCTTCGAACACACGTGATTCAAGTCACAATAGAAAGACAATAGCAGCCCGGCAGCCGGCTGTCGGTTGCTCTTTGAAAGGTAGTCGCAAAGGAAGAAATCGTTTGGAAACTTGTTGTGGGACTAATATTCATACCTTCTCTGTACGAGAAGAGTGGGACAGTAGGGATGACGACATCATTAAAAAAATGGCATTCTGTTTAGTCCGTCTAATAGATCGGCCAAAAATACGGGACACGTATTTTTTGCTTGATCAAATTAATAAAAAAATACAAAGATAAAGAGCAACAAAGTTCCGGAGTGGGGGCTTTTGACGTCACCGTCCTGCAAAATATGTATCTGATCGTGACGTCATGCGCAACTTTAACGCACTGTATCTTCGTCATTCTTCGTTTACGAGAAAAAAGAAAAAATACGTAACCAAAATTTTTTGATAATATTTCTGACGGACTAATTACTTTTTTTTGTCGTCTCGCCTGTTATAGGCCCATGTACTATTTATTAAATAAATGCCGACATAATGTATGTACTCTACTCACAGAGAGTGCGTCTACGTCTACCGACATAGTCTGCATACCTCCGCGAGGTTCCCACAGCACCTCCCGTCTCCGGCGGAACTGCGACTACCGCAGACATCACATGAAGGTGACACCCTAAAACAATGTGATCGCCCGGGTGTAGACGGAGACAATACAATGATGTTCCGATACTTATGTCGTTATGTTTGGCGCATTATCACGGACACGCATTGTCCGCTCACAATTTTAGGACCCAGTGATTTTAATAAATTTTATTCCGTCCGTGGTGCTAGGCGATTTGGGCTTATCCCAGTTGTAATCGCCCCTTTGTGTCTCTTGTCCTCGTTCTGTTCCATTATCCTAGTAGGTACTCTATTATTGTCCTACTACTCCTTCGCAGTTCTTTTCTGATTAATTTCGTGTCGGGATCCAAGACAAGTTGAATCGTTTCTCCGGGACTCGTAGAGCTTTGTTGCTCGGCGCATTTCGGGTTGCAGTGGTAGGGAATAGTGTGTCGGGATTGCACCAAAAACAAAATTGACATCATAAGTTAAAGTTTGCACTTGGTCCGTTAATTACCGTACCTCGCTTGGCTGACTGCAAGCGGACAAAGGCAACCTAATGACCGTAATGATAAGAGTGCTCCGCGGACATTTTCTGCGCCATTGACCCTCGTCTGGCTCTTAGGGTCGGCTTCCAGTCTAACCGGATTCAGCTGGATACCAGTGTTTTACGTGAAGCGACTGCCTATCAGACCTACACAACAGTAACTGGGCGACATGATACCACTTGGTTAGGACTAGGATGATGTTCAGACGTGGTTAGTAAGATAGTAAGCTTTTCTCTCGACTCTGTCGTAATTATCGGTTACCGGTTATCACGGATGTACCAGTGTATGTCCTTCCTTGAAGGTATAAACTGTCGCTTCCTGTAAACAGATAGATTTACTTTCGTATTTATTGTATAGGTACGGTAAAGTCGGTTGTTGTTGTATATCATGGGTAATGGTGCTGATTTACGAACTTAACTAATTTTAAGTTCTTGCATCTTTCTCTTTCCATTACATTAACGAAAGGATTTAGTCCTGTCATTAAAAACATGGCCACTAAAATACGTCGATTTACTTCAGGCTCTGTCTAATTTGACAGAACTTAACTAAATGTATCTTCTGTCTTTTTGGGGTTCCGTACCCAAAGGGTAAAACGCGATCCCATTACTAAGCCTCCGCTGTCTGTCTCCAGGCGGTATCTTATAAACCGTGATAGGTAGAAAACTTTAATTTTCACAAATGATGTATTTCAGTTGCCGTTTTTAAAAATTTACAAAAATAAAATATTAGGGGGGTCCCCATACAGCAAACGTAATTTTTAAGCAATTTTTACTCGATCCTAATAAACAGTTAGAAACTTCTCTATTATAGAAGATAGAACGAAACCCTTCGTGCGCGAGTTGGACTCGCACTTGGCCGGTTTTTAGGGTTCCGTAGTCAACTAGGAACCCTTATAGTTTCGCCATGTCTGTCTGTCTGTCCGTCCGTCCTCGCTTAATCTCTGTGACTGTTAGCACTAGAAAGCTAAAATTTGGTACCAATATGTATATCAACCACGCCGACAAAGTGGTAAAATAAAAATTGGAAAAAAAGGTTTTATTAGGGTAGCCCCCCTATATGTAAAGAGGGAAGTGTTTTTTTTTTTTAATTTCAACCCTTATGTGTGATATATTGTTGGATAGGTATTTAAAAATAAAAAGGGGTTTACTAAAATCAGTTTTTGATAATGTCAATAATATCGGAAATAATCGCTCCAAAAGGAAAAATTAAAGCGTCCCCCCCCCTCTAACTTTTGACCCGTAGGTTTAAAAAATATGAAAAAAATCTGGAAAGTAGAACTTTATAAGTACTTTCTAGGAAAATTATTTTGAACTTGATATAAAGAACAGTTTTTGTACAAAAAAGACAAAAAGGTTGTACAAAATAATTTCTGCGTACTTAGTATGTCAACGTAACAAATAGCCTTTTTTTTTAACTTATAAGTGGGAACACGGTGTGACGGACGGGAAACTACGGAACCCTACATTGAGCGCGGCCCGACACGCTCTTGGCCGGTTTTTTTTTAATGTAATGGAACGAGAAAGATGCAGTAAACTTAAATTTAATTTAGTTTATGAACAAGAGAACGGGCTCCAACGCCGCTTGATTACCGACATCGTATAGTAATGAGCCTAGGCTGTTAATTAAACGGTTAATTGGCTGCAAAATATGTATATGTCGCGTCAAACACTGATTGCGCGATGCAGGATGTCAATTATAGTCCACATTGCGGCAGTAGTCGCCAAAACCTCAAATCGCCACACCATCTTCAGCGCGCGTGGTAATCAATGCTCGTGACTTCTCTGTATGAGAAGAGGCCTTTGTCTTGCACGGGACAGTAATACTCATCACTAACAGATTGCCACAACACGCAGTGTTTGAGTGCGTGCTCAGAGGTCAGCGGAGAGATGGCCGGTTTAGAAAGCGCGTGACATAACGCGCCGCTCCCTGCGCGCAGGGGACACAGACATCCAACATTTGTCTTCTTGTGGCTATTGAGTCGACATATTGTCATTGTGACCGTAAATCTTGTCACATACTGACGTTTTGTCACTATTGTCAGTTGTGCAGGCGATGTATGTATGTGTATGTGACGTAGATTTTCCGATGATTCGCGGGTCCGATTTCCATTCGAAAGACTATACCTATTACAGGGGCCCTAGTCTGCAATTACAATCGTGTCTCAATGATCGATTTTTGAAGTGTAACGTCAAACTTTTGACACATTTCCCATACAAAAACTGTTAAAGTTGTCAAATATCCGGCCGATGATGGTCATTGAGACACGATTGTAGTAGCAGACTAGGGCCCCTGGGGGCGTATTGCCAAACTGTATGCTGACCCAGACACCTATAGTCTGTACTGAACTACGTCGTGCTCATTGAAATCACAAACAAATTGAAGCAATGTACATATGAGCTCAGAGCATTCTGAGAAACTAATAAGGATCGTCAATCCGAGAGCGATCGATCAAAATTTAGGGCGCCCCGACTCGGTCAGGTTAGGTTAAAAGGAGGTGGCGGGTGGCGTGGTTTTTTTTTTAAACCACCCAGAAGTTTTTAAGACATTAGAGTGAAAAATAATTAATTTTACACGAAAAAATCCTAACTTAACCTCAAAATTGACGTAACATAACCTCAAACTTTGATCATCGATATCTCCGTAACCATGGGGCTCCTAAGGCTGGGAGTGGTATGGGGGGTATAGTATTTTAAAGCAAAATGTAATTTGATTCAGACACTCTCTGAATAGGTATACAGTTTGCTCTTCAACTAAAAAGGCAAACTGCGATCGAACTCAGAGCAACCCCGGTCTGGGTCAGCATACAGTTTGGCAATACGCCCCCTGGGGCCCTAGTCTGCTACTACAATCGTTTGACGTTACGCGTCCAAAATCGATCATTGAGACACGATTGTAATAGCAGGCTAGGGCCCCAGGTTTAGAGTCTGGTTTGTGTATGTAAGTTTATAATTATGTTTGTAGACCGATCCACGTTTCCATTAGGTGCGTGTAAACGTGGATAATAGGAAGTGGATCCGCTTGACGAGACTAAATTAATTAATAACTTCTGTTTCAGGCTGTAAGTATAGGCCCATTTATGAACACCTTAACCTAACCTTCGGTACATACATTACTATCCATACTAATATTATAAATGGGAAAGTGTGTCTGTCTGTCTGTCTGTCTGTTTGTCTTTCTTTCACGGCAAAACGGATCGACGGATTGACGTGATTTTTTAAGTGGAGATAGTTGAAGGGATGGAGAGTAACATAGGCTACTTTTTGTCTCCTTCTTACGCGAGCGAAGCCGCGGGCAGAAGCTAGTGATCTATAAATATGTGACCTCTATTGGCTGTAGGACTCCTGCTGGCATCCAATAGAATAGGAATATTTGCTCTCTTTGACATTGACAGTTAAAGCAACAAGCCTTCCATTTTCCATTCGAAGGTAACAAATTAATTCTAAAAAAAGACCTAAATCTTTTTGTATTTTATTTATGTACTTAAATCCTGAGATAAAGTACGGATTAGCGAGACATCAGACAGACAAACAGACGTGTAATCGTAAGAATTCCATTTCAAATTCACGATCATGCACCAGTTTGGACTACTTGTCCTGCTACACCACGCGCAACAGACAGACAATGCATACCAATCTGTTATTAGATAATCAGCGTCCTTGACGCGGAGGTCACTCGCGTGAGGGGGAGGGGAGGGATTGTGACGTCATTGCATTCGATGCGGTTGTTTTGGAAATTAATTGTTAGTTAATGTTTTGGTAATTATTGTTAATTGTAGATATTGATATTACATTGCGTGTTGTGATGATCGGGAGTCTCAAATGGCTGGAGACAATTATTTAATTAATGTTGAAAATTATTTTAGTTATCTAAGTACTTACATGTTTAGTGAACTCGTAGGGTGGTAATGGAGAGATCTCATGACCTGTATTAAATGGAGGGTTGAAATTAACACAAAAGGTGAATTTATATTGCCATCAATAATCCGTAGGTACTAATATTATAAATGCGAAAGTAACTCTGTCTGTCTGTCTTTTCTTCACGCCTAAACCACTGAACCGATTTGAATGAAATTTGGTACAGATATAGTCTGGGCCCCGAGAAAGGACATTGGATAGTTTTCATCCTGGAAATCTTCTGGGAACGGGAACTATTAATCCACGCGGACGAAGTCGATGGCAAAAGCTAGTACCTACATAAAATAATAAAGAAATGTAATTAAAAAATGAAGGAATACAAGAAATGTGATGAACGTACCTATTACGAAAATCTACTTTTGGGATTGCGAATGTGACTCAGACTCTTAGCGAGTTGTTAAAACATCTGTTGGGCTTAAACTCATTTTGACACCTAAGCGCAGCAATTGTTTATCCTCACTGATGTGTGAGCCGTCTGCCCACCCCGTACGCTACAGGCGTGATATAGTGATGGCCGGGCGCGGGTCACAGGCCTCTACTCAACCCCTGTACGACACAAGCGTGATGTAGTGTTCGCTGGGCGCGGGTCATAGCTCACACGACATTCCGCGCGCCCCGCGTCACTTTCACGAGAAAGTCGAACTTGTTTGTCACAGAGTTTAGTGCAGATGCGACATTCCGCTGACCCTGCCTAGCGCCGCGTAGTAAGCTGCCTACGCTAGTCGTTTTGTCGCAAAATAGTGAGTCCTCAGAATAATGTAAGTCTTCAGAAAACAATGATTTCTCACGAAATTGTGGTAGGTAAAAATAACGACACAATTCAACTTGCTTGACAGTTTGTATCAAAACGAATTGGTCTCCAATTTTAGGCGTGAGGTATGTGTTCTCACTCTTAGAGCAGTCCAGCTACGAAACACCGGCCCCATCGTTCGAACCACCAAATGCTAGTCGAACTGGCAAATGAAAACTTTCTTACCACCGTACATAAAATGCTGAATGCAATTTCAAGTGTACCTATTATTGTTCTAAAGATACATCCCAGTGACAGGATAGATGTACAAATGGAATGACGGCCATACTTACCATTTTCGCCGAAAATTTATTTGTTTTAACCGACTTTATTATTGGATTTGGGATTTCACTTCTAACATCTCCAGAAATGTCTATAGACAAGCCTGTAGACTCCATCCTAGACAGAGAGCACGTACCTCACAATCTCACATGCACAGAGCAAGCTATTGTTTCTCTAATCGTATGCTCATCTGTGAGAACGCATGCCGACATCACGAGGTCACGGTCGCCGTGCTACACTGTACTTAATACTTCTCATGTTAGAACACAAGTGTCTGGACTTGTATTGTACAGGTAAAGAGGTTTGCTTGTTTGACTTTTTCCACCTCTCATTAAAAGTTACAAAATCCACACTAAGGGAGATTTCAGGAATTGAAAAAAAGATGTGTCAAAAGCCCCCATTAAAAAAATAATAATTTGAAAAATGGAAATCTTGGAAATTACAAAGGGGGCTTTTAGGGTTTTAAGGTGAATTGTGTAACTTTATTTTTGAGGGGTGGAAGAATGGTGGATTTTTAGGGGAGACTTTATTATTTCCATTCCATAAAATCCCCCTTAGGGTGGATTTTGATCTTGATTGGATTGGATAAGTTTGATGGGATATGCTAATCGCAGGAATACAGACCCATCCATACTAATATTATAAATGGGAAAGTGTGTCTGTCTGTCTGTCTGTCTGTCTGTCTGTCTGTCTGTCTGTCTGTCTGTTTGTCTTTCTTTCACGGCAAAACGGAGCGACGGATTGACGTGATTTTTTAAATGGAGATAGTTGAAGGGATGGAGAGTAACATAGGCTACTTTTTGTCTCTAAAATTGCGAGAAAGATAGAGTAAAACAACAATTCCATTTTCCCATTTAAAAGTTGTCCATGTTCTGTTGGATGTCGTTGTCATAGTAACCGGCAAATCAAGTGTCAAAACAGTTACAACCCGTCAAACCTGACACAAATAAGTAATGTTTAATTGTTTTCAAAATACGAATGGAATCATTTTCATAAATCCAAATCATGCAAATAAAAGCCATTTAATACGGTTTGAAATAACAAAAAGGCGTGTAATATGCTGTAAAAAATAATACTGTAACAGCTTTTCTTATTTCCAACGTACAAAAATAATATTAAGATAAAAAAATATCTAGATTTAAAATATTTACTAGCCTTCGCCCGCGGCTTCGCCCGCGTGGATGTCGAACTTCTACCTACTATTTTAACCCTTTAGGGCTATTTTTTATATTCTTCACAAAGAATAAACCCTCCAAGTTTAATGTATTTAGTTAGTTATTGTTATATATTAACAAACACGTTGATATCAGGCAGTGAGTTTACTATTATATACATACTAGATGACCCGGTGAACTTCGTATCACTTACCTATTAATGTAAACAAAATTTATTTAAACCATATCACCTTTATTCATAAAAAAATTGTATCGATTCCCCCGACCCCCCCCCCCCCCCCCCCCCCACAATCTAGGTTCACGTGTATATGAGTGGCCTAATAGTTGTTTAGTAATCTGGCAATACTGTCATTGTCGCTGTCACCTAACTTTTGAAGAAAAGATCGTTGAAAGGAAATGTTATGAAATGGGCTTTTAGTTTTAAAAAAAAGTCCAGGATGGCCATACAAAAACAAAAAAAGTATTAAAAGCACCATTATTTAATCAATACATATAATAAAATCATTATAATAAAATCAATCCATACTAATATTATAAATGGGAAAGTGTGTCTGTCTGTCTGTCTGTCTGTATGTTTGTCTTTCTTTCACGGCAAAACGGAGCGACGAATTGACGTGATTTTTTAAGTGGAGATAGTTTTTTTTTTTTTTTTTGGGGAGTGGGAAATCATCAAATGACTTCTCCCGCCATGGGGCGGGAGGGCGTGTCAGACTTTTACTGACTAAAACCCACTCATGTTCCTTCGGTTGCTCTTTATGTTCCGGGGTCACAGTAACTATTATAAACATTCTGCAACCCCGGCAGGCATTGGCCCTGTTGGGCCCCTTCCTATGCTGACTCTCCCTGAGGGGCGCGAACACTAACGCGCCGCCGCAATGGGGCCATTACTGGCATTCCATTGCGGCCTCGGTAGTCGCGGCGGCAGCGGCGGACGCGGCAGCAGCGGGGACGTCGGGAGCCGTGGCGGCAGCGGGATCGGCGGAACGATCGGCGGCAGCAGCGGGAGCGGCGGGGGCGGCGGCAGAGGGCTTCCTGCCCTTTCCTCTGGTCCTGGTGGGTGGGGCGCAAGCCTTGCCCCCAGCCCGGTGATCGGCCGGCTTGCCAGCTGCCGCACATACGAAGCAGTGCGGCGCGGCGGTGCACGAGCCGGCCTTGTGACCGGGCTGACCGCAGCGGAAGCAGTCGCCGCTGCGGTCTACCTCCGAGGTGCAACGGACACCGACATGGTGTCCCACCTGGCACCTGAAACACCTCAGAGGCCTGGGCTCCAGCAGCTTGACCTGCGCCGAGGTCCAGTCTCCGACCAGTATTCGGTTGCCTTTTCCCGCAATCGCCTTTGCCGCCGGTACGGGGCTACTCACGATGACCGCTCCCAGCCCGGAGCGGTCAAAGCGGATGGCGCCCACCCGCACATCGCTAGCGGGACAGCCCCCCACTTTGGCGACGGCGGCCACCAGTTCCTCCTCTATGACGGAGTCGTCCAGGCCGGTGACGCGCATATCAATGCGCATGGTGGGCCTGGACACTCGTACCTCTTCCGCCTGGAGGGACTCCCGCAGCCTTTCGGCCAAGGCATCGGCGACGGGGCCGCTGGTCGCCCCGGGACCTCCAGCATGCGGGCTCCGGTCGCCGTGACTCGGAGCCGCAGACCTTCGGTCACGCCGACCTCAGCGAGGTTGACCGCTGCCTTAGCCTTCGAAAGGACTGCCGCGTATGTGACGCCCTTTTTTCTCCGCGTCCGGCTGCAGGGTTAAGACCACCGCTGCAGACTTAGGGGCGCGGAGCCTGGCCGCGAGGCTCTTGGCCTTGCGGCGCTCTTGCCGCCGCTGCCGCTGTTTGGCGGCCCTGGCCACCTTAGCCGCCTTTTTCCCCTCCCCGGCGACTTGCCAACCGGGCTCAGCCAGAGCTTCGGCAATCGGGGGAGGAGGAGGAGGCGACGTGGGACACTGTGCAGCCGCACTCGCTGCGGGTGCCCCCACCACTTTGGGCTTTGCCGCCTTCCCTTTTTGGTTGGCGTTGGCGTGGCCTTCTCCTTCGCCGGCTCCGGCGCAGCGGCACGCTTTGTCGTCCCCGCCACTGGAGCCGCGGCCACCGCGGCAAAGGTTGCCGTTGGCCCTGCCGCCCGGCGCCGCCGGGGCCGCTCGACTAGCCGCGAGCGGGGGGCCGGAGGGCAATGCCTTCCAGCACCGAGAACCGGCGCTGGAGATCCGCCAAGGCTTGGAGCACGTCCTTGAGCTCCGTCTCCTTGGGCTCAGCCGAGAGACGCGCGTCGCCCTGGAGCTTGGCCAGGTCCGCGCGCAACTGAACATTCTCCTCTCGGAGCGCCTTCATGTCCGCCCGCATTGCGGTCAGCTCCCTTTCGACCTGTGTGGGCTCCTGGGGACTGTTGGCCTCCGCCCGCATTGCGGCCAGCTCCCTTTTGGCCTGTGTGGGCTCCTGGGGCCTGCTGGCCTCCTTCGCCGCTGCCATGATCACATCGTAGGCCTCGGCCATGGCCTTGTCTTTGGAGCTTTTGCTCTTCTTCAAGGCCACCGTCGTCAGTGCCTCACCCACCAACTTCGCCAGGTCGACCGCTTGCTCCCCCTTCGAGCTCCTTGCGGTGGCTGGCTCATCCCGCGGAGCTGGCGCAGAAGCCGCTCCGGGGTGACGCCCCTCCAGGGCGAGCCTTTCGGCTCGCTGCGCAGCCTCCTGCGCGGGGAGCTTACGCCCCCCTCCTCCAATCCGGCCCGCACCCCGCCTGCTGGTGGGGATTTTGGGAGCCGGAGCCATCGCCTCACTGTCGGACGACGACGACGCGCCCTCCGACATTGTCCGCTTCCTACTGCGGTCTCTCCGCCCACGCCTCGGGCTCTCTGAGCTCGAGCTTTCTGAGCTCGGGCACATCTTAGCCGACCGCACTTCCTTCTTCCTCTCCTTCCTCTCTTTTTTGTTTTTCGTCTTATTGGTGTCCATACTTGATCCCACGAGTATGGGGGATTTAAAATGTACACCCAGGGCAACCACCTGTACCTGGGCAAGTGTACATTTATAACCCAACCAGAGGGTCCACCGGTTCCCTGGCTGGGGGTGCGCTAAAGACTGATGCGCCATCCATAATAGATGACACTACTCCTCAGCCATTCGTACCTTCGCCACGCACCAGAACTTGGTATTAGAGGTAATTTTTTATAGAGGTTGTCTTCCTCGCGGCCCGGGCGGTTAAGCCAAGGCCCTCGACCCCCGTCGAAAGTCAGAGACATGACCGTAACAGTCTTCGGGGCTACGAGATCAACGGGGGCAGCTAGGGATGACGACCCCCAGCTGCCTGCTCTGCGGCAGGGTGAGTGCACGCAGAGCCCGTTCCCCGACTCCAACACACACTGCCCTCTGCTACTCAGAGGGACAGGTGGTGGAGTCCTCCATGACAGAATATTGGCAAGTGGGCAACGAGACCCCAAAGGCACAACGTACCCAATGACGAGTCGTTGCCCACCTCCCAGGGTGCACCGTCCCTCGGACTGGTCTTCGCCCCGGAAGAATCCATAAACGAACTCCAGCCCTCGGGCACACGAGGAGGTTTTCTGTCCAAGCACCCCAAGTGGAGATAGTTGAAGGGATGGAGAGTAACATAGGCTACTTTTTGTCTCTTTCTAACGCGAGCGAAGCCGCGGGCAAAAGCTAGTAGGTATTGGAATAAATGTTTATCCTGTATCTAAAGAACCCTTTCTGTTCATCCTGGGGTGGAAAGTTTTCATGGAGGTCCTCCGCATACATACCTCTTTCCCGAACTATAAGCAGAGGAAATTGTCAGACTATTTTTTATTAGCTTTTATTGCCCCACTGCAGAGCACAGCATCTTGCTTCCAACCCTCTATGGATTCCTGGAATCCTGGGCCAGTGTAGACCAATTCCTGCCTTCATGCTTGAAGGCAGAATTGGTCTAGCCAGGCCTGCCATTATCGCATTGGTCTGCCGCGATGTCAGAAGCCCTCTGTGATCCACATTGTGGATGATTATGCCCATAATTCTTCAGACTCTTACTGATTAAAAATCACCCCGGTGTTCCTTCTCCCACCAACGATGAGAATCTCTGGAACGCAATCCCCGGCCAACTTCAAAGGTATTCCAAATCTTTAAAATTCCGCAATAAAATCCATTTTGAAGTACAAATTATGTAAGCGTACTTAATAACCCTTATAGACTGGAAACTCCATTTAATATTATGTAAAGAGAATTGGCGAAATTACATTTTTACTTACTTTGAAATGGATATGTGACATCATAGATAGTTAATAATAATAATACCAGCCTATAACTGTCCCACTGCAGGGCAAAGGCCTCTTCTCATACAGAGAAGGCACGAGCATTGATCACCACGCTTGCTCAAGACGGGTTGGCGATTTCGGACTTATATTCATTACAAGTCCAGGTTTCCTCACGATGTTTTCCTTCACCGATGTCTGTGATGTCTAAGATCATTTGTCATTTTCTAGATCTCGTACGCCAGTAACTGCAACTTACAGACTGGCTGATAAAAAACTTGAGCGCGTCTCGACAATACGGGACCTTGGGCTTACTTTAGATAGTGGTTTTAACTTTCGTGAGCATATAAAGAAGGTCTGTAAAGATGCAAACAAGGCATTGGGCTTCATAATCAGAACTTCTTCCCAATTCCATGACATCAAAGTTGTGAAGTTACTGTACAACGCATATGTGCGTAGTAAATTGGAATATAATGCTATTGTGTGGGACCCTCAAGAAAAATTATATACACTTATGGTTGAGAAAATTCAAAAGAAATTCTGCCGATATGTATATAGACGTACCTACGGATATTACCCTTTTTTCTATCCCTCACTGTTTGTATCTGGAATGGTTGGCCTGGACACTTTACAGCTCAGGCGTAAATTCATGCATGTCATCCATTATTACTTATTGTTGAATAATAAAATTGACAATTCTCTGGTACGAGAGCAGATCCACCTATATGCTCCACAGCAATACATGCGTGGCGTAGGTCGTCGACGTCATCAACTCTTGGCATGCCCCCCGGCATGGCGTATTCGTCAGACCAATACCAGTCCAACGGCTAGAGCGGTTGGCCTCATTAATGAATATCTTAACCACAGTCCAAATGCCGACATATTTGTTGATAGCTTAAATTTGCTGAAGAAAGATGTCATGATCTTTCTTAACAAAATTTGATACACAGCTGTTTTTTTAATGTATTACACCAATATTTATTTTTTATTTTTATTAATGATATTTTTGTATGAAAATTTATTGAAATTTAATAACTATTCATTGAGTGACTTTTTTTAAATTTTATTATTTGCTATAATTTTATTCCAATTGACAATTATATCTATTTGACCATTTAATTATGCATGATTAATTCTATTTGATAATTCTATTTTATGTGACATCTTATTTTGTATGACTTGTTTGCCTTTACTGATGACTTGTTTACTTTTATTTGCTTTAACATTAATATTGTAAGAATGAGATTTAATTTGTTTTTTGTGTACTAGTTATAAGCGTTTTGGTTTTAGTACTGTGAGCTTATAATGTATAAATAAATAAATAAATAAATAAGATAAACTTTATAAAGTACATATGAATTGAATAAGTCACATTGGTACTTGCCCGGATTCGAACCCACAGCCTCTTGCATGAGAGGCGGGCGCCTTAACCACTAGGCCATCACGACATCATCATATATATTCATAGATAGTTATTGAGGAAATAATAAAATAATCGCATTTTGCTCGCTCATAAAGTGTGTCCAATCGGTTGGTGATGCCTATCATTATGAGACAGATTATAAAAATTGATTTAACACGGCTAATAAACGTGGTTTGTAGTTTGTCTGTGGCGATATGATTAAGATTATAATTTGATTATGATATATCGAAGAACATTGGAACTTTAACTGCCACTTTCGCTCCTACGCGTTATTAAAGCTATCGGCGATATTTAATGGACTGTTTAGTTGGAGGATCCTCTGTTTTCAGAGGAGGATAAGGCACACTCTATTTCGTTCAATTTGTATTACATAATTTTATTGCTGATTAACTTTTGAATAATGTTATATTTTTGTATTTTACACATTTATGCTCTTGTCTGTTTTTAATGTAATCCGGGCTTTTTTACATGAATTCTCTGTTCAAGACACCGATCTCACATTAATTTACAGTAATTAGATTCAACTTAAGAATAAATAAATGGTAATGGGATTGTTTATGTTCTAGTAATATTAACAGGTTCATGGAATTTCTTGTTCGTCTCCATAGAAATGTACTGTAAATAAGCGACTAGTCTCAACTATAAAACTGACTTACACTAATTCAAAAGTGACCGTAAATGGTTTGAATAAACAACTTTGAAATTTATTTTGAGTTTGCTCGCCTCAGCCTTAAGCCATTTATTAAGCACTAGCTTATGCCCGAGACTTTGTCCGCGTGGAATAATACTTCCTGTTCCCGGGGGGTTTCCGGGATGAAACTATTCTATGTCCTTTCTCGGGTCCCAGACTATATCTGTACCAAATTTCATTCAATTCGGTTCTGCGGTTTAGGCGTGAAGAAGAGACAGACAGACAGACAGAGTTACTTTTGCATTTATAATATTAGTACGGATTATTACGCAATTGTTTGTTATTCCAAAAAAAAAAGCCAAATTGAACAGCTTTTTTACGTACGTCCGGCCGAGAAACGCGGCTCTCTGTTAGTATGTTCTCAGTTCCGTGAGATTGTTGTTTGTGTTGCGCAACAAATATGAGCAAGTAAAAGTTGTTCGATACTGCTGACTTGTTAATTGTTAGCTCTGTGACGTCAGCGCTCACCTGCGGCCGAACGCGAGCGCACATACCTACAAAAAAATATCGGTGCGACTTTAAAAACGCAGAATGAAATGGCGAACGATAATCTTTTTTTTTTATAAAAGTGAACGTTGAAGGTCATGTGCAATACACAGAATATCTTGTTTTCTAAATAACATATTTAATAAGGGATATTTGAGCTAAGCCGCCGACAAACTGACGGACAGACAGAAAGACACACATAGCCAAACATTAAGGGTTCCTTGTAGTGTAGACTATGCGCTTGTAGTCCGTACTAATATTACGAAAGTAACTCTGTCTGTCTGTCTCTTCTTCACGTCTAAACCACTGAACCGATTTGAATGAAATTTGGTACAGATATAGTCAGGGACCCGAGAAAGGACATAGGCTAGTTTTCATTCCAGAAATCCCCCGGGAACGGAAACTATTATTCCACGCGAACGAAGTTGCGGGCAAAAGCTAGTTTCTTATAAACCTAAAAATTAGTGACAAAATATGACGCAAAGCTCAAATTTTGCGAAAAGCTTGACCAAATCAGCGATTTAAATACATGAAAAATTATTCTTATAAAACTTTAAACCATACATTTGACTGCTGCGTCAGTCGCTACAAATGAATAAAACAAAGACTCTAATACAACAGAGCACAAATTGGGGATATTATCCGCATTGTCAGCGAGTGCGCGGCTGGCCTTAGGCACACATCGTAAGATAACTCACAACATCGTGAACTGTTCTCACAGCGATTGTTCACGCCCATCCAAAGACTATACAACCACTTGACCGCTCATACGGGCGATTCCGGCTCACGACAAATCAATGGAATATCACTTATAAGAGATACGGTTATGAGTGCATTTTTTAGTACTGACCAGTTGTTGGATCTGTGCACACTCCCTAATTTCAGTACCTAAAAAAACATTTATCGTCTAAAACCGAAGCAAAAATGAGTACCTGTGCAATTAAATGGTGCGGGAAATCTTCTAAAACATCAAGTTATAAAAAAGATGCCATAAGTTTTCATCGGTAAATAAAATATGTTTATATTTATCTACATTTTTGGTAATTAGAGAGCTCAAGCTAAACTGGTTGGTTCCAAAAAAAGTCATACCGCGTTGATGTCTTTTGAAAAAGTCCTTTACTTTCACTAGAATATTAGATAAGTCTATCCCTTTCTATTCGTAAGTACTTCATACTGTGTCCTGAAGTAATGTGACTTCAAAACATAGTAGATAAATTATTTTATCGATAATTTTTAATGGTAAATTAAAAATAATATTTTGTTTTAATGTTTTCATTTTAGATTTCCAAATATTCTGAAAGTTAAAGAAAAATGGATTAATGGCACTAACAGGGAAAAGTGGCTTCCAAAATATTATAGCGTCATTTGTTCAAGGCATTTTACAGCTGATTGCTTTGAATTTTTAAAGGACCGACGCCGTTTGTTTAGTTCGGCAACGCCGACCCTATTTTTGCCTGTTTTGTTAAGATTTGTTTTATATACAGAGTGGAAAGTTTCAATGGGCCCTGGAAGAAAACTACCTTAAATCATTAAGATAGATTATTTTACTTAAAGGAAACATTCCTTTATTTTTTTAAAGAAATAAAACTGCATTCAAAGATTTTCAAAATTTGCATACCACTTCCGGGAAACGAACCGACTAAAATCCAAAAAGTAACACTTTCTATTTTTATGGTGTCAAACGTTAGAACCATTCATAAGGACAAAATCTCTCTAACAAACATGGCTATTTAAATTAAAGGAAAACCATAAATCTTAAGAATTTTATTTTAATTGAATGAAAATTTCGACGGCTAAATTAGACCTTTGATTACAAAAGGTAAAATTTCATGGTTTTCCTCTAATTTAATTCATCATATTTGTTTCACCAATTTGACGTAGAATCTACTAATCACTTTATTGACTTAACTTCATGTGTAGCTAAAAAATATATTGATACTCGACTGACATTCATTACGAAAAACAATACAAATCCAAAAGATTATATAAGGTAAATCTACTCAAAACTAATTCATTTTAAAAACCAGTAATTATTATGTTATACATCTTCCTTTTTCATAATTAATGATATTCGAGTGCCAATACTCTTTTCAACATCATGTCTTCAAAAATAGGATGTTATCGTACTACAAGCAGGCTCAATGACCTTGTGCTTTCATTCATTTGTCATCTACTTCCGCCTTCTCGGCGTCCGAGAGTCCCCTGGTTCCAGCAGAATACCAGCGTCAGGTATATGCTTAGCCTATACCTGACACATGCTGAGCTGGACACCCATTTAGTGCAAATTTGAGACACGTACTGCTTGGTAGGTCCCTTTAAATTTGTAATTTTGTTTTTGTGTTTTTTTTTTGTTTACTTTATGTTTTCTGTGTTTTGTGTTAAACTTTGCACCAAATAAATGTTTTATCTATCTATCTGTTTTAATTTGTTATATTTTCGATAAGAATAAGCAACCGTACACAGTGATTCTTTTTCATATCATATTATTATCCTGTATTTTGTAATAGTTTATTTGACCACCAAATAATTGTAATTATATACATAAGTATAATAATGACAAAAACACTTATAATTATATTATTATAATAATGTTAGCGTATACATAAAACATCCTTTTTCCGAAGTCGGTAAAACATAACACGAAACGAAAAAAAAAACAATAAAGAAAAACCTTAGAATAGGTTTTTTCGTAATAGATCTTTCCGTTTTTTATTTAACTAATCCGTTTTATAATCAAGTGTATTATTTTTTTATTAATAGATTTAAACTATTGCTTGATTGCGAAATTTTTTTTGATATAACCTTCTTTTTATAAAACCCTGTTTTATTACAAAATCGGGCCTTATACAACTAATAATTTAAATAATTATCGATATCGATATTTTTTAATCACTCTTTTGCAATCCCTAAAAAAACAGTTGTCATTTGGTTGTCAATTCATCGACCAATCACAGCGGGCGAAGCTTAGCTCCACCCCTTCGATAACTGGTGACTTTGATTTAGAACAAAAACATGCCTATGCGCACTCCACTGGTTGTTTCCTTCATGCGCCCATCATACTTTCAACTGATTACATAATAGACCGGAGATTTAGTCAATACTTTAAAATATTTTACATTTACTATTTCCAAGATTTACGATTACATGTGTTTTATAAAAACTAGCTGTTCCACGCGGTTTCACCCGCGTTACGTTAAGTTTTTGGTCAACTGCTCCTCTCCTTTTGATCATGGCGTGATGTTATATAGCCTATGTTACTCAGGGATGTAGCATTGTAATGGTAAAAATATTGAAATCCGTCCAGCTGTTTTTGAGTTTATTTGGAACAAACATAAATCAATAAATGCAAATATGTCCTCTATAATGTTAGTATAAACTTTTTTGGGTATGGAAAATCATTATTAAATGACTCCTCCCACCTTGGGCGGGGTGGGAGGGAGAGTCAGTCAGTTCCTTCGGTTGCCCTTTATGTTCCGGGACTTCGGTAACTATTACAACATAAACAAACAACTTTTATTATGGAAACAACTCTGAAATCTCGAAAATATATCAGCTGTTTCTAACAAAAGTTCAATGCCCTCCCGACCATAATGTACAACAGCTGTTTTTTTTTCTATATTTCAGAGTTGGTTCCATAATAAAAGTTGTTTGTTTTTATGAGTAGAATCATCTCCTAGCGGGTTGAGCAACACCAAAAATACACCTTGTATATAACTCTCCATCCCTTCAACTATCTCCACTTAAAAAACCTCCGTTTTGCCGTAAAAGACGAACAGACAGACAGACACACACACACTTTCCCATTTATAATATTAATATGGATATAAACAACACTTATATATTAATGTCAATACACACACGCGTGGGAATGTTCACATTTGTGTCACAAATCACTGCTCTATGAAAGTCAAAGTCAAATCGTTTATTACCATTTGACCATTAAAAACGCATCTTGGAACGATTAAGAATACACTTGAATTTAACTTTCAATGTGTCACAAAAGATTCTTCTTTATTATTTTCAACTGTTCCTGCAGTATCGTCCGTTTTCATAAAAAACTTTCGTTCCCTGTTTCTTTGCACTAAGCGTTTAATCTAAAAACCGGTCAAGTGCGAGTTCTACTCGCGCAACGAGGGTTCCGTTAATTTGTTTTTTAGTGAAATAACTACAAATTTACGGTTTTCGGAGTTTTCTCTTTACTTGTGCTACATGACCTTGCTTCTTGCCAAATTTCACGATTCTAGGTCAATGGGAAGTACTCTATAGGTTTTGAGTTTTGATTCCCTTGAAAATGTCTAAATATGCAATATAAACCGCCGTATCTTTTTATTGCGTTGATTTAGAAACTTGATTTTTTCACTGCTTTGGGAGATAGCAGACCTGAGTATGTGATATTAATTTGAGCTTGATATCTCGACGCGTTTCTGAAAAAAAAAGGTCTTGACAGACGGACGAACGGGAGGACGGACGGATGTGAACTAACTACAAATTTACGGTTTTCAGAGTTTTTCCTTTACTTTTGCTACATGACGTTGCTTCTTGCCAAATTTCATGATTCTTGGTCAATGGGAAGTACCCTATAGGTTTTGAGTTTTGATTCTCTTGAAAATGTCTAAATATGCAATATAAACCGCCGTATCTTTTTATTGTGCTGATTTAGAAACTTGATTTTTTCACTGCTTTGGGAGATAGCAGACTTGAGTATGTGATATTAATTTCAGTTTGATATCTCGACGCGTTCCTGAGAAAAAGGTTCTTGACAGACAGACGGACAGACGGACGCCTGATGTCAACTAACTACAAATTTACGGTTTTCGGAGTTTTCCCTTTATTTGTGCTACATGACCTTGCCTTTTGCCAAATTTCATGATTCTAGGTCAATGGGAAGTACCCTATAGGTTTTGATTTCCTTGCAAATGTCCAAATTTGCAATATAAACCGTCGTATCTTTTTATTGCGTTGATTTAAAAACTTGATTTTTTCACTGCTTTAAGAGATAGCAGACCCGAGTATGTGATATTAATTTCAGCTTGATATCTCGACGCGTTTCTGAGAAAATGGGTCTTGACAGCCGGACGGACGGACGGACAGACGGACAACAAAGTGATCCTATAAGGGTTCCGTTTTTACCTTTTGAGGTACGGAACCCTAAAAATCACTTCATAATGCGTCTACATCCTTAATAAATCATTGATTATTTAAAACTAGCTGTTCCCGGCGGTTTTCCCGCGTAGTTGCCGTTCTTTTGAGAATTTTGGAATAAAAACTATTAACTATATCTACCTCTGAAAAAATGTTCATTTAAATCAGTTCAGTAATTTTGGCGTGAAAGCGAGAGAGACAGACATACAGACAGAGTTCGCATTTATAATTTAGTATAGATTTAGCCAAGTACAGCCAGATTGAACAATAAGAACGCCACAATAAAACTTAAAGATCCTCTTTATTTTTTACAAGCTATTTCGGTGTTAATTACTTTTTTATTATTTGTTATTATAACGGCAGTAAAAATAAAACTGTTGTGAATATTTTAACTTTATGTCTGTTACGATGCATCCCGCTGACAGACGGGCGGACAGCGGAAGCTTAACTAAAGGCTCCTGAATATATCCCTCATACATACATTATAACCATCATTATTATACAAGATGATTATTCTAATCCTACTAGCATTTCTATTGAAACAAATAAAAAAATCAGATTTATTATGTTTTATCTTACTAATATTATGAAGAAGGCTCCGTAATTACTACACCGATTTGAAAAATTCTTTCGTCAATATAAAGTTACGTTATCAGCGAGTAACATAGGCTATAAACACATCGCGATATGATCAACAGGAGCGGGGCAGTTAACCAAAAACATATCATTACGCGGGAGCAAGCACATGGAAAAGTTAGTACAGGTTAGTACATTATAAAGTTTGAATAGTAGTCCGAAGGGAAAACAAACTCTTATGAAATCACTCTTATAAGAGTTTATGCGTCTGTCACAATTGATTTACTCCAAACAACTAAATCGATTAAGCTCTAATTTGGTACACATTAAACTGCCAAGCGGATATCCAATGCCGAAACTAGAATTTATTAAACCGCTTTTAAAAGCCTCCGACACCGAATAGTTAAGATGTCATCCTCTCGAGCCGCGCCGCGTGACGTAACATGTCGGACCGGTTCGTTCACGAAAGCAAGTGAAAGCAGATGAGTCGTATGAAGCCGCAGACGAGGCGCCGCCTGGGAATGTGCCTATTCGAGGCGTGCCTCTGTGAGGCACGGGTTATACGTGTTATTTGAGGTTCTTTTTACCCGAGGAGGGTTTTTAGAGATTATGGAGGTTCGAATAAAAAACGGGATGGATCTGTCGGATTTTCCCCATGACTCAATTATTTAAAAAAATACGGTTACAAGTTCAGAGTTCTTTACTTACAAGAACGGAAGCCGAAAAATTAAAAAATCACTCTAGGTTTTTGTTGAATTGTCATTTGCAAGCGTTAAATGGTCACCGTCGCCTATTGTAGCGATATAAAAATTTCAATTATAATTCATTATTTCTATTTTTTTTTAATTTTCCTGACATTGCGTGTTTTTAAGATTCAAACAGGACGACGACACCCCTGTCGTTGGGCAAAATCTCTATAATACCAAAATATATTGGCTAATATTAGTTTTCTGTCCGGCTTTACTTCATCAGCGGAAAAGCCCAATAACATGTCTCGAACAGGGAATAAAACCCAGAACACCGTGAAAGGCGGCACTTGACCTCCCTGCGCGTCCGGTGACATTTCATTGAACTTACTGACGTTTCTACTTCTGTTTACATACCGGGAAACTAAACCATTAGCATTATTCATAACTAGTTTGTGCCCGTGACTTCTTACGCGCGTTATTTCATAGCATATTTGTTTTTTTTTTTAATTAAGGTAAAAATTACTCTTTTACACGTCATTATAGTTTTTTGTTTATTTTAATAGAACGATGGAGCCAGTGTTTCCTATCTGGGACAACTCTGAGAACAATCGAAACAAATTCGGAGGTCAAAGTCTATTTCGAAGTCCATACAATATTGTATTGGTCAAATTATCCGAGAACCATGAAGGTAATAACTGAAGTGATCTTGATGAGAGAAGGACACAGATTGGACCTGTCCAGACAGTGCAAGCATTTGTCAAAAGTCGTTTAGCTCAACTAAAAAACGTTATCCTCGCGGGTTTACTAGCGTTTAATAAAAAAATATCCTGGGATAACTCACACACGACTATCTGATCCCAAACTAAGCAGAGTTTGTACTATGACTACTAGACAATTGATAAACATACATACAAACATATTATATATAAATTACACCCAGACACAGAACAAACAATCATACTACACACACAAAGTTAGTCCTGGGCGGGAGTCACCACGACCTCCGGCAGCAGTCAGGGTCACTCACCACTAGGCCAACAGGCCCTTCAAAAGTCAGGCTAACAATAAATAATTAACTAAGACTAGACTATTAAAACCAAATTTTGTCTAACGTGTATCATTTAAAAAATAAATTATCAGATTTATGCGGTATACGGTTTTTTTTTGTAGATAGGAAATCATCAAATGACTTCGCCCGTCCTGGGCGGGGCGGGAGGGCGTGACAGACTTTTACTGACTAAAACCCACTCATGTTCCTTCGGTTGCCCTTTATGTTTCGGGGCCGCGGTAACTATTAGAACTATTCCACAACCCCGGATCGAACGCGTTTACTGCATTTTTTTTCTATTACGGATATCCGAAATTCTTCACACCTCTGCCTACGCCCTCAGGATACAAGCGTTAAGTAATTAATACATGTGTCGCCCCGCGGGTACGTCCGGACAACCTTTCAACCGTCCACATAACTAAACAACTTTCTTACGGCCCGGGCGTCGAACCCGCGACTGAGCAGTGAAAGTTGATCCGATCATCTCACGAGCCGGAACCTGATGTATTTACAAGTAATTGCAGATTATGTGTTTCCTGGTTTTTATAGTTTTGTAACTAAAGAGTGATAAATGGAGCCCGGTATGTTTGTCACTGGGCTGTATCTCGTAAAACGTAAAATGTGGCTACTTTAAATTTTTACATAATAAAAATTGTGTTATATAGCCACTATAACAACCAATAAACGTACTTATAATAAAAATCGGTTCAAATCATTTATTTCTAACTAGCTTTCCCCTGCGGTTTCACCCGCGCTATTAAAAAAAAGATAAAAAGTATTCTATGTCCGTCCTCTGGTCCTAAGATCCCACCAATTTTCATCCAAATCGGTTCTGCCGTTCTTGAGTTATAAAATGTGTAACTAACACGACTTTCTTTTATATATATAGATAGACCATTTAAAAGGCACTATTAGAACGTCAAAAACAAAGAAAATTAATCTATATACACACACCGGCAAAATTAGGGGAACACAAAAAAAAGGTCGTTTTTCTTAACAAATTTATGTAGCACATATTTTTTTTAGTTAATCAATAATTAATTGCACTCAGACTAACTGAAATAAACGCTAAAGTGACTCACACAATACTTCTACGTGAAGAAATAAACAAAAATGTCAAAAAATGAGAATTGAACGTTTTTTCCTTAAAAGTGAAATCTGTAAACATTTTCAAAAATGACAAAAAAAGGAGTTTTAGTATCGGGTATTGCCGCCACGGGCTCTAATTAAAGCCTGTACACCATTTCCCATGCTTCGGATAACGTTATCAATGAGTTCTTGGAACAAATTGTTCCACTCTTCCACTAACGCTAATTTAAGTTCCTCCACATTATTAGGGGCTGGATTTCTTTGTCGAACCTTTCTTCCCAAGTAGTCCCAGACATGTTCTATCGGGTTCATATCCGCTGATCGCGCTGGCCAGTTCATCTGAGTGATGCCTACTTCATTAAGGTAGTCACTCACTATTCGCGCAGTGCGTTATCAAGCATGAAAATGAAATTTTCGCCTATGAATGGGGCAAAAGGCATGACTTGGGGTTCTAAGACTTTTGTATTGTACCGCTGTGCAGTTAGCGATCCATTACTGATGATCATTAGCTCCGTGCGGGCTCCCAAACATATGCCACCCCATACCATAACTGACCCTCCACCATACAACACAGTTCCAGTGAAATTTGCTTGGTGATAACGTTCCCCTCGATGTCTCCACATTCTTTCCCTCTCATTCACGAAATTTACACAAAATTGGCTTTCGTAACTGAACAAAACACGGCCCCAACTCATTAGTCCAATCTTGGTGTTCTCGAGCGAATGCTAATCTTGCTACACGATGAGCTACCTCGAGTTTTGGGGCCTTTGCTGGCACGTACGAGTTTAAGCCAACTTCATTCAACCGTCTTCTAACAGTCCTTTCACTCACGTTGACGTTACGGACTTCTGCTAAACGATTTCGGGTCTGGACAGCTGTTTGAGGACGATTTCGTAAAGTCTGCATGACCAAGAAACGGTCATCCAAGGCGCTAGTTGCTCGATTTCTGCCCTGTTCTCGTCTGCGCACGAACGATCCAGTCTCCCTATAACGTCGGACGACGCGATGAATCACCGATGTCGATACACCCAGTGCGCGACTGACTGAGCGATAGGTGTGCCCTTCCTCGATCATGGTTACAGCCCTAGCCACAGAAGTTGCTGGTAAATCACTCATTTTGTATCAGAACAATGTGCACTATTCAAATGTAAACAGTTAAATGACCCACAGTCCCTATTCGCAGCATCCACTAAAGTTCTTATCAGAATGAGTACAAAACGTTAAGTGAGCAAATTCTTAAACAACCATAAATTCTTGTCAAAACACTTAAAATTAAAGTTGGTGGTACTTAAAACAATCTGTTATGAAGTTATTAACACATAAACAAAAACTACTTATAAAATTACTCAACAATGTTAGAAAAAATCAACCTTTTTTTTGTGTTCCCCTAATTTTGCCGGTGAGTGTAGTTGCCCATTCCAACTCACAATAAAATATCATGTCTGAATAGGGGCATTTAAAAAATGGTGTCCGTTTGTGAGACTATCCAAAAATATTTGACACATATTATTACTTGATCAAATTAATAAAACATTACAAAGATAAAGAGCATCAATCGGCACTCCTTCTTCTTCTTCCTGCCCTTATCCCATTTTACTTGGGGTCGGCGCAACATGTCTTTCTCTTCCATACTAACCTGTCACCCGTCATGCTATCACTTACCCCTTTCTCCTTCATATCATTCTTCACACATTCCATCCATTTTTTCTTCGGTCTTCCTCTCCTCTTCCAACCTTCTACATTCATACTCATAACTGTCTTAACTATATGCGTCTCATCCCTCCTCTTAACATGCCCATACCATGACAAACGATTTCCTTTCAACTTATCAGCGACCGGTGCTACTTTCAAGCTTCCTCTAATATATTCATTTCTCACTCTATCCATTCTAGTCACTCCACACATCCATCTCACTCAACATTCTCATCTCTGCTACATGCAGTCTTCTTTCATCCATCTTCTTCAAGGCCCAACATTCCGATCCATACAGGACGACAGGTCTAATCACAGACTTCATCAATCGTCATTGTTTTCACAAAAAATTGTGCTCTTGAAACTTCGTCATCATATTTCGTTTACGAGAAAAAGAAACAAGTGTTCAAATTTTTTTAATAATCTAATACGGACTCAATAGTTTTATTTTGTCTTTTTAAGCCTTCGAACACTCGTAATTCGAGACACAATAGAAAGACAATAGCAGCGCGACAGCCGGCTGTCGGTTGGTCATCGAAAGGTTAAGACTTAGAATCGTAATCTGAATACTCTGACACTAGTTATAAGGTATTTTGCTGGCAAATTGAACTCTAAAGGTCATAGCTCATTACAGCCACCCGGCAGCCACTCCGCACCGACTCGCCTTTTATAACCGAGGCGATTCAGTGACGCTACGGAGTTGATATATTGAGCGCATGCCCACACAAGTCCATATAAAGAATACTAGCCGCAGGAGGCGAGTCGGTGCGGAGTGGCTGCCGGGTGGCTGTAATGAGCTATGACCTTTATGTTGTGCAATACAAATAAATAAATAACAAATAAGATAATCACAACCGTTTAGTATTCTCTCCTGCGGTGACCACCGAGCTAGCAGATAATCTGTATGTGTGGTAGAGCTGAGTTACTCACGTGACATGTGTAGGAACCGTATATTTACGCAGTTCAGGTGTTTATCTTATAATAAACTAGCTTCTGCCCGCGGCTTCGCTCGCGTTAGAAAGAGACAAAAAGTAGACTATGTTACTCTCCATCCCTTCAACTATCTCCACTTAAAAAATCACGTCAATCCGTCGCTCCGTTTTGCCGTGAAAGAAAGACAAACATTCAGACAGACAGACAGACAGACAGACACACTTTCCCATTTATAATATTAGTATAGATAATTATCTGGGGACAACTCACACACGGCTATCTTAACACAAATGAACCAGAGCTACTACGGTAGAGATAAATAAAATTACATCTATACACAGAACAATCTCATCACATAAAGAGTGGAAATGGAGTCCACGACAGAGTCGAACAGTCTAACAGAATCCAGCTGAATACCAATGTTATAAATACAATGAAATGTTTATATTATATTTGACGGGCCTGTAGGTCCAGTGGTCAGTGACCCTGACTGTTAAGCCGGAAGTCGTTGGTTCGATTCCCACCCAGGGCAAACTTTGTGTGATGAGCATAAATGTTTGTTCTGTGTCTGGGTGTTGTTTATCTATAATATGTATGTATTTATAAATTATATAAGTATGTTTATCAGTTGTCTGGTTACCATAACACAAGCTCTGCTTAGCTTGGGATCAGATGGCCGTGAGTAAGATGTCCCAGGATATTTATTTATTATTTATTTATTTATCAAACGTTATCGCTTAGGATGTCTGATTGTCAGAGTTTTTGAATTGCCCTTAACGACTGTAAAAGATCTTGGACCAACGACTTTACGTGCCTTCCGAAGCACGGGATTTCAGTTATGTCCAAGATAAAGTAACTTATTTACACACCCTTTTTTGGGCTAGTAGTTTAG
Source organism: Athetis lepigone (assembly GCA_033675125.1). Lineage (NCBI taxonomy): Eukaryota > Metazoa > Arthropoda > Insecta > Lepidoptera > Noctuidae > Athetis > Athetis lepigone. Next base: position 2,514,760 of record CM066242.1, read on the forward strand.
AAGATAGCGGGGTCACACCAAAACTAAAGTCCTGGCTGCTGACCTGTTTTAACAACACCATTTTCATTTTACCCGACTCGGTAATCAAACCCAAGACACGCATTGCACAAGACTTGCAACACGATACCTTGTCAGCCAGTCAGTCTGACCTTTCTTTTGGTGAGTGGGAAATCATCAAATGACTGCTCCCGTCCTGGGTGCGGCGGGAGGGCGTGTCAGACTGTTACTGACTAAAACCCACTCATGTTCCTTCGGTTGCCCTTTATGTTCCGGGGTCACTGTAACTATTATAACTATTCCGCAACTCAGTCAGTGTGACCTCAGTAACCACTTGTAGGTTCTGTCAAACATGACAATACTTTAATTATGAGCTCAAAAACACATGTCCAATGAACTGTATCTACATATAACACGGTATTGTCTGTCCGTACATCATGTTACAACGCTTTCTATTTCTCTAACAAACATTTACATGACAAGAGGGCGTGCTGACATGACAAGTATGGAGTGTTTAAGAGTTAGGACAACAGGATATCGACTTAAGTTCACTTAGTTCACATTTATTCCTGCTTAGGTTCTTCTTATCTCATGTTTTTTAACTTGAATAATTATGAATTGGCTTGTTAGACTATTAACCCGGCTGCCGAAAGGGGGAAAAGAAAAAAATATTAAGTAGTGTCTTGAGCTGTCCTTACTGTCCCGCACTTTTAGTTCCCATCTTGTTCCAATGGGCAGGGGCTGGCCCATGAAGGAAAGACCCATCTTGGTGCTCACCTCGAACACCGTAAAATCGTACAAATTGAATTCATACAAAATCCGACATTTTGACTTTAAAAGAGACTTTGGCCTCTGAGTTTGTTTCGGATGTTTCTTCTCAGAGTAGTCAGCTACTACACTGGCTCCATCGTTCGATTAAAATAATAAAAAAATATTGACACGTAAGAGTGTATACCTATTTACAAAATAAATATCATTTATCATTTATCTATAGTAATTTAAAATACTTGTTTAAGTTGTGTTGTGCAATCCTATTCTTAATTGTGAATTTATTTTGTTGCAGATCCCCCGGCGGAGAGCGGTAAGGAAACACTACATTACACAATGACCTGTATTATTTAGTGGGTTATTTGTACCGCCTCTTATGTAATACATAAAACATAGGCATAGCGTGCCTTACAACAATTAACTTATAGGTGGATTGACACGAATTACTTTTTAGAGGAAGCAACCCAAATTCGTCTTTATAACTCCTTCTGCAGCTGCTTGTGCACGATAGCTGATTGTGCGTGAGTGAATTCGATTTCCGAGTCAGTCAGTGTTAACGGGTATTTCCTTTAATTAAGAATTTCCCCGTAGCAGGAGCCTAAGTGGATGAAGTAAATATCTTTGACAGTCGTTACGTGTAGCCAGAACGTCCAGCAACTGCTAGAAATTTTACAACAACCAGGAGTCGAAAAGTCTGTGGAAAAAACATTTAATGAGTATTGATGGTATAAACATATCTCGTGCCTCAGAAAGCACGTAATGCCATATTGGTTCCGGTTGTCATTCGTAGAATTTTGACAGTCGTTACGTGTAGTCAGAAAGGCTGACCAGCCTAACCAAAGGGTATAGTGTCGGCCAGTTACTGGGTTGTGGAGGTCTAATACAATCAATAAGATTAATGTCAACATTAGTATTAAGCCGTCGATTAGACTTCAACTCTATGGCATTTGTGGAAAAGACACCACAAATCAGCCACGACCATGATTATTTATTTTACAGTAACTCAATTGAAGACAGAATTATAACACAAATATATGCAATATTTTTATATATTATTTATTTTATTTATTTATTACAATCGTGTCTCAATGATCGATTTTTGACGTGAATTGTCAAACTTTTGACACATTTCAACCAGTACCCCTACCATGAGTTGTTATCGAAAACTTACTCGCTACCGTAGGCGTAAAAATGATGTGACAGTCAATAATCCGACTAAATAGTAAGGTTGGCTGTTACTGAACTACTTTAGGGATTTAGTGGTTTTTTAATTATGATTCCCAATATGTCACTGTCAATTCTATCTGTGACCGCTAGGGGCGCTTTGCAACATTTCATACAATTTATTTACGGAGACGCTAGCGAATTTATTGATGTAAACTCATGGTAGAGCTACAGTTCTCCGCTTTCGTTCGTTATCGGGAGTAGCGCGCGGCCGCACTTCCGAGCTTCCAAAATACAAAAACTGTCAAAGTTGTCAAATATCCGGCCGATGACTGGTCATTGAGACACGATTGTAATAGCAGACTAGGGCCCCTGGTCCGTTAAAGCCTCGTCAGTGAGTCAGCAGGGTGTACCACGTGCAGGTGAGGTTGGCTTTGACCCTGGAGGCCAGTTACACCCCCACATAGATAATAAATGACAAGGGAGAAGAGCATAGCAACACTCGTCCCCGCTCGTCTCAGTCGTGTGACACGGAAGCTCGGAAGTGCGGCCGCGCGCTACTCCCGATAACGAACGAAAGCGGAGAACTGGTTTATAGTGCGGGGACACTATCGATATTTGTCTGTCAAACTATCGATATGTGTAGATATCGATACCAATATCATTTTTAACCTTTCAACGACCAAGCGACAGCCGGCTGTCGCTTGCGCTCCTATTGTCTTTCTATTGTGTCTCGAATCACGTGTGGTTTAATGCTATTATTAACTCCTATAAATAATTATTTTACTATCTTAAAATGCTTAATCCATACTTACTAATATTATAAATGGGAAAGTGTGTCTGTCTGTCTGTCTGTATGTTTGTCTTTCTTTCACGGCAAAACGGAGCGACAAATTGACGTGATTTTTTAAGTGGAGATAGTTGAAGGGATGGAGAGTAACATAGGCTACTTTTTGTCTCTTTCTAACGCGAGCGAAGCCGCGGGCAAAAGCTAGTATTCTATAAATTACCTATTTATTTCCATTAACATCTATTACTTATCGAACTTTAGATTTGCGTAAAGATGTTTAGCCAAAACAAATAATCTTTATCTTTATGAACTCGAACAATACCAAGCTGATTTTTTTACGATGTTTCTAATAAAAGGGGTAATAAATGCCGAATGTTTTTTTATTTTCATTATTTTTTTGTTTAAAATTGCTGTAATATGGCAATGTTTTTGAAGAAACCTGAAAATATCTCCCTAACTGAGACCTTTACACGCGAAAAATAATAGAGTGAAAATTAATATGCGGAATAATTCCTCCAAAAATATCAGGTGAAAACGAACCAAAAAACCCGAATAACTTGATGATAAACAAGATAACATCTAACATTTGATAATATTGTATGAATCGATAATTAAGAGTTAATGAAAACGTGAATACATAATTAATGAGCAGAGATACAAGTTCATTGATACAACTCAATAAAAGTGATATTTTGAGCGATCCTTTTACATTATTTGATTTCTCTTTTAATTTATTTTAGAATACTAGCTTTCTTTTCGTCCACGTGAATGTCAAAATAACCTACAAAGAACACACCCTGCAAGTTTCATGTCTCTGGGAGCAGCGGTTTGTGTGCGTTGATATGTCAACAGACAGTCATCAGTCAGTGGGGCCGATTCTCTTGTGCACAAACTAACGTAAATTTAAGTTAAGTGCATCTTTCTCTTTCCATTTCTTAAAGAAAACTACAGAAGATACATTTTAGTGTAATCCTGTCAAATTAGACAGCCCCCGATGAAAATAAATTTATTTATTTACACTTTATGCACAAAATTCATGTACAGAGGCGGACTTAATGCCTTAGGCATTCTCTACCAGTCAACCATCGGTAGTGCAGAGATATGATGGCAGGTGCAAATATAAAGTAAAAAAACAGTAAAATTGACGCCATGTTTTTAAAATGCGTCTAAATTATCTATGGAGTGTCTAAATTTGACAGGACTTAACTAATATTTTATCTTCTGTCCTTTTCTTAATTAAACGGAAAGAGAAAGATGCACTTAACTTAAATTTATGTTAGTTTGTGCACAAGAGAATCGGCACCAGTTTAACATTTTATATAGCTAACTCCGCGGTTTCACCCGCGTTCTGCTACTTTGTAGGTTACTGCTCTTCTCCTGTGGGTCATAGCGTGATGATTAAAAAAATGATTAAAATGATTAAACAATGAAAAATGATTGAAATGATTTCTATTTCTGTAAATAGGTAATAAGTTACACTTTTACACGTCATTTTTTTTTTCTTATTTTAATCGAACGATGGGGCCGGGATGTTATGTAGCTTCGTTATTCTAATGTGTAAGCTTTATTACTCCTTCGAACACACTTGATTCTAGACACAATAGAAAGATAACAGCAGCGAGACAGCCGGCTGTCGCTTGGTCGTTTGTTAAGTTTCATCAAAGTCCGTTCGGCAGTTTTAGTGCGAAGGAGTAACTAATCTTCACACACTTTCACATAAAAAATCTAGTCTTTATACTTAATATTAGTAAGTTATTCTAATGAGGTGCCAGTGTGCCTGTGATGGGTGATATGTATGCAAAAATTTGCAATAATAAAGTAATTAAGACCGTGTTGTTTAAATGTCCTAGACTATGTTCGACTAGCGGAAGATTGCGACGATGAATAAAGGTGCATACCACGGCTACTTATTAAAATGTATTATTTCATTAATGATTATACGAATAGTTTAAGATTTAAGAATGAATTAGTTGAAAATTTCACTGGGAGTCTGGGACCATATTTATGAATACCTACTTTTTATGCAAAAACCACACACTAGATTTTATTGAAGCTGGTTTTCATTCGTATTTCTTTGTCGGCACAGATATAGATAGACCTTGCCGGTATATATTTACAAGTTGTTAGAAGTCAGAAAGTCTGACAAGAAACTTGTGAGTAGTTACAGAGATTAGCCCGTTTTAATAAGCAAAATAAAACCAAAGTCTCTTCAATTATACTAGATACTATACTAATTATTTTAAAATATCGATAAGTCTCCACCAGCGTGGCACATCACTACAACAATCGATGAAGTTTACTTCCCATCTCTACTCGGATGCAGCTCTACATTTTTTGTCCAAACAACATTGTCTATGATTACGACACAATACAATGTTCAATAGAGTCAAATTATAGAGCTAGCACACTTTTTTGTTGTCTATGGGAATCGGTTGATTATAGATTGAGAGGTTTACAAAGTACTTAATGAGCGACAGAACGGTAGGAAGTCGCAACGACTTCCTAATTTTAAGTTTGGTTTTTATTGGTGCCGATTCTCTTGTGCACAAACTAACGTAAATTTAAGTTAGGTGCATCTTTCTCTTTCCATTTCTTAAAGAAAAGGACAGAAGATACATTTTAGTTTAATCCTGTCAAATTAGACAGCGCCTGATAAAAATTGACGTATATTTGGACGCCATGTTTTTAAAATGCGTCTAAATTATCTATGGAGTGTCTAAATTTGACAGGACTTAACTAATATTTGATCTTCTGTCCTTTTCTTAATTAAACGGAAAGAGAAAGATGCACTTAACTTAAATTTACGTTATTTTTTGCACAAGAGAATCGGCACCATTATGTGCTTATATCTCCATTTCTAGATTATATAGTACGAAAAAATCCGTGCATAACAATGTTCTGTCTGTTACGATAGTATTAAATTAATCAATTAATTTACTCGTGAATGACTTTTAACAATGTAGAGGTCGGCTTTCAGTGTAACCATAGATTACTATATATGGTGTAACTAACCGGATTCAGCTGAATACCCGTGTTATACGTGGAGCGATTGCCTATCCATCAGACAGACCTCTACAACCCAGTAACTGGGCGACCGTACCTCTTGGTTAGACTGGTCAGACCTTTTGGCTTCTGACTACCCGTAACGACAGTCAAAGTTCTACGAATGACAATAGGCGAGTCGACGTAAAAAAGTAATTAGTCCGTCATTGAGATTATTAAAAAATTTTGTACACGTATTTTTTCTTTTTTCTCGTTAACGAAAAATGAAGACGATACAGTGCGTTGAAGTTGTGCGTGACGTCACGATCTGATACAATTTTTGCATTACGGTGACGTTAAAAGCCCCCACTATGCCCCCACTCCAAAACTTTGTTGCTCATTATCTTTGTATTTTTTTATTATTTTGATGAAGCAAAAAATACGTGTCCCGTATTTTTGGCCGATCTACAAGACGGACAGAATGTCATTTTTTATGTTGTCGTCATCCCTATTGGGACCCAATAGCTTTACGTGGCTCTTTGAGGCACGTAAATGACTTGACTTGCTAGTTAAGCAGACATAATAGAGACATTGATAGAGTGGTGAAATGACAATAAGCTGTACTTCAACGTGTCCAAATGCTCGGTAATGTCCTTTAGTCGTGCGTTACCCTGTACGCTATGGGTACAAAGCAGAGGCGGTACCCATGCAGCGAGTAACGCTAGTGCGTGATCTAGGGGTAGGTATATCTCACTTCAGATCTTACGTTTCGCGAGCATATCACTAACATATGTAAGAGAGCGTACAGAAACCTCGGCTTTGTTCTTAGGCAGTCACAAGAGTTCACTAATAAATCCATACTAATATTATAAATGCGAAAGTAACTCTGTCTGTCTGTCTTTTTCCCGCTTAAACTACTGAACCGATTTGAATGAAATTTGGTACAGATATAGTCTGAGACCCGAGAAAGAACATAGGATAGTTTTCATTCCGGAAATTCCGCGGGAACGGGAACTATTCCACTAGTAAATAAATAAATAAAATGTTGTTAATTACGAAATATTATAGTTATTTTTCTATTTTTTTTTTAAGTGCAAAGAAAGTTTTTATGAAAACCAAATCAGAAAAGTCGCCCCATTAACAAATTCGAAAAATACAGAATTTTTTTTTCATTAACTACTCGATTTTTGTGTGCAAGCAAAACCACACTTAATAGACAGAATAAAATTATGGTCGGTAGTAATAAATAAAGAGCCGCAAAAACTATATCTACTCGTACTTAGCTCATAACTGCTAATTACCAACCTACACGTGCTACAGACAGACCGGAACACTAGCCGAGAGCAATATTATTATTTTATGCATAATCTCTCTCCGGCGAGCGTGAAAACACTTTCCAATGTACATTACATCAACACACTAACATCTTATTTATATTTACTAAAGTAATTTTCACACTTTAGAGTATATTGTTCTGTGGTTCAAAAGCTTAAACGAATTTAAGTTCATGACATTAAGAAAAGAACAGATCATAAAATGGCTAAAGTTTCCATTATGAGCCGTCGAGTTGGAAGTTCATATTTTATTTGTAGATAGTACTCACTAACTGAAGGCTTTTTCACGTAGTTTTAAGTTTAGGAGGCTCACGGCTTACGAGAATTTAATTTTTTGAAGTTTACATATTTCCATACAAAATGAAAAATAATACGCCATTTTTAGGTTAGATAAATTGTCAAAGTAAATGTCAAATTTGACGTTTTACGTTTCGTTCACGGCGGAGGGGTGTTTCGTTCAATTTTATCATGTCTTTAATACAATTATATTTTGAAAAGTAATAAGGATCGTCAATCCGAGAGTGATCGATCAAAATTTTAGGGCACCCCGACTCGGACAGGTTAGGTTAGAAGGAGGTGGCGGGGTCGTAGTGACCGAGCGAAGCGAGCGAACAGACCCCGCCACCTCCTTCGTGGTTATTTTTTTTTAAACCATCCAGAAGTAGGAGCCCCGCGAAGCGGGGCTCCGTCGAGTTATCTTTTATAGACATTAGAGTGAAAAATTATTAATTTTACACGAAAAAATCCTAACTAAACCTCAAAATTGACGTAACATAACCTCAAACTTTGATCATCGATATCTCCGTAACCATGGGGCTCCTAAGGTTGGGAGTGGTATGGGGGGGCTTCCCCCAACCGTTTAGTCCGTCTGTTAGACAGTCCAAAAATACTGGACACATATTTTTTGCTTGATCAAATTAATAACAAAATACAAAGATCGAGAGCATCAAAGTTCCGGAGAGGGGGCTTGTGACGTCACTTCTCAGTAAAAATTATACAAAGGCGTGACGTTTCACGAAACTTCAACGCACTGTATTGTCGTCATTTTCTGTTTACGAGAAAAAAGAATAAATACGTGTCCCAAATTTTTTGATTTTCTAGCTGACGGACCTATTACTTTTTTTTTGTCGTCTCGCCTATTTGACCTCTGAGTTTATTTCGGATGTTTCTTCTCAGAGCAGTCCAGCTATGAAACACCCCGGCCCCATCTTTCGCAAATAAGTAAAACAATACTGACGTATGAAAGTGTTATACGTATTTAAACCGTTCAGACTTGCTGACTACTCGTAATGACTGTAAAAGTTCTGCGAAATAAATATACTTAATGTTATCATAACATGAAACAACCAGCCTTTTCCAAAAAAAAAAGAATAAGTAGTAACCGCCTTCAAATTAAAAAACCGGTAAAAAATAAACAGATATTTCTTTCTGTTTATAATTTTTGAAGACCAATCTCCTCCTTTTTGATGTCGGTCGAAAATGGTCTCCAGCCAAGGCTTGAGAACTACCTGATGTAGTGATGTGGAAAGATCGTAGCGCAAGCGCGAATTCAATCGTGCTTCAGAAAGTAAAAGCTGCGCTCGTATTGAAACTTATTGACGTGTTCGCGTGGCCTCCGCGGGCTCACTCGTGCGCAACGTGAAGGTAATTCTACAGATGAGAAACGTAGCGGAATTTTCGCAAAGTAACTCAGACATCCATACTAATATTATAAATGGGAAAGTGTGTCTGTCTGTATAACGGAGCGACAAATTGACGTGATTTTTAAGTGGAAATAGTTGAAGGGATGGAGAGTAACATAGGCTAGTTTTTGTCTCTTTCTAACGCGAGCGGAGCCGCGGGCAAAAGCTAGTAGTAGATAAAGCGCCGACTGTTACTTTAAGGGGAATGCTTCACGGTAGTCCGCGAAGTTCAATTTTTCGTACGTTTTTAGCAATTTGCCGGCCATTGTCAGGCAAAACTACAACAAAATTGAATCGCGGCTGTAATAAGTATTTAGTTACAGAATCATAATCATTAATATTATCAAAACAGCCCTCACAGTGCAATGTCACCGGAAAATAACAAGATTCGTAAGTTTATCAATCTACTAGGAATAGAATAGAATAGAATAGAATCATTTATTTGCCATAAACATGTGTATACATACATACACACGCAGGTGCATGCATGTAGGATGATATATTAATTATAAAGCGCTTAAAAAACATGTTTGCCACTTGACATGGCATGCAAATATTTATAAAACAATAATTATCTAGAGTCTACTAAATAAAAAATGGTCACAATTATATTTACTAATCAAATACTTTTTCATTTAAAAACTCTATAATTTTATAGTATGCTCTCCGTACTAAAAACAATTTAAGCCGACATTTCAGAGCTTCGGTATTAAGTTCTCTCCAGATCTTAGGCAGTTTGTTAAACACAATGGGTGCCATACAAAATATACTTCTGCGCATAAGTGCAGTTTTACACGGATGGAGGCAGAGTTTGTTATTATCACGTCTATTTCGATGTGTTACATCCTCGAGACGCGGAAATAAATGAGGATTACATTTAACAAACATAACAACTTCCAGAATGTATAGGGATGGCAATGTAAGGATCTTATAATGTTCGAAGTGTGGCTTGCAGCTATCAGTTACCTTCAATTTGAACATTGACCTCAGGCATCTTTTTTGAGCTCTAAAAATGGTCTCCCAATCCGTGGAATTGCCCCAGAATATCAAGCCATACCTAAGGACAGATTCAGCTATTCCATAGTAGGCTATTAATAATGTCTCTGTATTCATTGTTTGTGATAGTCTGTATAAGGCAAATGCGCAATTGCTTAGTTTTTTAGCTAGGTTTTCTAAGTGAGGTTTCCAGGTAAGATTTTGGTCTATTATTAAGCCTAAGAATTTAGTCGAGGCAACTGATTCAATTTTATTATTTATATAGTTAATATCATTATTATTTTCTATATTTATTCGTTGCCCAAAGTAAGTGATTACTGTTTTATTCAAATTAATTTTTAAATTATTATTTTCTAACCATTCTATGCTATTATTTAAAGTATTACATATGTCTTGATTAAACTCTTCTTTTTTATTGCATGGTATAGTTATAGTACTATCATCAGCGAAAAGCGTCATTGTATGTTCTATACACTTGGGGAAGTCATTTATGTAAATTGTAAATAAGAGAGGGCCCAGAACACAACACAACACTTCCCAGGAAGTTTATAAACTTCCGTAGGATTCTAAACGGGAGATAAATTATAATATTTTACGTCTACATTGTCGTAAATTTATCAATTTCCGACGTTATACGGTAAATTTATAAACTAACGGATATCTATTCGTAAGATTTTATATGGTTCAACCAATCACAGAAACTCTATTAAATATACGCATCTTTGAAATACGTAAAATAACACACTGCTCTCTGATTGCTCAACGTTCATAGTTTATCTTCCGTGGCGAACAATGGCGGCCGCGAGGAAGGAGAAGTGACACGTGACAGTCAACCAATCAGATCGCGCGTAGCGTTTGGTTACTGCTTACTTATTATTTTACGAGTGAGTTCAGTAAGTTTATCAATTTACGAAAATGTGGACGTAAAATATTACAATTTATCTCCCGTTTAGAATCTTACGGAAGTTTATAAACTTCCTAGTAGATTGATAAACTTACGGATCTTGTTATTTTCCGGTGACACATACAACTCGATTGAATAACTTTTTCATGAAATAGACTATCAATCGGATTTATGCATTTTGAGGGCTTCTTTGATGATTTATAATTATTAGAATTCAGTAACTAAATACCTATTAGAGTCTACTATATCAACACAAACCCAGACGTTCCAAAATTTGAAATTCGCGGGCCATCGTCAAGCATCCCGCCTGATCCCGCCTAAAAATGCGAATTAGGTCCTGACGCAATCCGTACTTACTTAATATTATAAATGCGGAAGTAACTCTGTCTATCTCTTCTTCACGCCTAAACTACTGTACCGATTAGAATGAAATTTGGTCCAGATATAGTCAGGAACACGGGAGAGGACATATAGTTTTTATCCTGGAGATCCCCCAGCAACGGTAACTATTAATCCACGCGGACGTGTCGCGGGCAAAAGCTAGTTGAATATAACAGTGAAATCCCCTGTCAAACATTTGGTGGTTAATACATGCGTGTGTTGTGCGCAATACATCTTAAAACTCCCAACAGAAACCACTACAGGGCCACCCAAGGGCAACTAGATTTTTTTTCACGAATCCTGCAGAATAGCATTTGGACGAGAACACAATATATCTATCTAGTAGTATAATATGTCTATCTAGTGTATCTGTTTTCGCTATCAACACATCTAAGTACTTTGTACCCAGCACTAACTCTGTCCCCCGGCGCTGTCCGCAGGTGTGGGTGTGTCTGGCGCTGCTGTGCCTTGCGCGCGCCGACGAGGCGCCGCCTGGCCTTGTGGACAGCGCGCAGGACCTGCAGGCAGAGGCCTCCGGAGACTCAGGTGAGACGTGCTTCTGTTATATACACGGTGGCGCCAGTGTCGTGGCGCCAGTGTCATGGCGCGCCCGGCCTCGTGGACAGCGCGCAGGACCTCCAGGCAGAGGCCTCCGGAGACTCAGGTGAGACGTGCTTCTGTTATATACACGGAGGCGCTAGTGTCATGGCGCGCCCGGCCTCGTGGACAGCGCGCAGGACCTCCAGGCAGAGGCCTCCGGAGACTCAGGTGAGCCGTGCTTCTGTTATATACACGGTGGCGCCAGTGTCATGGCGCGCCCGGCCTCGTGGACAGCGCGCAGGACCTCCAGGCAGAGGCCTCCGGAGACTCAGGTGAGACGTGCTTCTGTTATATACACGGTGGCGCCAGTGTCATGGCGCGCCCGGCCTCGTGGACAGCGCGCTGGACCTCCAGGCAGAGGCCTCCGGAGACTCAGGTGAGACGTGCTTCTGTTATATACACGGTGGCGCCAGTGTCATGGCGCGCCCGGCCTCGTGGACAGCGCGCAGGACCTCCAGGCAGAGGCCTCCGGAGACTCAGGTGAGACGTGCTTCTGTTATATACACGGTGGCGCCAGTGTCATGGCGCGCCCGGCCTCGTGGACAGCGCGCAGGACCTCCAGGCAGAGGCCTCCGGAGACTCAGGTGAGCCGTGCTTCTGTTATATACACGGTGGCGCCAGTGTCATGGCGCGCCCGGCCTCGTGGACAGCGCGCAGGACCTCCAGGCAGAGGCCTCCGGAGACTCAGGTGAGACGTGCTTCTGTTATATACACGGAGGCGCTAGTGTCATGTTCTGTGGTGTAAGTTTGTAAGCAGCGGGCTCGACTCAGGTGAGAAGTGCTTCTGTTATATACACGGTGGCGCCAGTGTCATGGCGCCAGCGTCATGGCGCTGGTGTCATGTTCTGTGGTGTAAGTCGACGAGAGCGACCGATTATCAGAACATTTTTAAACAGAGCATAAGAATTAAGACGCAACGAGGGAAGGGGCCGCCGGCCGCCACCGACTGCTACGAGAACGACCATGGCCTAAGGGAGGATTTTAGGATAGATTTAGGGAATAAACCAAATTATCGTCGATAAACCGTCTTCACCTATGCGACAACCAGTTTTTAATGTATTTTACTCGAATATTATGTATTAAGTTGTGTAAAACCCGCCTCGTGGTGTTGCAGGCGGCGCACAGAAGCGCGAGGCGCCGCTGTCCAACTCGTACGGCGAGCCGCTGCCGCCCGACGCCTACGGACCACCCAAGGATCTGCCCAACATTAGTGAGTACACAACACCTTATACACACTTTAGAAGCGTTTGTGGCTTTATATATGACAGCAGCCTCCTCCATGTCTGACTTCACGAAATGTCTAAAAGAAGACATTATAATATTCATTTGGATCAGTCAATGAGAGTCGAGGGCACTGTGGACTGGTGTACCGCCAAGCTCGTGACCCGTTACCCCTGTAGTCTGTGCCATCAACACAAGAGGTGGGGGCCCTCTGGCCAGGATCTCAGTAGCAATTTGACCATCTTGCCACTCTATCGTTAGGCCACTGATCGTATGTCTGTTGAAGCACCACGCAAATTCTCCTGAACAGATTCTCTTGCTTGCGTTAATATATTGAACCAGAAGAGCTATGTTGTAAGCTGTATTATTAATACAAATTATTGTCACTTACTAGACTTAAGTAGTCTAAGAGAGCAAAGCTCACAACTCGCAAATTTTACAATCATATTCGCTACTCAGTTACTCATACAATATTTCGAAAAAATAAAAACTCGATGTTAAGTTATAAACCCCTTGTTCAGTTTCAGACCTGTCGCACCCGGTGCCGGCGCCAGTGTACGGCGTGCCGGACCAGCTGCTGCTCAACGACCCCCCGCCTGGGGCCTACGGGCCTCCCGCGCCCGTCTCCTTTCCCAGCCAGGTCTACCACGGGCCCCCGCCACCGCCACAGAACAGACCAAAGCCCATCTACGGACCTCCCAAACCGGTCTACGGACCACCAAAACCAGTCTATGGACCTCCTAAGTTTAGCCAACCAAAACCGTCGTACGGGCCTCCTAAACAGACGTATGGTCCTCCAAAGAAAACGTACGGGCCGCCGAAGCAGAGTCTACCAAAACCGACGTATGGAGTGCCGTTCAAGCCTCCAAAGATAACTCTGAATAAGCCGCTGTTCAGTCCTCCTAAGCCTATTTACGGTCTTCCAAAACCAGTCTACGGTCCTCCGAAACCTGTGTACGGGCCTCCTGTTAGAGACGTGCCGTCTTTACCTCTGCCTGACCTACCTCAAGTATCACTGCCTCCGCTAGACAACAATCTGGACTTTAGCTTGAACCTACCAGCTCCCATCTATGGAACTCCTCTGATATCTCTCCCAGCAGACTTGAAGCCAAACTTCCCGATCCCGAGTGACACATACGGCCCGCCAGGACATGTTCTAGGTCCAATCGGCCCCAACGACCAACTAGTTGTACAAAACATTGGAAACATCAACGGCGGTGGTCACTACGGTCCTCCCCAACCGGATCCGAACCCACAGCCCCCACACCCTGGCATTCCTGCACCACCGACACCTCCTCACGTACTTTACGACGGCTGGAAGCCTATCCCTGGAGTGTCAAAGCCTGTAGGCCATATCGACGAGCAATACGGTCCTCCGCCCCAGGAGGTGCATATAAACCTGGACCAATCACTGCCCAGTGTCGACCAGCACCAGTTTACATCTGGCAGCAATACATTCCTGTCAGGGTCGGACAGTCATCAGTTTTCTTCAGGAGCTCAGATTACTACAGGATACGCGAATGTGCATCACGATGCTCTCTCCAGCATCGATTTGAATGCTCTTGTTGGCGGAGATTCCAACCATATTGATCAGTCAAAGACGGTGTTTGAAGCGCACTACACGGAGAGTAATAATCATCAGTCAGGGTCGTCAGGACACTCGCCTGGAATACCGTTCGATACGTACGGAGTCCCACCGCAGGAGTCTCACTCACATGGATCGTTCTCTGGTTCTCTGAGGCAGCAGGGCGCTAAAGGTAATTGAACTGTTAATAAATGTTCTTTTTTTGTAATGTGTGCTTAATATTATTCATAAATGAAGAGAAAAGATTTTTTTTTTCAAAACTCAAAATTCAAGACACTTTAAAAACACAGTTAAACATGGATGAAATTGCGTTAATTGTATTTTATTATCGGACTTCATATTTTCTTTTATTTAACTCGGTTTAGGAGACTCGATTTTTATTTTCATTTTACGAATCAGTAAATCAGTACAATCATATTTATTTTGTAAATAGTTTATATTCATAACACTTTTACACGTCAATATTTGGTTTCTCTTTATATTAAGCGAACGATGGGGGGCCGGTGGTTCCTATCTGGACTGCTCTGAGAAGAAACATCCGAAACAAACTCAGAGGTCAAAGTCTCTAAATAAAGTCCATACAAATGTATTGGTCAAAAATGTGCGAGAACCATGAAGGTTTGTCTGAGGTACTCTCTAGATGAGAGAAGCACACAGATTTGAATGGACCTGCCCCTTGCCTCCCCCTCGATTAGTACGCTGGTTTCTACTTGTCTAACATTTGGTAGCGTGAATTTAACAAGTTTAGTTTTTTTCTCGTTCAGTAGTAGATAATTTACGTTGAACCAGTTAACAATTGACTCTAATGAACTATTTATGACGTCAGCACATAGTTGTTGACGTTTAAGTTTAAAAAAAGTGAAGTGTCATCTGTGAACAACACTATTTCATGCTTATCTTTAATAAGATAAGGCAAGTAATTTATGTAAATAAGGAACAAAAAAGGGCCAAGAATTGAGCCCTGGGGGACCCCATTCTTACAACAAATCCAGGTGACTTTTTACTGTTCACATCAAGTCTTTGAATCCTATGACTCAGATAGGAAGAGAGAAGATTCAGAGAGGAGGCCCGGATTCCATATTAGTGTAGCTTCCTGATTAAAGTTTCATGGAGAACGCAATCGAATGCCTTGGACTAATCGCATTTGACTTCCCATGCATTATAAATATGTCCTAAAAGTTCAACACCGGCGTCAGTTAACTAAGTACCTATTTCATTCGTAAAATGAAAAAAAAAACCGAGTCTCCTAACATAAGCTTTTCATGAGATTCCAATCACAACCTAGACGATACAAAAACCATTAATATTTTTTCCACAGGTCTAATAGCCCCCTCCGGCCAGTACGGCGTGCCCCCGGGCGGACAGTACGGCGCCCCCCCGCGCGCGCCCCCCGGCCTGCCCCTCCCGTACGGCGCGCACTCGGGCGGGGGGCACGCGGGGGGGAGCTCGCCGCGACAACCCATCAAGTTCCGCGAAGCCGTGCCAGAGGGACTGTTCTCTCACATTGCTCACACCACGCAACATAAAGACGCTCATGGGATAGATCATCATTCTCATGGACCTGCGTATGTTCCTCCTCCCATCAGGGATATCAAGGACGTCAATGCTCATACAGGTGTCTCCCTCTCCATAGAGCCTACGAGCCTCTACAGCCTGCCTCACTCCGGAAACCCAATCTCCTTCCAAGTTCAGCAACAACCTTCTAATTTGTACGGCTCTCCATTCGACTCATACTCCGCCCCTCTCCTAACTGTAGGCGGAGACCATGTTACGTCAGACTCCAATACTAATACCGTTGCGTCCACTGTTGATGGAACTCTACTTGCGAACCTATCTAATTTAGACGCTGCAGCAATTCTGAAACACTGTCCGTACCACGAAGCTATTCTTAAAGCAGCTCAAAATGGAGAGAAGATTCCAGTAGACCTAGCTACTAGTTACGTGAACAGTCTAAGCAGTTTAGGCACGACGCTGAACAAATCGTCCAACACAGTGACTATCCCTGACTCTTTCATACAGAATACGAATAAGAGAGAGAGCTATATACAGAAATCGAAGTCTTTGAAAGAGAAGCACGCGCTGCGAGATGAGAGGCTGCAGTTTGTGAGTGACCAGATACAGAAGACGTCGGAACGGATCAGGAATCTGAATGAAGAAGCGAAGCAGCTGCAACAGAAAATAGTCTCTACGAGTCAGGGAATACAGCCTAATTCTCAGAGTGCTTCTAGTCAGCTAGGATCCTACTCCGTGCAGATACAATCGTCCAATGGAGCCAAGTCTGGTGTTCCACATGACCAGCTCCTCTCTGAAGGCTTGCTGCAGAGCATCCTGCAAGCTGTCGACGACCCTGCTAAAAGCCAACATCAACAACAAAAACAGCACTTCCAGCAACAACAACAGGCTCATCAGGCACAGCAACAACAACAACAGCTGTCCCAACAACAACAACAGCAACAATTTTCTCAACAACAGCAGCAAATTCAGCAACAACAATTAGCGCAACAGCAAGGACATCAGCTAGCACAGCAACAACAACAACAGTTGTCGCAGCACCAGTTTGCGCAGCAACAACAACAGCAGTTCGCGCAACAACAACACTCCTTCTCTCAACAACAACAACAACAATTATCTCAACAACAGAGCCTGCCGAACAAATATCACACGAAATTCAACTCTAACTTGGATTCTTTCAACGATGGTATTGTACTTCCAGCGGGATATGAACCGGTAGACCATACGAAGACTGCCGATCAAGATACTCAAGGCACACAACACACAAACGTTCACAGTGAGAAAGTGATCCGCAATTGTGACTTTAAAGCTGAAGGGTCCACGAAAAACGAAGTGGTGGTGCCCGCGCCAAGCGAAATGAAATCTAATGATAAGGCGGATGAGGATGAAAATGAAGTGGCGATATATTTCGGTGACAAGAGCGCCGTCACGGAAATCTCAGTGGCCACCAGTATCAGTGAAGCTGACGCGTAGCTTCTAGTCACTTTACAGACTGCCTAACTACGGAGCATTTTAATCGTCTTACGAAGGACATGATATCAGTGGTCAAAATATAATAAAAACATTAGTACGAAAAATCTGTTTGCAGTACAAAATATTGAATAAGCCAGAAAATTAGTACAAATCATGTACTTGCAGTACAAATTATTTCACTATCAATATCTTTACTTGTGATATAAATTCATTGCCTTGTAAGAAGATTAAAATGTCACCATTTATATTTAAAGGCGCCCCTTATCCGAACAATTTGCTAGTAATGTCACAATTTACGATTCGTTTTTAAAGCATTGACTGCCGTTAAAATTGTTCTCAGTCAATTATGTATTCCAAATGTCAGTTGTTACATTATTGGTGAATGCTCTAGGCGAACGAATGCCTTCATAATAATTCACATGTCGAATAGCACAGAACTATCAAATACGGCCAATATTAAACGATTTACTCTTGATTGATTCAACTCTAAAAGTGCAGTTGAATCAACCAGAAAAGAGAATCGGGCAATAAAGTCCGATATTCTCAAAATGATTACTAGGCCAAGCAAACCATATATTTCTTTACAATTTTAAAAATAATACTTAGTTAGAATCTTATTCTAGAAGTACCTATATTTCAGTCTCCGGATAGTCGGATAGATTATCTGTCAGATGAATTGAAATAATAAAAGAACAGAAATTGAAATTTTTTCCACACAAAAAACTGAAAATAATTAAATAAGGTGCTCCTAAACATTTCTTCTTAAAGTTAAATTATAGCCATTCGGCCATACTTTGTCTACAAAATATAGCCGATTTAGGAGGACCTAAGCTTCACATATTAGGCCAGTATTACACTACAGAAGTGTGTACAAAAACAATCCAAATATAATAGCCTAATAGCTAGTCTGTACTCGTCCTACATACCTTAGTGACGTCACGAACGATCCGCCATGTTGGTTCGACCGCCATCTTGTAACGATTTTATTTAGTTTGTAAGAACTCTACGAACGAGTCACGTTTTATTATTTAACAATTATTTATGTTAATTTTATTTATATTTAAAACTTAGTGTTAAGATATTCAGTATTTTATTGGGGAATTTGTAAATGGTATTTTTATAGAGGCTGGTCGTGGCCATTGATGTACAAAAATCCTAGATGCACCTACATCACAGTCAAATTTCGACGCTACGTCCTGTGCTTAGAGTACTATTTCAAACGTTTCAAAATGAGCACACATCTTTAAAGACATCTTGATTGTCCCTTACTACATTCAAATTCGACTTTACGTCCTCTGCTTAAGTCCTATTTCCATCGCAATAAATGAGGTTGCTGCACAATTATTATTTCAAAGACACGTCCAAGTTTATTTGTACACCAATGATGGTATCGCATTTTGTATCAACATGAACACAACGCGGTTATTATTGATACGAAATGGCGTCGACTGGCAAGTCCTACAAATAGGTACATTTATGTAACGTTTAATAAATGTTGTATTTGTGGCGACTGAACTATTGTTGTAGAAGATTACTCTGTATCGTTGCGATATGAAGTGTATTGTATCGACAGACAACGATATGTTCATTATATTAGGCATAAGCTCGCTGTACACAAGTCTATGGCAAGATATATCAACTTCAACTTTTATATTTGTAATGGCAATCCACCGAATTTTCGGTGATTTCTGCCAATGTCCAGTTTGAAAATAATATTTCAGTTTAAATGACAATTGTTCGGTTAATAAATTATAGTGGAGATCATACACGTGTTCTTATAACCAAGAACACGAGATGACTCGGCAAGATATATAGCACTGACTTTGGCTTAGCACTATACCTGTCACTGTCACACAACTGTCAGACGTCAAGTGTACGATTGAGACGGAACATGGCTAAGCCAAAATACGTGCTTAGTAACGTTTAGTTATCTCGCCAATAGTCATTTGCACATCTGTAAAGTGAGCACAGTTAAAAGCACATCATGTCCAACTTTTCTCATGGTAGCACTTCAGTTGGTATATTAAATTTGACAAAATTATACTCCTATTCCGTGCAACGAAATATGAACCTTAATCTAATAATACTAGGTTACAGTGTGTATCACCCAAGCAATGTAAATTTTCTGCCAAATACGGGAACAAAGTGCCACTTAAAAAGGAACGCAATGAAAACGCGTTCATTCTAAAACTGTATCGACACGAGCGCTGTTACTACCCATTCTCATAAAATTTCGATTGATATTCAAAGCTCTTTAGACAATAATGTTTAAATTGCATACAAAAAGATATTGTTTACAACCTTAAAAGTAACTAGTTTTTAAGTTTACTTACCTTTGTAAACATTTTAGTGACATTATTGTTCTACATCACAAGTTCATTAACACAGAAATGTTCCCATAAGAGCCATAAGTGCGAGTGAGAGAGCGATATGCTCCGCGCCGCTCACACAGCGAGCTGTGCCTGTTCAGTACAAGTGTATTTATTTAAATTATTTGAGTCGCGGTTGTTACGTAGCGTGCATGTTATTGTTAATAAATTGTACATAATAAACGGTTTTTTATTATTCCTCTATTTCTCTATGTTTTAGGTACTTCAAAGGGACTAAGAATTGAATTTTTGATATTTTCTATACAACAACAACAACTAAGTATAGATATCTTAATAGATTAGCTGAGTATTTAATTGAGACATTTAAATGAGATTTTGATTATAGATTTTGTACAATTTTAAGCCCTAATAAGCAAGATCGCCAGATTGTCAATAAATCAGATTCTCAGCTCCTGGGGCTGTCAATACATTTAACCGTAGAGCCCTGGGTTCGATACCCAGTTCCTGTTTTAAGAGACAGTGCCACAGACAGTTTTAAAATACTTATATCATAAATAATTGAAATATAAGATCATGACATGTGTGTGACCACAGATATAATTACCTATCTATACTAATATCTTCATCATCTTCATCATGGACCTCCCTCTGGGAGGTTTGGTTTCCGCACTAAGTCCTCTTAGGTAGGACCATTGTACGTGAGCCACGGCGGCCGCTACTCCAGCCAGCCCACCTCCCTCCAGAAGCAGATCACCTTCCGTAGACTTCTCAGGGCATCCGGGAGTGAACTTGGGGAACCAAGAATCTCTTTCCGGATTTCGGTCACGCCTGTACATTCAAGAAGTACATGTGCGACCGTCTCCTCGGCATCCATACACGCTCTGCAAAGAGGGCTATCTGTGATACCTAGGTTTCTATACTAATATTATAAAGAGGTAAAATTTGTAAGTTTGTATGTAGGGGGTAATCTCTGGAACTACTGGTCCGATTTGAAAAATTCTTTCAGTGTTAGATAGCCCATTTATATATTTTACCATCATTCCATCATTATACCATCACGCTACGACCCACGGGAGCGGAGCAGTAATAAAAAATGCGGGTGAAACCGCAGGGGACAGCTAGTAAATAAATAAATAGATCACAAATAAAACAACTCAGTAAGTACTCAAGTACTTTCCCAAAAATTGTGACGTTTATTCCGAAAATACATTGAACATTTAATGTTACGTAACGTTCAGACATTTACACATTATACTTAGCCTACACTTACATTACATATATAAATAAAATACATTTAATTTCCTAAATATTCCATCAGTTCTTTAGTTCCACTCGTCTATAGCGTATTTTTCTTCAAATGTAACTTGTAGTAAACAAACTTTGTAATAAAAACAAAGTCACAATGTAATATTATACTAACCTCGCGTAGAACTTTGATTGTGCGATATAGAAAATGTGTGGTTCACTTATGAAGCAAGAGATGTCGCCAATAGTTATTTATTTATTGCGTCCGCACTTGATATATTCATTCAAGTCAGCTTTAGATACATTATTATGACTTGGATCATTTAAATAAAGACTATATCGGTGCCGATTCTTTTTATTCACGAACTAACCTAAATTTAAGTTAAGTGCATCTTTCTCTTTCCATTTCATTAAGAAAAGGACACAAGATTATATCGGTTAAGTGCTGTCAAAACACCCCATAGATAGTTTAGACACGATTAAAACATGGCGACTAAAAATACGCCAATTTTCTTCAGGTGCCGTCTAATTTGGCAGGTCTAAGCTAAATGTATCTTCTGTCCTTCTCTTAATGAAATGGAAAGAGCAAAATGCACGAAATTTAAATTAATGTTATATTATGGTATAAATTGCCTTAAACTTTTACAATCATCTTGAAAAATGCACTATAGAGAGAGGAACCCTATAATATCCCCGCCACGGGCGACGCCCGACAACAGCCGACTACAGCCGACGACAGCCGACTGCAGCCGACTACAGCCGACAACACCCGACTGCCGCTCGGCTGTGTGACTGCACACAATGACCGTTGACTGTATATTTACGTTTTGTTACTATAGTGTTATACAAGGTGTATTTTTGGTCTTGCTTGATATTTTTTTCGCGATTTCAGAGTTGGTTCCATAATAAAAGTTGTTTGTTTTCATGAGTAGAATCATCTCCTAGCGGGCTGTCAGGACCAAAAATACACCATGTATTTCCTAAAGGATTTTTTAATTTATCAATAAAATAAAAGTCCGATGGCCGAATACTCAACCGTTACTCAATTTTAAGACTACCTATGTCAAATCTGTTGTTGTCTTTACTATCCGTGCGAGATAACATGGCACCTGGGTTGAATGAGTGACATTTAAAGTACTAAGTGCAAAAAAGGAGACGTTCGATTTTGAGCTAACAGTATGACAGATGACAGATATACGCTAACACCGATTAAAAAATAAAAATTATATAATTTTATTTGGTGTACATTGTTCTAGCCCGGGCTTCATCCTTTCTGAATTTTATTTTTGTATTTTAAATAATAACACTTATTTTGTGCTTAGTTGTTTCACATAACATACCACGACGTTTAAAACGTGACAAAACAAACTACTTAGAAACAAAGTTGTAAAAAATAATTACGTGCACGCCTGAAAATCTGCTTTTGCATATCCACCATTTTAGTTATATTTGTTCCGTATAATGTAATAGTGATGCTAACGCTACTGGTAAGACGAGAGCGGGGCGTCGCGCGGGGTCGCGGGGAGAGGTTTGTTTTCGAGCCAGGTGCCATGTTAGCTCGCACGAGTAGTACTTTATTAACCGACTTCAAAAAAAAGGAGGAGGTTTCTCAATTCGACCGTATAATATATGCTTTTTTATGTTTGTTCGCGGATAACTTCGTCGTTTATGAACCGATTTTGATGATTCTTTTTTTGGTTGATAAGTCATGATTCAGGGGTGGTCCCATATAAATTGTATGGCAATCGGTTCAGTGCTTCTCGAAAAATTCATTAAATACAAAAATTATCGACGAAATATACATCAACTGACGATATGTGCGGTACTTCAAGTTTCTATTTTCGTTTTATATTAATTTGAAAGATACTGTAATACACAGTCGGACATTGGGTCTCTACACAAAAAAGTCAAAAATAAAAAACTAATTCCAAAGAAATTATAACAATTAAAAAAAAATACATTTGAAGTGTCAAAGACAACAATGGATTTGAGAGCGTCTGAAAATTAAGCGAAGCGTTTGGGTATTCGGCCATAAATGTTTTGCTATTTTTTTTTAAATCAAATATTTGTTGAAATCCTAGCAAGGTTCTTATGGAGAAAATATTTTGAATCGTCAACACTGGAGGTTAAATTTTTCACCGTATTTTTTAGTGGAATCCAAGTTATTTGTCATTGATCTGAACATAATCTGTAGGGGACAAGTTTTTAAAATTTCACCAACAGTCATTGCGGAGAATCACCACCATATCTCTATCCGTACAACTAACATATACATATACACTTACATACAGCTATACATATAACTACGGTCATAACTTATATAACAAATAGTAGGTTTGTCGGTTTCTACGTGAGTTTCATCACAATGTTAGAGTCTTCAGACTCAGTAATATGCTTAATATATACACTAGGGATGACAACAACATAATAATGGCATTTTTTTTAGTCCGTCTGATAGAAAATCCAAAAATACAGGACACGTATTTTTTGCTTGATCATATTAAC
Source organism: Athetis lepigone (assembly GCA_033675125.1). Classification (NCBI taxonomy): domain Eukaryota; kingdom Metazoa; phylum Arthropoda; class Insecta; order Lepidoptera; family Noctuidae; genus Athetis; species Athetis lepigone. The sequence continues at coordinate 2,538,229 of CM066242.1, forward strand.
TGTCGAACACGCGTAATTTGAGACAAAATAGAAAGACAATAGCAACGCGACAGCCGGCTGTCGCTTGGCCTTTGAAAGATTAATAAAAAATACAAAGATAAAGAGCAACAAAGTTCCGGGCTTGTGACGTCACAGTGTAGTAAAAATTGTATCAGATCGTGACGTCACGCGAAACTTCAACGCACTGTATCGTCGTCATTTTTCGTTTACGAGAAAAAAGATAAAATACATGTCCAATTTTTCTAATCTAATTGATTGATTTAATAAATCTAATTGACGGACTAATTAGTTTTACTTTGTCGTCTCGCCTATTACACGCGAGCGTATTTTGCGTGAGTTTTATCATACTATACTTAACCAATATAAGCTGACTTCTGATTGTACAAAAAACATACACAATGCAAGGTCAGCTTAAACTGGTATTGTATAGCTTGATGTGTCGCCGTGTGTACGTCCTAAGACTGTTTAGGCCAATCAGTAAAACATGGCGTTTGTATCAATGATATTATAAGTAAAAAGGTGTAGATAGGTTTTTTATACGACATTAAGTACATCTTCAAAAACGGCACACTAACGCACACATACATTACACGTCAAAGTAGGATGACACGATTGAAGTAGTGCGAGTAAAAAAGAGACGAATATAATTTCTGGTAATTATAATTTTAAACCTTCGACCACTTGTGATTTGAGAGACAATAGAAAAAAATAGCAGCGCGACCGCCGGCTGTCGCTTGGTCGTCGAAAGATTAAAATGCTAATGTCCGACTGCCTACACCTTTCTACTTATAATATCATTGGTATGTATGTCCAAAAGCAGTCAAACTAAAATAAACTGCCGCCAATAAATAATAGACACCATTTTCTTATAACATCAAGACACAACACTAAACACATATCTTCGCGAACGAGATTCATTTTCAATGAACTGTAATAAAATATATTTGGTTTCTAATCAATAGATAGTCAATTCAGTTGACAGACGAGTGACTTCAACTTCAACTTTTATATTTGTAATGGCAATCCACCGAATTTTCGGTGATTTCTGCCAATGTCCAGTTTGAAAATAATATTTCAGTTTAAATGACAATTGTTCGGTAATAAATTATAGTATGGAGATCATACACGTGTTCTTATAACCAAGAACACGAGATGACTCCAGACGAGTGACGTCAAATTGCTGTCATAATAAAGTCATCTGTCGCCATTTTGAATTTATATTTGTCAACATTTTCATCAAATATCCTGTGGTCTGGCGAAACGTCAATCTGACAGCTGTCATTATTGTCGGGTGTCATATTACTGCCACGCGAAATTGACCCTTATGATCAGTCGGAGTCATCTCGTGTTCTTGGTTATAAGAACACGTGTATGATCTCCATACTATAATTTAATATTGTGGAAATCATCAAATGACTTCTCACGTCCTAAGTTTTAGACTTTTACTGACTAAAACCCGCTCATGTTCCTTCGGTTGCCCTTTATGTTCCGGGGTCACGGTAACTACAACTATTCCGCAACCCATGTATACGTGTCTGACAGTCTGTCTGTGTATCTCGACGTGTGTCATATGTGAACACTCTTCTATATCGCAAGCGGAGCGTCAGACACGGGCCGCGCTTTACTGAGCTGTGAATAGAGAAAGATAAAGTCAATTATATGATCACCATTGTTAGAAAATTTTGAAATGTCAAGAAATAAGTGTGTTCAAAAGTTAAAGTTATTTGCTTTTTTCAAAAGACCTTTCTCTGCAGCAGTCTGTACTGTTTAGTTAAATGATAATGTTATGTAGTACTATAACATGCCTTTTTTGTGTGATACAAAATTACACATCAACTAGTGTACCTTAGCGTTGTGTACCAGCTTGTTGTGGTTGTACAGCGCCGACGAGTAGCCGAATGTAGACGAGCAGTGTGTAGTGTAGTGTACCTTAGTGTAGTGTACCTTAGCGTTGTGTACCAGCTTGTTGTGGTTGTACAGCGCCGACGAGTAGCCGAATGTAGACGAGCAGTGTGTAGTGTAGTGTACCTTAGTGTAGTGTACCTTAGCGTTGTGTACCAGCTTGTTGTGGTTGTACAGCGCCGACGAGTAGCCGAATGTAGACGAGCAGTGTGTAGTGTAGTGTACCTTAGTGTAGTGTACCTTAGCGTTGTGTACCAGCTTGTTGTGGTTGTACAGCGCCGACGAGTAGCCGAATGTAGACGAGCAGTGTGTAGTGTAGTGTACCTTAGTGTAGTGTACCTTAGCGTTGTGTACCAGCTTGTTGTGGTTGTACAGCGCCGACGAGTAGCCGAATGTAGACGAGCAGTGTGTAGTGTAGTGTACCTTAGTGTAGTGTACCTTAGCGTTGTGTACCAGCTTGTTGTGGTTGTACAGCGCCGACGAGTAGCCGAATGTAGACGAGCAGTGAGAGCACTTGAAGGGACGCTCGCCTGTGTGAGAGCGGAGGTGGCCTTCTAGAGTCTTCTTAGTCTGTAATGCATTTAAATAATTAATAATTTTAGTAGAAAATTATGAGGTAATAGGAAAAAGAAGCTAGAAATTAATCATGTTATACAACACGACTAACAGACATCATTAACTCTCCATACATTTTTGCCAAACTGAGTAAAGTCCTTTTGGCTACTTTTTATTAAACAACTTTGAGTTTTATTTAGACTGCTAAGGTGGTTGTTAAATAACTAGCTGTCATAATAATAGAATATGGGATATCTAATTTCCAAAGTTTATTTAAATAATAAATAGTGTTGGACCAATAATGCTTCCTTGTGGCAGTCCATGCTTAATAGGAAACTCGTCACTAATATGGTTTTCAATTTCAACCGTTAATGTACGATCTGTCAAGTAATCATGGAAATAATGGAATTGATGGGCCTCTGACATCTACTTTTACGAATTTATAAGAAAGAATTTCAATAGGAACAATATCAAACGCTTTCACTAAGTCTAGAAACATCGTAAGTCCTTTGTTACTGTTGTTAAAGTTTCAAACAATAAATGATGAAATTCAAGAACAGCGTCGGAGATTGACTTTGATATGTAAAACGTAATTTATCTAAAAATCCATGCAAGTTATATCTTCAACAATAGACCAAAATGTTATGAAAAGAAAAGTGTCAGAAGCGCGACAGCCGGCTGTCGCTTGGTCGTCGAAAGGTTAGTATGTTGAACAGTGTACAGATGATGCTAGAAAGAGAAGAAAGTAGTGCCTCACCATATAAGTCTTCCCACACTTGTGACACACGTGGTTACGTGCGGCGCGTCCGCCGCCGTGACGCATGCGTCTGTGTGTGCGCAGTACTGGGCGAGACGAGCACATCTGTGCAGGAGACATTGTATTATACTACTACAATGGTGTTGATTCTCTAGTTCACAAACTAGCGTCTTTCTATTTCATTTCAGCAACACATAACGAATCGAGAGAGGGGAGACACTACTCTCGATTCAAAAATAATAATAAATAAAATTATTTTATTTCAGGTAAACAAATGCAATAAATTGAGGTTAAGATTACATTAAATTCATTAGGTTAAATCAAATTATCATTTCATGACCGCAAAGACATCGTGAACCCTATTTTTGGCGAACATGCCAGACGCACTACTCTAACAAATAAATGATTATGATGAAGTTTGTATGGAGTGTTATGGAGTTTCTTACCCATTCTTCTCCATACGTAACAACTTTTTGGAATGGGCGGTAGATTCACTTTTGTTATATAATTATGACGTTTCAAAGTGCCTTTTTTGGTCTAAAGAAAATAAATGATTTGACTATTGACTATTGTATACTTACGAAGCCGCACCCAGGCACAGTACAAGCGATAGGCGTGGCCTTGAGGTGCACGGCCAGCTTGTGTTCCTCCAGCCGCGCCGCCTTCACGAACCTCTTGTCGCACCACAGGCACGAGTACCTGCACACGTAGCGTGATACAGCGTTATACGTTGCGTGATACAGCGTTACACGATACACGATACAGCGTTACACGATACAACATCGTCAGTGATCTGCTCTTCACGTATACAAAGTGCATTTACGGTCATGAAAACCCCGCTAGGAGATGATACTACTCATAAAAACATTTTTTTTTTTTTGGAACCAACTCTGAAATCGCGAAGTAAATATCAACTGTTTCTAACAAAAGTTCCATGCCCTGTAATCATCCATACCATAAAACAGTTGATATTTTTTTCACGATATCGGATTAAGTAAACGACTTAATTTTTGTAAATATGTAAAAAAATACACTTTTACACATCATTTTTTCATATTTTAATCGAACGATGGAGCCGGTGTTTCGTGGCTGGACTACTCTGAGAAGAAACATCCGAAGCAAACTCCAAAGTCGGAGTTAGTTCCATAATAAAAGTTGTTTGTTTTTATGAGTAGAATCATCTCCTAGCGGGTTATGCAAGACCAAAATACACCTTGTATAATACAACTTTACTTCATACCTAAGTAAACTGCCCTTCACGTAATCCGAGTAAGATTGCTCGAACATTTTGCCATTTTTTAAAACTGCGAGCCATATATAGAATGCAGAGGCCTTATGTAAACGTTATATTATATAAAATGTAAGTATACTCACTTGAGTTTGGCGGGGTCGACGTGCTTGAGGCTGTACTTCATGTGCTGTTTGTACGACATGCGGTTCTTGAAGTTCAGGTCACACTGTAACACGTAACGTGCAATGTAACATAGAACATGTAATGTAACACAACTAACATTCGCCTGTTTAGAGGATTGATTCGTCTATTGTAACAAACACTAATATTGGTGCCGATTCGTAAAAATGGGTGAAAAAAAAATGGGTATTTATTTTTCTTATTTTTATTAATTAAAAAAATTTAAAGAATTAAATATACATGTGCCTTCACAGCATAGCATATTTATTTGTTATTATTGCATAGAGACGGGCACGGCGGAGATATTGCAGGAAGATAAAATATTAGTTAAGTTTTGTCAAATTAAGGCACACCACAGATAATTTAGACGCGATAATTACATGGCGACTAAAAATACCCTAATTTTTTCAGGCGCTGTCTAATTTGACAGGACTAAATGCGATGGCTAGAGTGGTACCTCATAGCAGTAGAGATAGTAGAGGTGCTACTAGTGGTGTTACCTCATAGCAGTAGAGGTGCGCGTGTCCGTCGTGTGTGACGAGGTGGACCTGCATAGTGTTACCTCATAGCAGTAGAGGTGCGCGTGTCCGTCGTGTGTGACGAGGTGGACCTGCATAGTGTTACCTCATAGCAGTAGAGGTGCGCGTGTCCGTCGTGTGTGACGAGGTGGACCTGCATAGTGTTACCTCATAGCAGTAGAGGTGCGCGTGTCCGTCGTGTGTGACGAGGTGGACCTGCATAGTGTTACCTCATAGCAGTAGAGGTGCGCGTGTCCGTCGTGTGTGACGAGGTGGACCTGCATAGTGTTACCTCATAGCAGTAGAGGTGCGCGTGTCCGTCGTGTGTGACGAGGTGGACCTGCATAGTGTTACCTCATAGCAGTAGAGGTGCGCGTGTCCGTCGTGTGTGACGAGGTGGACCTGCATAGTGTTACCTCATAGCAGTAGAGGTGCGCGTGTCCGTCGTGTGTGACGAGGTGGACCTGCATAGTGTTACCTCATAGCAGTAGAGGTGCGCGTGTCCGTCGTGTGTGACGAGGTGGACTTGCATGGCCTTCTTGAACAGGAAGCGTTTGTCACAGCGCGGACACGCGTGCTCCTTCTCGCCGCGGTGGATACTGTAGGAAGTACAATATAGTAGTTATCTGGCTTGGGAACAAATGGTCGTGTGACTTGTCTCTAAAAAATTATGCGGAAAGTTGAAGGGTGACGAAAAATGAGGTCGCAATGTACTCGTCAATATTTTAATACTAGCTTCTGCCCGCGGCTTCGCTCGCGTTAGAAAGAGACAAAAAGTAGCCTATGTTACTCTCCACCCCTTCAACTATCTCCACTTAAAAAATCACGTCAATCCGTCGCTCCGTTTTGCCGTGAAAGAAAGACAAACAGACAGACAGACAGACAGACAGACACACTTTCCCATTTATAATATTAGTATGGAAGTATGGATTAAGGGCTGATTTTTCAATCATCAGTTAACTTCCATCTGAGGAATAAATATGGCAGTTTGACATATTTTCTATACAAAAGCTGTCAAAACGTCAAACTTACTCTTCAGATAAAAGTTATCTGGCGATTGAAAAATCGGCCCTAAGTGAACAATGGGTTGTTATCTTAATAACATTCCATTTCATTCTCATTTTTGTCATTTAATGAAGAATAAAAAGGTCTGTGTGGTTTGTGTAGTGTGGTGCGGTGGGTGTGGTCTGTTTGGTGTGTTGTAGTATAATAGTGTGGTGTGATGTAGTATACTCACAATAGATGTGTGCGTAGCGCGGCGCGGTCTCGGAAGCTCTTCGCACACAGCTCACACGACTGACGCGCGCCGTGCGAGTTCATGTGGTTGCGTAGTTTCGCTAGGGACCTGCACAGAAATTATTAATTTAGTGAAATAACTGTGGCATGTTGAAGTTAAACAATCAATAAAATGTTAAAACTACTTTTCATTTTAATAAAAAACAACGTAAAATGTAACAATGTATCATGCATCAATGTATGTGCGCGCGCGAGAGGTGGTCGGCAACAGTGTATGTGTATCATGCAACAGTGTATCACGCAACAGTGTAACATAGTTACGTGTGTACGTGTCCGCACAGGCGGCACGTGTGCTGCGGCGGCGGCGCGGCGTGCGCGCGCGAGAGGTGGTCGGCAACAGTGTATGTGTATCATGCAACAGTGTATCACGCAACAGTGTAACATAGTTACGTGTGTACGTGTCCGCACAGGCGGCACGTGTGCTGCGGCGGCGGCGCGGCGTGCGCGCGCGAGAGGTGGTCGGCAACAGTGTATGTGTATCATGCAACAGTGTATCACGCAACAGTGTAACATAGTTACGTGTGTACGTGTCCGCACAGGCGGCACGTGTGCTGCGGCGGCGGCGCGGCGTGCGCGCGCGAGAGGTGGTCGGCAACAGTGTATGTGTATCATGCAACAGTGTATCACGCAACAGTGTAACATAGTTACGTGTGTACGTGTCCGCACAGGCGGCACGTGTGCTGCGGCGGCGGCGCGGCGTGCGCGCGCGAGAGGTGGTCGGCAACAGTGTATGTGTATCATGCAACAGTGTATCACGCAACAGTGTAACATAGTTACGTGTGTACGTGTCCGCACAGGCGGCACGTGTGCTGCGGCGGCGGCGCGGCGTGCGCGCGCGAGAGGTGGTCGGCAACAGTGTATGTGTATCATGCAACAGTGTATCACGCAACAGTGTAACATAGTTACGTGTGTACGTGTCCGCACAGGCGGCACGTGTGCTGCGGCGGCGGCGCGGCGTGCGCGCGCGAGAGGTGGTCGGCAACAGTGTATGTGTATCATGCAACAGTGTATCACGCAACAGTGTAACATAGTTACGTGTGTACGTGTCCGCACAGGCGGCACGTGTGCTGCGGCGGCGGCGCGGCGTGCGCGCGCGAGAGGTGGTCGGCAACAGTGTATGTGTATCATGCAACAGTGTATCACGCAACAGTGTAACATAGTTACGTGTGTACGTGTCCGCACAGGCGGCACGTGTGCTGCGGCGGCGGCGCGGCGTGCGCGCGCGAGAGGTGGTCGGCAACAGTGTATGTGTATCATGCAACAGTGTATCACGCAACAGTGTAACATAGTTACGTGTGTACGTGTCCGCACAGGCGGCACGTGTGCTGCGGCGGCGGCGCGGCGTGCGCGCGCGAGAGGTGGTCGGCAACAGTGTATGTGTATCATGCAACAGTGTATCACGCAACAGTGTAACATAGTTACGTGTGTACGTGTCCGCACAGGCGGCACGTGTGCTGCGGCGGCGGCGCGGCGTGCGCGCGCGAGAGGTGGTCGGCAACAGTGTATGTGTATCATGCAACAGTGTATCACGCAACAGTGTAACATAGTTACGTGTGTACGTGTCCGCACAGGCGGCACGTGTGCTGCGGCGGCGGCGCGGCGTGCGCGCGCGAGAGGTGGTCGGCAACAGTGTATGTGTATCATGCAACAGTGTATCACGCAACAGTGTAACATAGTTACGTGTGTACGTGTCCGCACAGGCGGCACGTGTGCTGCGGCGGCGGCGCGGCGTGCGCGCGCGAGAGGTGGTCGGCAACAGTGTATGTGTATCATGCAACAGTGTATCACGCAACAGTGTAACATAGTTACGTGTGTACGTGTCCGCACAGGCGGCACGTGTGCTGCGGCGGCGGCGCGGCGTGCGCGCGCGAGAGGTGGTCGGCAACAGTGTATGTGTATCATGCAACAGTGTATCACGCAACAGTGTAACATAGTTACGTGTGTACGTGTCCGCACAGGCGGCACGTGTGCTGCGGCGGCGGCGCGGCGTGCGCGCGCGAGAGGTGGTCGGCCGCCACACTCGCGCGCGAGCTCGTCGCGCCGCACTGCACGCAGCGCCAGCTGTGCAGGCGGGTCACATGTAACAAGGCATTTATTTCACTTACACCATTTAAAGACACTTGTGAATTGTGACTTGTGAGAGTCGGTCGGTTAGTCCCATAGTAATAATCAGTATATACATACCGCACGCGATGTCTACGTCTGTGCGCGGCGAGCGCATGCGCGTGCTTACAGCGCACGCGACACACCGAGCACACCAGCTCACCCGCGCTCTGCAACACGTAACGTGTAACATGTAACTGTGCGCGTATTTGTCCTGGGTCAAAAGTCGAACCCTCGAAATAACCACTGACAAGACAGGATTTGCTGCGGCGACAGCAAGCAGCCGACCTATGTACATGTGGCGACATCTATTGCCGAACATGCGAACTACAACTGACAATTCTGCATCGCGATATAAGAGTTTTCGGCGACATTAAAACGTGTACAACAATCCCTACTAGAACCTTCGGGCAATAGCCCACCAGACACAACACCCGTCTGCTCGGAGGATCCGCCCTTCTCAATAGAGGATGAGGGGCTTTACACTCTGTTCCTTATACCTCCAAATACATCCTGTCAAACGTCAAAGCATCCAATTGCGGAGTGTTATCAAAGCGAGAACTCACCGGATCGTGTTTCTTCATATGATTAGTGAGTTTAAACCGATGGTTGAAGCCAAGCGCGCAGTCGTCGCAGCGGTACTCGTGTCGCGTGAACGTCTCGCTTGATAGGGCGCGCTGTCGTTCTACTGCTACCTGTCAGAGAGGGATAGAGTTAGTGTGTGAGTGTGAGTAATAGAGAGGGGGGGTGTGTATGTGCGAGTGTGCAAAGTCTCGCTTGATATCGCGCTGTCGTTCTGCTGCTACCTGACAGAGAGAGACAAAGTTAGTGTGAGAGTGTGAGTAAGAGAGAGAAAGTCTGTGAGTGTATAAGTAATAGAGTATGTGTAACTGTGAGACAGAGAGGGTGAGCGTGCTACTACAAGAGAGAAAGGGTGTGTAAGTGTGCAACTGCAAGAGAAGAGAGAGTGTGTGTGTGTGAGTGTACGCCTAGAGAGTATGCGTTTGCATCTAAGAGACAGAGTGTGTGAGTGTGCAACTGCGAGAGAAAGAGACAGAGTTAGGGTGCATCTGTGAGTAAGAGTGTGTGTGTGGGTGTGTAAGTGCGAAAGAAAGACAGTGTGGTCCTGTGAGAGAAAGAGAGAGAGCGTGTGTGTGTCAATCAGTGTGTGTATACTTATGTGAGTGAGTGGGTGAGTGAGTGAATGAGTATGTGAGTGAGTATGTGAGGTATTTGTGTGTCTCACCTCAGCCCAGCTGAGTATGACCATCTCCAGTTGCCCTTGTGGCACATTTAGTTGTTGTAGTTTCTTCCGTACGCGCGGATTGTCCACAACGCCGGGTGGCTTCTCTTTGCGTGGGGCGCGTTGTTTGCGCTCTGATTTTGTTGCTGGGTAGAATGAATAAATTGTTATTTTCAATAATTTGTTTGGTTACTGGAGACAGGTATTTGACTAATACGCAATGTATCAAAATTCTATCTCTAGACGCAAAATTCGTCCACAAATAAATTTATGAAAATAAAAACAACTGCGTTTTCGAATATCGTTTTCTGACAAAATGGAGATCGTCTTAATAGAATTTATCAGAATAGGATACTACAGAGTAGTCTTTACAATGAGAGTCAACTAAGTAGAAGTCATCAAAATTGAAATTAGTGGAGTGGAAGTCGATAAATTGGAAGTCGGCAAAGTTGAAGTTATCATAGTGGAAGTCGGTAAATTGGAAATCGGTAAATTGGAAGTCGGTAAATTGGAAGTCGGCAAAGTTGAAGTCATCATAGTGGATGTCGGTAAATTGGAAATCGGTTAATTGGAAGTCGGTAAATTGGAAGTTGGTAAATTGGAGGTCGGTAAATTGGAAGTCGGTAAATTGGAAGTTATAAATTGGAAGTCGGCTAAGTGGATGTCAGATATGTGGAAGTCGATAAATTGGAAGTCGGCAAACTTGAAGTCATCATAGTGGATGTCGGTAAATTGGAAATCGGTAAATTGGAAGTCGGTAAACGGGAAGTCGGTAAATTGTAAGTCGGCTAAGTGGATGTCAGATATGTGGAAGTCAGATTAGTGAAAGTCAGTTAAGTGGAAGTCGGTAAATTGGAAATCGGTAAATTGGAAGTCGGTAAATTGGAAGTTGGCAAAGTGGAAGTCATCATAGTGGATGTCGGTAAATTGGAAGTCGACTAAATGGATGTCAGATATGTGGAAGTCGATAAATTGGAAGTCGGCAAAGTTGAAGTCATCATAGTGGATGTCGGTAAATTGGAAGTTATAAATTGGAAGTCGGCTAAGTGGATGTCAGATATGTGGAAGTCGATAAATTGGAAGTCGGCAAAGTTGTAGTCATCATAGGGGAAGTCGGTAAATTGGAAATCGATAAATTGGAAGTCGGCAAAGTTGAAGTCATCATAGTGGAAGTCGATAAATCGGAAGTCGGTAAATTGGAAGTTATAAATTGGAAGTCGGCTAAGTGGAAGTCAGATATGTGGAAGTCGATAAATTGGAAGTCGGCAAAGTTGAAGTCATCATAGGGGAAGTCGGTAAATTGGGAGTCGGCAAAGTTGAAGTCATCATAGACTTACCGACACCCACTATGATGACTTCCACTTTGCCGACTTCCAATTTACCGACTTCCAATTTACCGACTTCCAATTTATCGACTTCCACTATGATGACTTAAACTTTGCCGATTTCCAATTTATCGACTTCTACATATCTGACATCCACTTAGCCGACTTCCAATTTACCGACAACCACTATGATGACTTCAACTTTGCCGACTATCACTTATAGCCGAACCGACTTCCACATATCTGACTTCAAAATTGCTGCCGCTTAGTCGACTTCCAATATACCGACTTCCACTTTTCTGACTTTCACTAATCTGACATCCACTTAGCCGACTTCCAATTTACCGACATCCACTATGATGACTTCAACTTTGCCGACTTCCAATTTATCGACTTCCACATATCTGACTTCCACTTAGCCGACTTCCAATTTATAACTTCCAATTTACCGTCATCCACTATGATGACTTCAAGTTTGCCGACTATCACTTATAGCCGAACCGACTTCCACATATCTGACTTCAAAATTGCTGCCGCTTAGTCGACTTCCAATATACCGACTTCCACTTTTCTGACTTTCACTAATCTGACATCCACTTAGCCGACTTCCAATTTACCGACTTCCAATTTACCGATTTCCAATAGGGTATTACACTCTTTTTTTTTAAGTATTTCAAATAACTCCTACAGCACTAAGAAACCACTTAAAAAAATCCTAAATTTTTATTTAAGCGCTAAGTACCCTAAAAACGCTTTTAAAAATTGTATTTTCAAATTTCGCGCGGAAATTTCCAAAAACGGAAAACGCCGTGGGCGTGGTTTTGCTTTGGCGATATGACGTCCTTACGTCATGTAAATAAACAAACGCGCTGTGACACTTTACATAATTTTTATTGTTTTTATCTCAAAAATTAGTTACTGTTCGACTTACCGTTGGTGTGCGTTTCGGAATGCAAGAACACAAGTGTGAAAACATCGGAATAATTGTGAATTCTAGTGTTAACTGATTCAAATTTAAGAAAAACCAACCTAAAGTTGTGGAAAGAGTATTCCAACTATTACACCATAAAAACCCGTTTGTACCGTTTGTACTGTTGTTGTAAATATCACTTTGATGTAAGTACACATGTGCATTAGCCATCTAAAATATATTTCACAATAACTTCCATGAAAAAGTATATTTTTATAATAAAGATCGTATTAGGAGGTTATAAATAAAACAAATAGTGACGTCTATTTGACACTGTTGACAGTCGACAGCTGTCACTGTCTGTGGTCTGTATTTCGGTGTGTTCAAGAACAGGTAAAAAAAACTGAAAACTTTGAATTGAATTTAAAAATATATTTTCTAGTTTTATGAACTAAAACTAACACTGTTCGGCTGCTTTTTGCTTAAGCTACCTCAATAATATATTTTTATATTTTTTCTCTTATACAGTGTAATACCCTATTTACCGACTTCCACTATGACGACTTCAACTTTGCCGACTTCCAATTTATCGTCTTCCACATATCTGACATCCACTTAGTCGACTACCAATTTACCGACTTCCAATTTACCGACACCCACTATGATGACTTCCACTTTGCCGACCGACTTCCCATTTACCGACATCCAATTTACCGACATCCACTATGATGACTTCAACTTTGCCGACTATCACTTATAGCCGAACCGACTTCCACATATCTGACTTCAAAATTGCTGCCGCTTAGTCGACTTCCAATATACCGACTTCCACTTTTCTGACTTTCACTAATCTGACATCCACTTAGCCGACTTCCAATTTACCGACTTCCACTAGGATATCTTCAACTTTGCCGACTTCCAATTTATCGACTTCCACATATCTGACATCCACTTAGTCGACTACCAATTTACCGAATTCCAATTTACCGACATCCACTATAGTGGGGGCGTTATAAGCCAAAAGCAATATTTTTTGCATTAAAGCATGAGACTTGGTACACTTGTTAGTTAGGTGGGTTAGAGCGAAAATCACCCGGGAGGCAATCGGAGGCACACCTCTGGGGGGGAGGGGGAGGGGTTGAAGTTCTCTTCTGCCGCGCGCTCTGTTTGTCGTCATAACTCCTAATTTATCGTTACTATGGCAAGTGGGGTATCATTTTCGGATAAATCAAAGATGGCCAATTGTTTTCTGAAATAAAAAATACATGTCTACATACAAAAAAAGTGAATTATGCCCTAAAATGTGAAAATTTCAACCATAACAAAAATCATTAAATGGCCATAATTTTTCAAATCGTGACTATATCGACTTTAAAAAAATATGATTATAAAGCTATATGCGTATAGATTCTGAAAATATAGTATATGTCTATAGTGTATATAGAAAAATCGTTAGAAAAAAAATGAAAACAGCTTGGCGGAGCAGCCAAAATTCATTGTAAAATTAGGACAACAAAATCGATTTTTACAAATTGACCAATCTTTTTACTAGTAAATATAGAGATTTGATCAAATTAAATAGATAATGAACTTAAATGTTTTTTTTTTGTTAAAAATCTATCGTTTTTACCCTTAGTACAAGTATAAAAAAATGACATTAGTCATATTTGATCTTATAGCTGAGCGGGCTCTGTTGACTAGTTTAAATGAATTAAACGTCTGTAATTAAAGTAAAAACATATAACTATGCTTAAAGTACTTACTTATAAAATAATATAAAAGGTGACTGCACCAATGATAAACACTTTAAGAGTTAGCACCAATAGCAGGACGCAAAGAGTTGTTTCACATTTCAGACCGCCGCACTTCTTATTACATCTGCACTGGACCATTTCTATATAGGTTGAAAACCACTGGCAAGTCTGTCCATGTAGGCTGACAGTTGTCACTGACCTTACTCCGTCCCCAATCAGACAAATCAGGTGGATTTCCAGACATCTGATCCCATACAGGAACAGTTTTGGAATACTGCTCAAGAAATGTTGGTGCAGGGCAGCTTTTGTAAGACAATATTTTCTATTTAACGAATATCTTTAATAAACAGATATTTTAGGTTTCATTTACTTAGCAAAATGTGCACTAGAAGTAACTGGTCTTCATACTTATATAATTATAAATACGTACATATTATAGATAAATTACAATCAGACACAGGATAAACAATGCTCATCACGCAAAGTTTGTTCTGGTTGGCATCGTAGCCACGACCTCCGACTTAGCAGTCAGGTTCACTAGCCACTAAACTAACTGGCCCGCGAATAATAGTGAAAGCCTCGCTAATCCGTCCCTCATATGCTGCCAGAAACCCTTTTTCCCTTCACAGTTAAAAAACAAGATACATTGTGACTACCTGGAGAAGCGTAAAACAGAGGCAAGACTAGCTTTAAGTGGTCCTGTAAAAAGATTTTTTTATAACGGCGGATACCAAATGGCGAACAACAGGATGATAGGACTAACGCAGTAGTCAGAGTTGTGCTAAAGTAATGATACGTACACGTACTGTCGATACTGACGTCTCGTTAGCAGTCGTTTTGGTATAGACGAGTGCCTGAGCTTGAAGAGCTGTGGGTAATGTAGGCACTGGAAAACCCCACCAGTACCTTCCTTGCCGCAAGGTATCAAGTACTCTCCATTAAAAATACTTAGAATTATTTTCTTTCATTCGCTATATACTTCCTAGAACTAAAATAGGATTAGGATTATTTACAGAACCACCAGTGTGATGGTCCTGTAAAAAAGCTGTGACACTGTGACTTATTTGAACGGTAGAGAAAAAAAGCGCAACGGAGACATGGAATGCTTTTCCAACTGTCGCAAAAGAGTTTCTGGCAGCATATGAGAAAAGGATTAGCGAGGCTTTCGCTATTATTGAAAAGCTGCCCAGCATCTCTTTTTGAGAACATTTTTCACCGAATCCACCTGATCCATCTAATAAGGGATAGAGTAAGGTCGGTTATTTTACTGTTAACATACATGGAGAGACTTGCCAGTACAGTGGTTTTCGACGTCTGTGTGGAAATGATCCGGTGCAGGTGTAAAAAGAAGTGGCGGCGGTCTGAGGTGTCTATTCTATCTCAGACACCTTTCTCTATTTAAGATTGTACTTTACCCAGGGTAAACAATGTACCCATGATGTTAAGATAAATAAATAAAGATAAAGATGCTCTCAGTGATTGGAATTGTGCGACTGCGGACGGCAAAGTATTTAATAAACAATATAGGGGCAGCGGTTGTCATTCGTGGAACTTTGACAGTCGTTACGGGTAGCCAAACTAGAAAGTCTGACCATCCTAACCAAGAGGCATCCTATCGCCCAGTTACTAAGTTGTGAAGGTCTGATAGGCAGTCGCTTAACATAAAACACTGGTATCCAGCTGAATCCGGTTAGGCTGAGAGCCGACCCTAATATAATCCAGAAAAGGCTAGTGAGATGATGAGATAGTGACTCGAATGCTAGCACTGCACCAAGTTATCAGCACTCTGAACAAACAGATATAAGCTATTATTTTGGCCTACAACTCATAAAACTTACAATTAAGATATTTTGGAACTCTATTTCTGGCAAAACTATACTATCCGACGTAAAAAATGGCGACAAGAAAACAATTCCTTGCGTCCTGCTATTAGGGCTAACTCTTAAAGTGTTAATCAATGGTGCAGTCGCTTTTTACATTATTTTATAAATACTTTTAGCTAAGCTTTTAGCATAGTTATATGTTATCACTTTAATTACAGACGTTTGATTCACTTAAAATAGTCAGCAGAGCCCGCTCAGCTATAAGATCAAATATGACTAATGTCATTTTTTAGGGTTCCGTACCTCAAAAGGTAAAAACGGAACCCTTATAGGATCACTTTGTTGTCCGTCTGTCCGTCCGTCCGTCCGGCTGTCAAGACCCTTTTTCTCAGAAACGCGTCGAGATATCAAGCTGAAATTAATATCACATACTCGGGTCTGCTATCTCTTAAAGCAGTGAAAAAATCAAGTTTTTAAATCAACGCAATAAAAAGATACGGCGGTTTATATTGCAAATTTGGACATTTGCAAGGAAATCAAAACCTATAGGGTACTTCCCATTGACCTAGAATCATGAAATTTGGCAAAAAGCAAGGTCATGTAGCACAAGTAAAGGGAAAACTCCGAAAATTGTAAATTTGTAGTTAATTCACACAAGGCGTCCGTCTGTCCGTCTGTCTGTCAAGAACCTTTTTCTCATAAACGCGTCGAGATATCAAGCTGAAATTAATATCACATACTTAGGTCTGCTATCTCTCACAGCAGTGAAAAAATCAAGTTTCTAAATCAATGCAATAAAAAAATACGGCGGTTTATATTGCATATTTAGATATTTTCAAGAGAATCAAAACTCAAAACCTATAGGGTACTTCCCATTGACCTAGAATCATGAAATTTGGCAAAAGGCAAGGTCATGTAGCACAAGTAAAGGGAAAACTCCGAAAACCGTAAATTTGTAGTTAGTTGACATCAGGCGTCCGTCTGTCCGTCTGTCTGTCAAGAACCTTTTTCTCAGAAACGCGTCGAGATATCAAGCTAAAATTAATATCACATACTCAAGTCTGCTATCTCTCAAAGCAGTGAAAAAATCAAGTTTCTAAATAAACGCAATAAAAAGATACGGCGGTTTATATTACATATTTAGACATTTTCAAGGGAATCAAAACTCAAAACCTATAGGGTACTTCCCATTGACCTAGAATTGTGAAATTTGGCAAGAAGCAAGGTCATGTAGCACAAGTAAAGGGAAAACTCTGAAAACCGTAAATTTGTAGTTAGTTCACATCAGGCGTCCGTCTGTCCGTCTGTCTGTCAAGAACCTTTTTCTCAGGAACGCGTTGAGATATCAAACTGAAATTAATATCACATACTCAAGTCTGCTATCTCCCAAAGCAGTGAAAAAATCAAGTTTTTAAATCAACGCAATAAAAAGATACGGCGGGTTATATTGCATATTTAGACATTTTCAAGGGAATCAAAACTCAAAACCTATAGGGTACTTCCCATTGACCTAGAATCGTGAAATTTGGCAAGAAGCAAGGTCATGTAGCACAAGTAAAGAGAAAACTCCGAAAACCGTAAATTTGTAGTTATTTCACTAAAAAACAAATTAACGGAACCCTTGTTGCGCGAGTAGAACTCGCACTTGACCGGTTTTTTATTATACTTGTACTAAGGGTAAAAACGATAGATATTTAACAAAAGAAAGCATTTTAAATCATTATCTATTTAATTAATTCAAATCTCTATATTAACTAGTAAAAAGATTGGTCAATTTGTAAAAATCGATTTTGTTGTCTTTATTTTACAATGAATTTTGGCTGCTCCGCCAAGCTGTTTTAATTTTTTTTCTAACGATTTTTCTATATACACTATAGACATATATTATATTTTCAGAATCTATACGCATATAGCTTTTTAATCATATTTTTTTAAAGTCGATATAGTCGCGATTTGAAAAATTATGGCCATTTAATAATTTTTGTTACGGTTGAAATTTTCATATTTTAGGGCATAATTCACTTTTTTTTATGTAGACATGTATTTTTTATTTCAGAAAACGATTGGCCATCTTTGATTTATCCGAAAATGATACCCCACTTGCCATAGTAATGATAAATTAGGAGTTATGACGACAAACAGAGCGCGCGGCAGAAGAGAACTTCAACCCCTTCCCCTCCCCCCCAGAGGGGTGCCTCCGATTGCCTCCCGGGCGATTTTCGCTCTAACCCACCTAACTAACAAGTCTCATGCTTTAATGCAAAAAATATTGCTCCCCATACATTAATGGCTTATAACGCCCCCACTACTATGATGACTTCCACTTTGCCGACTTCCAATTTACCGACTTCCAATTTACCGATTTCCAATTTACCGACTTCCAATTTACCGACTTCCAATTTACCGATTTCCAGTCGGCAAAGTTGAAGTCATCATAGTGGATGTCTATAAATTGGAAGTCGGTAAATTGATAGTTATAAATTGGAAGTCGGCTAAGTGGATGTCTTTAAATTGGAAATCGACTAAGCAGCGTTAAATTGGAAGTCGGCAAAGTGGAAGTCGGTTAATTGGTAGACGGCAAAGTGGAAGTCGGTTAAGTGGAAGTCGGCTTAGTGAAAGCCGGTAAGTGGAATTCAGCTGTGGAAGTCGCAAGTGTGGAAGTTGGCAAAGTGGAAGTCTGCGTGGGAGTCGGTAAGTGGAAGTCGGCTAAATAAATGACGGTAAAGTGGAAGTCGGTAAAATTAAAGCCATTAAAGTCGAAGTCGACCAAGCGGAAGTTGGAAGAGTGAGAGTCGGATACGTGAAAGTTAGTAAAGTGGAAGTCGGTAAAATGGAAGTCGGCGAAGAATTCAATTAGAACAGAAGTCGTAGATCTTGAAGAAGAACGGGCAAAAAACTTCAAAAGATAGTTCGTCAATCTAGAGTGACAGAAGCAACTCACAATTATCTCCCTTCTTTTTCTTCTTTTTCTTCTTGCTCTTCTTGCCGGCTTCCTTCTTGAGCTTCTTCTTGTGCAGCGGCTCGTCGTCAGAGGCGTCGAAGTCGTCTACACTCCCTCTATTGCTAACTACTTCTAACTTATTTGGTTCTATGAGATCTGGTTGTAATACTGCCTGTAAAGTAAATACAGACATTAAAAAAAAAGTCGGAGGTAACACAATTCGACCGGCAGAAGAGAAGCCACCGACTTCCGAAATTATAAATATAGGAAAAGTTTAATGCACATTCAGACTTTTTAGTCTAGCAGGGTCGGTCCCATACATTTTTTTTATTGAAAGAATAGGCGGGACGACAAAAAAAAGTAATTAGTCCGTCAGATAGATTATCAAAAAATTTTGGACACGTATTTTTTCTTATTTCTTGTAAACGAAGAATGACAAAGATAACAGTGCGTTAAAGTTGCGCATGACGTCACAATCAGATACATATTTTGTAGGACGGTGACGTCAAAAGCCCCCACTCCGGAACTTTGTTGCTCTTCATCTTTGTATTTTTTTATTAATTTAATCAAGCAAAAATACGTGTCCGGTATTTTTGGCCGATCTATCAGACGGACTAAACAGAACGCCATTTTTATAATGTTTTTTATAATGTTGTCGTCATCCCTATTGATTAGCATCAAATTTTTTTGTGTGCAAAATAATTTTATTTTCTGCATCGGGAGGCGTAAGTTCGGTGCTGCATTGTATCTAACGCTAATCATTGTATTATTATTTTAATTTTAATATTGTTACGAAGTGCATAAAAATATACCCCAGCACTTACCGTGAGATCTTTATCATCCCGGTCCCGGCTGCATCCGTCATCCACAAAATAATCATCCACATCGTCGGCGACATCCAAATTGTCCTCAATCTTGATAAACGTCAGCGGAACAGTCGATTGCGGTAACTGGTTGAAACCCGACGAGTCTGGTTGATTCAACCGATTCGACAATTTGGTTGAACAACGTCGTGATTTGAGCTAAAAATAAATAAATAACTGACACGGCTGTTTGGGACCAAATATAAAAGGGTTATGACATGAAAATAGATTTTGGCAAAAAAAAATTAACATCTTGTGGTAACCCATAAACCAGACATACAGACATGCGTATTAAGCACATAAATGCATACAATAATATAATATACAATCAACGGCCACGTACTATGCGTTGAATTTTGAAAGTGTTAAAATACCAAAATTTAGTTCCTAATTTCGACACACGCCTGATTTATAAACGGACATATGCTTGCCTGCTAAACGGACGTATAGTTGCCTTATTAACGCGCATATACTTGCCTCAATAACGGACACTCATTATAAACGGACACAGGACATAGGTGTGATTTATTAAGAAGAATAATGTTCGTCTTTATCACTGAGATATGCTAGTTGTAACCGGCATATTTACGGACATGTTAACGAACATATTCGTGACTTAAAAACAGACAAAAGCATGACTTTATAAGCTTGGTTAATTAACTGACATAATATACCTAACTTTATAACGGACATAAGCTAGTCTTAGTCACGGACAAATATATTTGACATAAATCTATATTTATTAGAGATATATTTGATTCACGAGCAATCATATGCTTGGCTCAGTAACAGACATATGCTTGCCTTATCAACGGACACATGCTTCACTCAGTAACAGACATTTACAGATATGCTTGAATTATGAATAAACATGACTCATTAACGGACATACGCTTGACTTAGTAACAGACATTAACGGATATGCTTGAATTATGAATGGACATAATTATGCATGCCTTAATAACGGACATACGCTTGTCTTGGTAACGGACATAGGCTTGCCTTATCAACGGACACATGCTTCTTTTAGTAACAGACATAACGGATATGCTTGAATTTTAATGGACATGTCTCATTTACGAGCATACGCCTGATTTAGTAACGGACATAAGCTGGACATGGTAACAGACATACGTTCTTAGTAACGGACATAAGCTTGACATGGTAACGGACATACAGATCACGGACATAAGCTCAACATGGTAACAGACACATACGTGCAATGGCCCCCGAGTACCTACCAGGCTCCTGTGTATAGCTTCGTGCTGGTGTCTCGCTTGAAGTTGCATCTAGCTGGCAAGCAGCGCTCGAAGACGCAAGCTATTGTTATTCGGTCGCGGTTGCTGCAGACAGAGCAAGGGTCAAAACTAGAGTTGCCACGTGATTTGGCCGAATGCCGAATACTCGGTCGGGGCCGAATTATTCAGCAATAAATGCTTTTGAGCAGGCAACCAAGGATAAGTTGCCTCTTTTAAGGTGCTGTCTCTTTCGAGATGGTGATGGTAATGTGGAGGATAGGAAGAAGATGCTGTGGTAAATGAGTTGGATATTTGTTTGAAAACTATTCGCCTTCACCGGAAGGTTGATCCTTACAAGTGGTGGTCGTTCTCGTTATTGCTAAAGTTTTGGTTTCTTCTCCGGGGACAGAGGTTATTTTCTAAAACTAATATGATTTACGCCGAAAAGCGTAATCGTTTGCTACCAGCAAATGCTGAAAAACTTGCTCTTCCATTCCATCACAACCAACCACTGATCAGCTTTACTAACTAAAGTATTTAAAGGGTACGATAGGGCCGACATATCTTTGATAACAGCCCCAAAACAAAATAAAGATAAAAAAATAATAATTTGGTAATACGACGTGTCTTTTTTCATGATTTGATATTCGGTATTTGGCCGGATACTGTTGCTGAATAGGCCGAATAGTAGCCGAATCTTCGTGACATCTCTAGTAAGTACAGTGCGCCCGGAGAGGTACAGTGTGACAGGTAGCACGTGACGGAATTAGGAACTGACATTTTAGAATTACAATATTGATGATACGTTGGACAAGGATATTTTATTGTCAACCTGTTGGGCCGTTATCCTATATTATGTATTACTTTTCACATGATAAAAGAAAGAAATTAAGCTAACGTAAGAGACTCAAACGTCACTTATTTTAAGACGCTGTGAAATCTGTTGCTGTCTTTGTCACTCTAAACGGATAAAGCAAGAACAGCAACAGTTTTGAGAGCGTCTTAAAATTAAGTGACGGTTAAGGAATGATTCTCATTAGAGTAGGCCGTGCCAGGGCCGGGGCGTGGACGAGCCGGGGCCCGTTGGTGCTACGCAATTTATATTACACCGAGTGTAGGGGGCGGGACGGGACCGAGCAACAAATGTGGTATTGAAGTGTGTCGAGCGGGCCCGGACGGGACACGGATAATGCACTGTGTAATATAAATTGAATCATACAAAATATATGTAACAGATTAAAACCGTGGCCAGTCCGGGCCCCGGCCCGGGCACGGCCCCGGCACGGCCCGCTCTAATGAGAATCATCCCTGAGTATTCGGCCGTATGTAAGTATATTCTCTAACTACAAGTCTACAACCTTCACCAAACCAAATTTTTAAGCACACCTGAAGGAAGTAAGCTAAATAGCTACCTACTATAGATTTAGATAGCCAAACTCAAACTTCTTTTATTTTTCAAACAGATTTAAAAAGGTGGTTATTTAATTAACTTTAATGACATTTGTGTCTGATAATGGTGCTGATTCCCTTATTATTTATTTAAGTATTTATTAGTCTTGTTGCCTTGTCCCATAGATTAAACGTGATTAAAAACAAAGCCTCTAAAAATACTCCGATTCACTTCAGAATCTGGCTAATTTGAAAATATTTAAACAAGCATTTTCTGTCCTTTTCTTAATGATATGGAAAGAGAATGATGCACTTATATTTGAATATAAGTCATCTCCCTAGCCTTTTCCCAACCGTATTGGGGTCGGCTGCCAGCCTAACCGGATTCAGCTGGATACCGGTGTTTTACGTGGAACGACTGCCTATCTGACCTCCACAACCCAGTAACTGGGCGACCCGATATCTCTTGGTTAGACTGGTCATAGTTTCTGGCTAACCAGTAACGACTGTCAAAGTTCTACGAATGACAACCGGGACCAACGGCTTTACGTGCTTTCCGAGGCACGGGATGTCAGTGATGTTCAAGATAAACTTTAGAAAGTACATAAATATGAATTGAAAAAGTCACATTGGTACTTGCCCGGATTCGAACCTACAACCTCTTACACACGAGGCGGGCGCCTTATCCACTGAGCCATCACGACACTCATATATATTATATTTGAATATAAGTGATTTATCTATATTATGTATGTATTTAAAAATTTATAAGTATGTTTATCAGTTGTCTGGTTACCATAGTACAAGCTCTGCTTAGTTTGGGATCAGATGACCGTGTGTGAGTTGTCCGAGGATATTTATTTATTTATGTATATTGTAAACAAGAAAACCAGCACCATTATCGCACCTGTTATATTTACAATGATATTATAAGTAAAAAGGTGTAGATAGGTTACAGGCAGACAGCACTTTAAAATGTAGTTATTTCACCAAATTATAATTATCGCAAATTAAATTCGTCTCTTTTTCACTCGCAATACTTGAATCATGCCATCCCATTTTGACGTGTAATTGGGTATTTTACATAATTAACCTATAAATGTTAGACACAATTTCGAAAAACCTCTCTAAATTTTAGTCCGAAAAATGCGGTTCTTTTTTAATTTACTGCAAAGTTCAATTTTTAGTTGATTTGAAATCAATAAATAGTAAGTCAACTGAGTTGTTAAATTAGTGACGCCATAAGGTGAAAGTTCCATAAAAATCTATGGGAGTATCGCGTTTTGACAGCTCATAAAAAGTACGTCAATTGATGATGGTGTCAATGTATATTATGTGCGTTAGCGTGCCGTTTTTAAAGATAGAATTTTGTATATATGTATGTAACCTATCTACACCTTTTTACTTATAGCACCATAGAGCAGAAGCCAAGCTTAAATATCAGTAACAGTTCCGGTACCTAGTATCGGTGCAAGTAAAGAACGACCCTGTTCCTTACCAGGTACTTGTTGAGTATATCGTGAGCCTCCACCACTTGTTTACGAAACGCGACGTATTTCAGCATGTTGGCCTTGCATTCACTGCACAGACGGAGTGACAGACTGTCTATGTTCTGCAAACAAATGTATAGTAGAGTACTTCACAACTGGGATATTTTGTGGCTACTGTATGAAATAAATAAAATAAATAAATAAATAAAATAAATAAATAAATAAAATAAATAAAATGAATAAAATGAATAAAATAAATAAAATAAATAAAATAAATAAAATAAATAAAATAAATAAAATAAATAAAATAAATAAAATAAATAAAATAAATAAAATAAATAAAATAAATAAAATAAATAAAATAAATAAAATAAATAAAATAAATAAAATAAATAAAATAAATAAAATAAATAAAATAAATAAAATAAATAAAATCATCAGTAGGCATAAGCCGAAACTGAAAATTTCCTATATTAATAATCTACTCTGAATCTAATGAAATCCATTAAGGAACTTTGGCAGACTTCAGAAAAACTTTAGATGCTTTCAAAATAGTAATTTCTGTTTTAGTATTTGTTGTCACAGCGGCAACAGGAATACATCATCTATGAAAATTTCAACTGTCAAGCTATCACAGTTTGTGTGATTCCTGATAAGAAACGAACCTTGTAACAAACAGAGAGCGGTTTCAGTAATAGGGCTCTGTTTGACCCTTTGGGTACAGAACCCTAAAAAATTTTTGTTTGTCTCTATATTAAAAAAATATATTTATTTTATAGGAGAAGAATAGACAAAAGATGCATTATACTCATTTAAAATAGGCAATTATTATTGTTTTTAGAATAAATTGTAGAGGTAGAATATTTATTTAATTTTAATAATGTAGGGGTAAGAAAAACAATAGCAGTCACTAATAATATTTTTTTTTTGGACTCTGCATAATAAATTAGAGTTATTTAACACTAGCTTTTGCCTGCGACTTCGTCTGCGTGGATTAATAGCTCCTGTTCCCGGGGGATTTCCGGGATGAAAACTATCCTATGTCCTTTCTCGAGTCCCAGACTATTGCCCTTACTAATAATCACTGTGTAAAGTTATGCAATGAATAAAGCCTGTGTAACCATACATTTTTTGATGTATAAACCTGTCATAACTTTATGCAGCGTTTATTAGTAAGGCGCTATATGCATACCAAATTTCATTCAAATCGGTAAAGTGGTTTAGGCGTAAAGAAGAGACAGACAGACAGAGTTACTTTCGCATTTATAATATTAGTATGGAATGACAATAGCTGGATTTCCGTCTACACTTTTTAAAAATATTAATAAAATGTATGAATATTTTAGTTATGCATGCATTTATCATTGATTTGTTCCTCAGTTGACCAAGTAGGTCAGCCTATGTAGGTCAGGTCGCATGCAACTACTTGACTAAATCAATTGGAGCTCAAGGCTTTCTCCATTTATTTAGTATTGGACATACACAAATAGAATAGGAGTTAAATATTGAAAACTAAAATAGAATAAATTAATTTTATTAAAAAAATTAAAAGATGGTGTATTGACAAAAATTAAGAAAATTCCTATTTTTTTTTTTTACTAAATCTTGTTATGGTCCAAGGTATCAATAAAATGTAAAAAAAAAACGTGGTCTATTACTCAGTCGAGAAGAACTTCTAAATAAAAATACTTACTTCTACAATATTGATAATTTCAAAATACAATTTCTTAATTTCGAGATCTGTGACTTCCGTGGTCAGCTCCGGCCGCTCCGGGCTCAGACAGCCCTCACACACCGAGTCCAAGTTCTCCGGACTCACGCTCATACTGATGTTGTTTATAAACACAAACTAACATAAAGATAACATTTTATTGCAAAATAAATTGCAGTCTAATTCGTTTACTTTTTCTTAATTACAAACATGTTTTGTTTGACAGCTGGTAGTCAATGTATTTTGGCATATAGGCTTTTTAGCCACCTGAGCAAGCCATTTGTCATTAGCACGGAAGAAGTATGTACTTCATAGATAGTAGAAGTAGATTAACTGTAAAGGTGAACGCAGACTTGGCCGCACCGCACGCGCCGCAGTCTTCGCATCCGAATTCTTTAAGGTGAACGCAGACTTGGCCGCACCGCACGCGCCGCAGTCCCCGCAGTCATCGCATTTTGTTAATGGCCTCGCACATCTATCCGCACCGCAGTCGCTGCAGTCGTTCCCGTCGCCGCACGCATAGGGATGAAAACGATACATCGACTGTTTTAAAATATCGATATATCGCTCATAAATATCGATATAAACATCGATGTTTTTATGAACGATATATCGCCGATGTATCGACGACATTAGTAAAAAATATCGATATCGCTCTTTAGTTGTTTGAGGATCACACAGCTGTCAACACGTTTGGTCGCCGTCACGCGCTTACGTATTGAGCATTACCCAAGAAAGAAATAGACTTCTAGGTACAAGGCTATCTAAGCTTCTTCTTCTTAATTCTATCTCTAGATTTTTTAATTAAAAAAAGTAAACGTTTTCTTAATAAATAACAATATGTAAGTGTTTTTATTTTAATTTTTAAAACAATAGTTTAGTGCTAAATAGACTAGACTAGACTGTTTCTAGTAGACTTATTTTTATTAAATTGGCCAAACTTAATATTTCTTTTTAAATATCTTCAGGAATATCGATGTATCGGTCTTGGGACCGATATTTTTTTAACATCGATATCCCTCGTGTAAATATCGATATTTTTCAGAGCGATATTGCATCCCTACGCACGCATCCGGGTTCGGCTCGCGTTACGCTCTCGCTGGGGCGGGGATGCGAATGACGTCATCCGCGCCGCGCTAGCCGCAGCGTCCGCTGCGTGCGGGTGACGTCATCAGCTGCGGTTTGGGGATTTCGGTCGTTCCAGGGTCTGCGGCAACTGCGACGCGGGTAGGTGTGCGAGGTGGCATAGAACTTCATACAAAGAATTCGAATGCGAAGACTGCGGCGCGTGCGGTGCGGCCAAGTCCGCGTTCACCTTAATATGAAGTTCTATGCCACCTCGCACACCTACCCGCGTCGCAGTTGCCGCAGACCCTCAAACGACAACAAAGAAAATGCGATGACTGCGGGGACTGCGGCGCGTGCGGTGCGGCCAAGTCTGCGTTCACCTTAAATATAACATAAGCAAGCATCAACTCTTCGCTATAAAAGCATTATTACACAATCTAGGGATTTTTATGGCGATCTATTGCCCCGGACGATGATAGCGATCTTTTGACGGGCCTGTTGGTCTAGTGTTCAGTGACCCTTCCTGACTGCTAAGCCAGTGGTCGTGGGATCGATTCCCAACCAAGACAAACTTTGTGTGATGAGCATAATTGTTTGTTCTGTGTCTGGGTGTTATTTATCTATAATAATATGTATGTATTTAAAAGTTATATAAATATCATCGAGATATAAGTACTGTAACTACTACCTACGTTAGTACGTATATCTCGATGATAAATATGTATATCAGTTGTCTGATAACCATAACACACTTAGCTCTGCTTAGCTTGGAATCAGATGGGCGTGTGTAAGGTGGTCCCAGGATATTTATGTCCCAGGATGACAATTTAGAAACCTGGATGGGTCACTGTTCATTTCATGTTACACCAAATTTTTACAAATAACAGTATAGTGGACTAGTGAGACTAGACTTAAGCACAATAACATAAAATTACAAAAAAAAAAATTGGTTGCCTGTAAAGTCGGTATACGGGCGAAAGTTTTACGTGACAACGACTTTGAGTGCTTTGAAGGGACGCGTGCCTTTCACTTTTTATGTCTGTCTCTCTCGCTCTTAGGCGGGCTAACCATGCCCGAGTGGAAGGAACGCGTGTCTCTCACTCGCTCTCATTGTGAGCGCATAACGTGAGCGGAGCGTAACGCAGTTTCTTGAAGTGTCACTGTCACCCGGCAAACCAATTTATAAGACGTTGTCACGTCAAAACTGCCAAAAACAGTTATAACATTTTACAGTAAAATTGTTATAATTGTAATATATTTTTACGTCACATTTGCTGAATCTGGCTATTCAAATGTTTGAATTTCCAACAATTTTTGCATCTCTGTCATCAATATTACTTTGACTACAACTTCTGCTTGAGCAATTACAGTCAAAACTGTTGATGCAGACGTATCCTAAGTTCATTGATTGAACACAATATTAGGCTCTACTTTAGCTCTTATTTGTCGTGCCTGTTGGCGGCTGTTGGTCTAGTGGTTAATGCAAAGAGCACAGTATACCTATACGGTTAATAACATTAACTGCTAAGCGGCGGCGGCGCGGCGGCTCGATACTCACCCAAGGCAAAACTTTGTATAGTAATCTTGATTGTTTGTTATGTGTCAACTGAAATGGTGCTGATGTCACGCGTCATGCTCCTGAACGGGCGCTGTCAGTTGAGATCGGTCATCTCTTAACTGCCATGATTTTTTTATTACTTTTTTTATATTAATTTATAAGTTTTTAATTATTAATTTTGTTATTTACTTGCATTGTTTTCACATATAGAAGCACGAAAATCAATGTAACCAAGATTTTGTAAAACATGTTTTTTTTTAAAAGAGTGTCCGTGGAGTTTCTTGCCTGTTCTTCTCCATAGAGATCTACGCTTTGGAACAGGCAATTAGCGTCACTTTTCTGACTGACCGACCGACTCTTTGACTATTCATAAGTGCCTATAAATGGTCTAAGTGAAATAAATGCCTTGAATTTTGAATTTTTGAATTTTGATGTTAATATAAAGATATTTATTTATTTTCATATATTTGTAGGAGATTCGTGATCTTCACAGTCACTCATTGTGGGCGTCAGCAGGGATCCGGGCGAGAAATAAAGTAGTTGGCAGAATTACTAATAATAATTTATTAGGTAGGTAGGTAAATCACTTACAATACTTTCACACTTTAGAACGACAAAATAACACAATACAGTTCCTAGGCTACCGTATCTTCAAGAGCGGACGATCAGGAAAAGAGGCCGAGTATTCAGCGCACGACCTTTTATTGAAGATCTCCCTCCAGTCTAGGCTCTGTACACGCCGTTATGACGTTTGTGCTTCGTTGACGTCCCGTACTAATGACCAGGATGCGACACGGCCATCCTGTGCTGCACACGTCCTCGTGTGTTAATCTGAAGCAATAGAAAATACCACACAGTATCATTCACGCTCGGCCATATCTGACCTAAATTACTCTGACTCAATAAAAGTCTCATGTCTTTGAATGTTTTTATTCTAAATAGGTACAGGGATACAATAACACAATTCTGTAACACCATTGAAATAAAGTCTCATGTCTTTGAATGTTTTTATTCTAAATATAGGGATACAATAACACAATTCTGTAACACCATTGAAATCACAAACAAAACTTAAGTGGCTGACAATTTGCTGCAAGATCTCTATGTACAACTCATGTAAACAGTAACAAAGTCATCCCTGTGACCATGAATGCGACACACACTAAGTCAACCCCGTGACTAAGTGTTCTATGGTAGTCATCCCTGTGACTCCAAAGTAACAGTCAGTCAACCCTGTGACTGAAGCGCAACACAGGTGCGCGCAAACACACATGTCAACTCTGTGACCATGCGAGCTCAATGATTCAGTCATCCCTGTGACTAATCAATCAGACAGTCATCCCTGTGACCATCGTACAGTATTACAAACATTGTCATCCCTGTGACAATAACATTCAATCACAGACAGTCATCCCAGTGACCGTCGCACACAAAATAAACATTAATTGAATTAACTACTTAGAGTACCTGCAGCGACGTCATGTGACGGTTCTGAATCGCTTTTAGTATCACATTTCGGTGAATCACAATTGTCATTTAATTCAATAATTACTTTAGCATCTGGCATTTTTCTAACCCTATCATGCGCGTACTTATATGTTCGTTTTGAATTTAAAGATTTTAACAGATAGCGGTCACCATCCAGAACTTCCATTATCTTAAACGGACCTTTGAATTTGGGGTCTAATTTGGTTTGGTTTCTCTCTTCGTTCTCAATTAATACAAACTCGCCTACTGTAAATTTATTAAGCTTAGCCTTTGAACTATTAAACCTTTTCCTGTCATACTCAGCCGATTTTTCGATATTATTTGCTGCATTTTCTCTTAATGCATCTAAATCAATAGAGATTTCATCGTTTTCGACATCACAAGTCATCAATGACAGTGGCCTCGCCACCTTACCAATCATAAGCTCCAGTGGTGAACATTTAGTAACCCTATTGATAGTACAATTGAGAGCTAATTGTACATCTCCTAAAGAATCCTGCCATGATTTTTCCGAGTTAATCTCTACTGCCGTAAGCATAGATTTCAGTACACTCATGACTCTTTCAACTTGCCCATTTGCGCGAGAAGAACCGGTGGCAATTAAGTGAAGGTTAATATTCTTGCTGTCACAAAATTCGCGAAATTCTTTACTGGCAAAACACCTGCCTTGGTCAGCAATAATACGAGTGGGTGTACCGAAAAGTGCTACGCTATTAGTAACTGCTTGAATGCTACTTTTAGTGTCAATATTTGTAGTGTGATTTAATAAAACGAATTTTGTAAAGGCATCAATTAAAACAAAAGCGTATTCTTTTACGTCATTTTTCCCGCTAAGTTTGCCTGTGGCATCGATGTGAATTGTATGCCATGGTGACGTAACCTTAGGTATGGGGTGAAGTTCGGCTTGGACTTTACCTGATCTAGACTTAGCTACTTTACACGTGACACAGTTTTCTACAAAACGTTTAACATACCGCGACATTCCTTCGAACCAATAATGATCGTATACTTTCTCAAGTGTCTTTTCCCACCCAAGGTGGACAAGGGAATCGTGAATGTTATTTATGACCGACCATTTTAATGCATGAGGTACAATTGGGAGACACCGCGTCTTACCATTACGTTGCACTTTTCTATGGAGAATACCGGATCTAAGGACATATGTACTGGCTAAACTATCTTTTAACCTACCGTTATTCATATCGTCAACAATTTTAACTATTTCGCTATCACGTTGCTGTTCAGCGACTAACCAATTTGGAGAGAGTTCGACTATGTTCACTCGCTTGGGTGCTACTTTACTACTAGGGCGATTATTGTTAGGTGAGGATGGTAGCGGATTTCGAGATAGAAAATCAGCATGTACCATGCGTTTGCCTGGCCTATATTCGACATCGAATTCAAAACACTGAAGGTAGGACCACCATCTGTGCACTCTAGGTGTCAAATCGATTTTACGTTGGGAAGACTTCAGTGAGTTGCAGTCTGTCACTACTAGAAATTTACGCCCATGCAAGTATTGTCTAAAATGTTTAATAGCATTGACGACAGCCAGTGTCTCTAATTCATATGAATGGTATCGTGATTCCGCGGAGGATGTTCGCTTGCTAAAGTACGCTATGACGTGATGCCTATGGTTAAGAATTTGGAATAAAATAGCACCGTACCCCTCGGAGCTTGCGTCTGTATGTAGTTCTATAGGGAGACTGGGGTTAAAAATTTTCAAAATAGGTTCGTTGGTCAATATTGAAATTATTTTCTGTCTGATTTCTTCATGCTCCGATTTCCAAATAAAATTACCTTTAAGAGACGTTAATCTATAAAGTGGGGCCATTATACACGCAAACTGTGAAACAAATTGTCGAAAATATGAAGCTAATCCTATGAATTGCCTTAATTGGGTGACAGATTCAGGGGGTGGTAACGCAGTTAGTGATTCTATTTTTCGCTTATTTGGCCTAATATTTCCGTTTTCTATCTCATAGCCTAAGAACTCGATTTTAGATTTAAGAAAAGAGCATTTTTTTGAATTTAATGAAAATCCGGATTTAGTAAGTACGTCAAGAACCGTTTTAAGTCTGTCAAGTCCCTGTTCAACCGACTCGGCTTGAATCATGACGTCATCGACATAAACAATGACGTAATCGCGTGCTAAGTTTCCCAATGCATTAACGATAGCTCTTTGGAAAACAGTGATAGCATTCTTTAAACCAAAAGGCATAGTCAAGTATTCGTACTGACCATCAGGAGTAATGAAGGCGGTACGCTCTATAGACTCTTCATGGCATGGAATTAAATGGAAGCCACTAGCACAGTCGAGTTTAGTAAAGTATTTTGCTCCTTGCAAACGTGATATTAAATCAGTAATAAGAGGGAGGGGGTACCTATCAGAAATGGTATTTTCATTAAGTTCTCTATAATCAATACACATCCTATCGGAACCGTCTTGTTTCTTAACTAATAAAGCTGGACTAGCAAAAGGCGAACAGCCTCGCCTAATTATATTAGCGCGTAAAAGTTCGTCAACTTTAGTTCGCATAACGTTACATTCCTCAACCGATAACCTGTAAGGACGTCTCTGAACAGTTTTGCTCGGATCCTTTAATCGTATCTCTAACTCACCCGTTGTGACCCGCGTGGTTGGCATACCGGTTACAAAATAATTTGAATAGTGATTTAAAATCTCTAAAAGTTGTGGTCTATATTCAAAGGGTATATCTGTATCAATACTACTAAAATCAGGCGAAGAGTTCTGGATAGTGCAGCTATTAACAAAGTTACTTTTTAACAATTGAAAACTAGTACTCGTCATCACAATCGAAAATCCTAAACTCAATATTTCACGACCAATCATTATGTCACTGCGTAAATAAGTATCAGGTAACACATGTAACAACAATTCTAATGAGTGCTCATTAATTATAACTTTAGCTAAAATTTGTTCTGTTGATTTTACGCTACTTTGACCAATACCAGTCAAAGAAATAATATTGAAACTACGTTTTCCACTAATTCTAGTAGCTAAAGTTTCCTTTATCAATGAACACTCAGCACCGGAATCATAATGAAAAACATAAGACTGACCGCGATGTTGAAGATATCCAGTCGGAGGTTGCACGACGCACACGTCGACTCGACGCTCGGACTGCGTGCTCGTACTGTTGCCGGTGCCGCTGGCGCCGGTCCCCGTAGTACAGCGGCTCGCCACATGTCCCAACGCTCCACACTTAAAACATCGAATGCTTGATGCCTTATCTGCGGGACGAGTAGTGGATTGCACGTTGGACTTCGCAGGCGAACTTGGATTGTGATTTTTCAGCTTCGATCTGCACTCAGCTTGTCGGTGACCCAATTTTCCGCAGCCAAAACACTTTGATGTTGATGGTTTGTAGAATTTTGCTCGTTTGCTGTCTAATGTTGATAACACCTCTGCTGCAGGTGCTTTTCGCTTTAAGTACGAAAACGCCTGTAATTCCTTTTGCAGTTGCTGGCGGGAAGTAATTTCTGTTGTAAAAGCAAGGCGTTGTAGTCGCAAGTCATTTTGAGAAATGTGTGCCAGTGCGATTGCTACGGCGATCTGTTCTTTGGTGCAATCTTTCCAACGGCTCATCAGAGAAGTGATAATACGACTTGCACACGCAGCTAGTGACTCGTTGTCTTTTAATTTTTCGTTATTTAAATTGATGAGGGTACCTGCACATGTGTCTGTAGATATGAACCTTGCAGTGAATAGGTCCTTAAATTCCGGCCAGGATATCCCAGGGTATGATACCTGAGACAGCCATGCAGATGCGGTACCTTTCAGGGCTTTGCTTAAATGAACGATGAGTTGACCGCCTCGTGGTGCATAATCTTCGAAACAAATATCAGCCGTTGCACACCACGACCTCGCATCACTCTCTTCTTTATCCGGGTTGAATTCTGGTAGGGCGAAGCGACGACTTGATTCTTGCGGTTGTAGTGTAGAAATCAATGCCATCATATTTTGATTTTGTTTTTCAATAAGTTGTCGCCATAACTCTTCATTATTTGACGATTTCTCAGCCCGTTGACATCCCACGTCTGATGTAGGAGATTCGTGATCTTCACAGTCACTCATTGTGGGCGTCAGCAGGGATCCGGGCGAGAAATAAAGTAGTTGGCAGAATTACTAATAATAATTTATTAGGTAGGTAGGTAAATCACTTACAATACTTTCACACTTTAGAACGACAAAATAACACAATACAGTTCCTAGGCTACCGTATCTTCAAGAGCGGACGATCAGGAAAAGAGGCCGAGTATTCAGCGCACGACCTTTTATTGAAGATCTCCCTCCAGTCTAGGCTCTGTACACGCCGTTATGACGTTTGTGCTTCGTTGACGTCCCGTACTAATGACCAGGATGCGACATATTTATTATTTGAGTCACTAACTTAACAATCTTCCTTATTATTAACACAATACCGAGCTTTCTTCTACACGACTTTTTTGGAATGTTGATTGTCTCACACTGAATCATGTTACATTATTAGTTACAATTGTTGGTTAATCCAGCTCAAATAAGACGTCACCCGAGTGTAACCGGACGGATGTTCCGATGTGCAGCCGCTGGACGAACCGAAAGAGATAATTCCGATCTGGAATACAACAATAATAAGAGATATAAAAATATTCTAGAAGGTTCTAGGATGTCATATATCGAAACTTTTCGGGTTTCGTACAACGACCACTTTATACTATAATCTCTGGTTTGTTCCGAATCTGAATTTCGGAGCTTTTTGTGTAAGTACAGTGATATTATATATACAATAAAGAGATACTTTTAAATATCATTGTGTAAGTAAGTTTGTATGATTGTAAATGCTTCCACGTACACACGTAACACAAATTCTAGTGTAATAAAACATTTTCTAGAATAACAATCATTGAGGTCATCATCCGAAAATCGTGTATTGTTTGCCCTTTAATTTAAAGTTTCCTTTAATTATTATTATTTGTCGTTACCGA
Source organism: Athetis lepigone (assembly GCA_033675125.1). Lineage (NCBI taxonomy): Eukaryota > Metazoa > Arthropoda > Insecta > Lepidoptera > Noctuidae > Athetis > Athetis lepigone. The sequence continues at coordinate 2,572,561 of CM066242.1, forward strand.
AACATTAAAACTACAAAATAATTTAAAAAATCTTCGCCACAATATCCATTCCATAAATTTGCTTACCAGCAAGCCGCGTAGTGACATTGCGTTTTCCGGGCGAATTTTAACCAACGCGAGTGAACGGCTCCTGAGACAGTTAATAAGAAACACACACAGTGAACTTGAGAGTGTTCATAGTGAGCTATATGTGTTACAACAAAAGTGTAGTGTTGATCTATCTCGCGAAGACTACGATGCGTGTGATCGAGTTACTTTTTTGCAAGCCAGTCGCACCTATGAACTGTGTAGTGCAACCCATGAGCGAAAGTTCTCGAAGTTATACAATCGTAGGTATGCCGAAAATAAAAATACACGTAAGGCTGAAGACACACTGGTAAATACCGTAGTGAACTTGACGCAGGTGAGTTTAGATGAACCTACGAAAAACATCTTGGCCAAAGGTATGAATTTTGCTGTTACACCTAAGTGCATACCCTATGAAAATATAATCAGTAGCATTGAAGAGTCGATTGTGCGCAATAAAATACCGACAAGCGATGCTGAAATTATCCGACAAGATATCGCGGTAATATTGCGTAAATCGAAACTTCCGGCCAGAAACATCACCGCGGAAGAGCGTCAAGCATTGAAAAACATCCGAGAGAACGAGGATATTTTGGTGCTTAAGGCCGACAAGGGAAACGCCACCGTAGTGATGAATGCAGCTGATTATAAAACAAAGATAGAGGAACTATTAAGCGATGATAAGGTTTATAAGCCAGTATCATATAATCCTACGGCCAGAGTGACACGAAGAATACGAGCTTTAATCCAGGAACACAGTGACCTTTTCACAGAAGATGAGTTCAATAAATTGCATCGACCAGCGCCATATCAACCCCCAAAGTTATACGGTTTGCCTAAAATACACAAGACCAACGTGCCATTGCGACCTATTGTTAGTCAAATTTCATCTCCGACGTACGATCTAGCAAAGCACGTTGCGTCAGTTTTGCAGCCACTTGTGGGGAAAACACCTTGCTAAAAGCCTTGCAAATAAGAATGGGTTTAAATATGTTTGGATTAGGAACGCGACGATACTTGTGCGTGAACGAGAAGGAGAAAAGTCATTTGCGATTCGCTCTAAGGACGACCTCAAAAAAATCGTCAGCAGCGCAAAGACCGATATTGATGGCGCAAAATAATGATGTACTTGAATGTCTTATTGTTTTAAAGATTATGATCCTTTTCTTACTGCTATTATGTGATATATTCGCTGCTCAATTTTCACTGATATGTATGTACAACCTTTGTTTTTCATTTATCTTGGGTAACGTGCCCACAATCGGCTTACTGTCAATTATAACTAGAATCCTAAGTTCTTTTCAAATTTGTAGTTTTTTTATATGTGTGTTGTTTACTTTTTGTAAATTATTCATATTACATTATGTTCTAAGAAATCAAAATTCAACTATCGTAAAAAACAGTAATGGTACATTTTTTGGAGTAGTAATGCCTAGAGCTTCAAAGTTAGAATTATTACTTATATTTCACTTTCAAATTATATTTGGTTTATCTCTAATTGTTACAAAGGAATCTATCAATGGCTAATAATAACGTTCTGATTTATTACCAGAACTGTAGAGGGATCCGTACGAAGTTGCACACTCTATACATAAATATAATGGCACACTCATATGACGTCATTATACTGACTGAGACCTGGCTTATTCCCAGCATTCATGACAGTGAGTTTATTGACAGCCGTTACATCGTATTTCGATGGGATCGTGATCGCTGTGCAACTAAAAAACATGACGGTGGAGGAGTTCTGATAGCCGTACTTCGTCAGCTACGCCCAACACAGTTAATAACAGATTTTGTCCACCCAGATATCGAACACGTTGTGGTCCGTTTGCCTACTTCACAGCACAATAAGAACCATATTATCAACGTCACTTACATACCACCACGAACAAGTGAGGTATTATATGAAAAATACTTTGATATGCTACAAAACTTAGCTAACGCTCATACTACCGACGCATATTTTATTATTGGCGATTTTAACCTACCGGACGTCGCTTGGTTGGTTCAAGGAAACCACGTCACAGCTCAAGTTACAAACTCATTAGGAAACACATTCTTAAATTTTATCAGTTTAATCGACGGCTCACAGTATAATAATACAAAAAATAAGTTAGGTAGAATTCTAGATTTACTCATATCAAATGTAGACTGCCAGGTGTTATCATGCAACGCTCTACTTGACCTTGATAGTCACCATCCAGCTTTCTCAGTTTTGACGTGTTTGAGTATGCAATATACTCCCCTGAGGTGCCAGACGGTTCATAGACATAACTTTCATAAAGCCAATTATGATCACATAAACGATGAACTAGAAAAAATTGACTGGGACATCGCGCTCACTAATGTCAACTCAGAACAGGCCGTTAGCATTTTCTATGAGGAAATATACAGAATTATCAAATCCCATGTACCTCTGACTAGAACTAAAAGCACCAGCTTTCCTGTCTGGTTTTCGCCTTCTCTCATACGGATCTTTAGAACTAAACAACGTGCCTGGATTAAGTGGAAGAAGTACAGCAATCAATCTGATTACTTAAACTTCTCTAATTATCGGAAACTTTTCCATGTAGAGTCTTCTAAATGTTATAAGAATTACATAAAATCTGTAGAGGACAGCATACCAAAAAATATAAAGCACTTTTGGTCGTACATATCGTCAAGAAAGGGAAAAGCTAATTACCCATCTAGTATGTACTTTAGAAATGTTACTTCTGATGACCCCACGGACATATGTAATCTGTTTTCATCTTTTTTCTCCTCTGTCTACGAGCCCTCTACTTTTGACCCTGATAAATGGCAACCTTCTGATAACTTTGCAGATAACTCAACTTGCATATCTGACATTTATTTACCCATAGAAGTTATAAGACAGAAGTTAAAATCTTTGGATACTTCTAAAGGAGCTGGGCCGGATGGGTTGCCACCTAACTTCTTAATTAGGACATGCGATGGCTTGTGTATTGCTTTGCATATAATTTTTAATAGATGTTTGCGTGAGGGTGTTTTTCCTACAACTTGGAAACGTGCGTTTATTACTCCCGTTTACAAAACTGGAGACAAGAGTAACGTAGAAAATTATCGCCCCATTTCAATACTCTCTACCTTGTCCAAAGTTTTTGAGAGTCTAGTCCACAGTGCCTTATATTCTCATATCCATCAACTTATTATACCTGAACAACACGGTTTTGTCAAACGTCGATCAACCACTACAAATTTGTTAACATTTACAAATTATCTTTTTGAACAAATGGATCAGAGAGTTCAAGTCGACGCTGTGTACACTGACTTTCAAAAGGCTTTTGACAAGGTGGATCACTCCTTACTTTTAGATAAAATAGCCTTTAATGGTATTCGTGGCAATCTGCTGAGATGGTTCACTTCCTACATTTTTAACAGAACCCAAAGAACAGTAGTTAATGGTTTCGAGTCTGAGCCTGTAGTTGTTAAATCTGGAGTTCCGCAGGGATCTATTTTGGGCCCTCTTCTTTTCGTTCTATTTATTAACGATATCAAAAATTGCTTTATGAAATCAAATTTTTTAATGTATGCAGATGACATAAAGGTCTATAGACCTTGCAAGAATATACAAGATTGCGCACTCTTGCAAGATGATCTAGATAGACTTCATGCATACTGTATTAGAAACAAACTTTTTCTCAGTCTTCCAAAATGTCATACCATCTCATTCACTAAAAATAGGAAAATAATCAGTTTCAGTTACTCTATTAATGGCGCACGTTTAGATAACGTTGACTCTGTCCGAGATCTGGGCATCACACTGGACTCACGCTTACATTTTGACATCCATGTGAATAATATAGTGAATAAGGCGTTTCGTATGTACGGCTTCGTCATGAGGTCATCGGGTGATTTTGTACGGCCCTCTACGTTCTTGTTATTATACAAAACCTTAATACGGTCCCAACTGGAGTACGCAGTCCAGATCTGGAACCCTTTTTACAACAAATATAGCTCTAGTTTGGAAATAATTCAGAGAAAGTTCTTGCGGTCTGTGAACTATAAATGCTGCCACTCAAAGGTTCCATACAAACAGTTATTATCGCGATTCGGCGTTCTGAGTTTGGAGTCTAGGCGACTACTTCTGAGTGTAATGACACTACAAGGCTTGTGTAGTAATAAATTCGACTGTATGGAGCTCTTTAATCAATTATGTTATAGGGTCCCTAGAACTGTAATACAACGTGGGGTGCGCGTGCCTCAGTTGTTCCACACAGGCATGTGCAAGACTAATGCGGGTGTACGCGCACCTCTTCGTCGCCTTGTAGATATATACAACACCCACTTTATGGAGCTGGACATATTTACTCTGTCTAATCAGTTATTTAAAAAAAAGGCTAAAGATATTTTATCTGATAAGTAGAAATAATAATGAGTAGTAATGAATATTATAAATAGTTAATAACAGTATTTTAAAGAGAGAAAAGAAAATAACAAAAAGTAAAAAGTACTAAATCTAATCATAGTACATAATTCTGCCCCAGGATAACCACTGTAATCTGTACTTTTACCGCCGACCTTCATTTTTGTCACTTATATATTTGTTTTTGTTTGTTACACGTATATTTGTTTTGTTAACCCGTGGATAATGTTGTGGGTTACATGTTTGAGAATTTTAGTTTTAAGTTTTTTTTTTGTGTTATTTTTAGCATGTAACTGTTTATTGTCCTTAATAAATAAAATAAAAATAAAAATAAAAATAAAAACACCATCTTTTGTAAAAGACTCGCGGCATTTTGTGGAAATAGTGAAGACCATCATTTTGGAACCCGAGAACATCATGGTCAGTTTTGATGTGGAGTCGCTCTTACATGGACCACCTTAACTCCATACACCCTAAGATTAGGTTTACGTATGAGATGGAGGCGGACAGATCGTTGTCATTCTTGGACGTAAAGGTAACTGTGAAATCGGATGGAACTTTGTCTCACTGTGTGTACCGCAAGCCTACACACACTGACAGATACCTGCATGCTATGTCGCACCATCATCCAAGCCACTTGCAAGCCGTTCAGACGTCATTAAAAAACAGAGCCTATGACCTCTGTGACCCTGAACATTTGGGGCAAGAGCTAGACCATGTTCAGGAGGCACTTGAGAAAAACGGATACAAGATGAGTAGAAGATTGAAGCGACCAACTAAAAAAAAGCTTTTTCCAAAAAAAGGTAACCGACTTCAAAAACTAAAAGCACAAAAATAACTATTTCGGAAGTCGGTGGCAACACAAATCGACCGGCAGAAGAGAAGCCACCGACTTCCGAAATAGTTATTTTTGTGCTTTTAGTTTTTGAAGTCGGTTACCTTTTTTTGGAAAAAGCTTTTTTTTTTTTACTTTTCAGTTAGAGTCCCAATGTCTGACTACGTTTTAGAGTAACTTTCAAAATAAAACTACTTATAAGCTTATAAAACGAAATCGGCTCCCTGCGCGCAACGTCACGGGATATCCATGAGTGCTATATACTAAAACCTTCCCCAGAATGTAACAAACACTTTGCTGAAAACCGTATCCAAATCGGTTCAGCCAAACGCGAGATAATCGCGGACAAACATACATACATACATACATACATACATACATACATACAGGTCGAACAGAGAACCTACTTTTTTTTGAAGTCGGTTAAAAAGAATCGACATCCCGAGGTGAAGCGACAGCCAGTTTATTTGCCATATGTTAAGGGAGTGACAGACAAAGTCGGATCGGTGTTGAAGAAATACAGTATTCACACCATATATAAGCCGGGGGCAAAAGTCACGAACCTAGTTGGTACACCGAAGGATGTCATACCGCTGCAGACACCAGGTGTTTATAAGATTGGTTGCAGTTGTGGAAGCTCGTACATTGGGCAAACGAAGCGGACTATCGCTGAAAGGCTCAAAGAGCATATCGCAGCTGTAAAAAATCGTCAGACGAATAAATCAGCGATTGCAGAACATATACTGGAAGCAGGCAGCAATCATTGGATCGAATTCCATCGTCCACAAATCCTCTCCACTGATCGCCATTTTTACTCAAGAGTTGTGCGTGAAGCGATTGAGATTAAAAAACACAAAAATTTCAATCGGGAAGGAGGATTCAAACTGTCGGCCACATGGAATCCAGTGATTGCAAAAATTCACCATCGTGATTTTAAGTCGACTAAAAAACCGGACTCAGTGAGTGTAGTGTGTACGCGGCTTTATAGTGGACATTCATCAACATCGAGGGTAGATGAAGATCAATCTACTTCATCGACGGAGTAGTGTCGCCGGACAGTCTGCTTGTGACCATGGCAGGTGTAACCCTGCCGAAACGTCAAGCCAAAAATAAATAAAAGGTACGTGCGCGTTAAATCCCGAAAAGCGGTAAAAGTATAAATATGCAACGCGAAAGTTTAAAGTATAATATTGCTTACCAGCAAGTCAGAGGTCCCAGAATAATACCGAAGTATAAGCGGGCCCCCAGAGTCGCTCCCGCAAGGCCCCCGGGGGCCGACCCCGCTTGTACAGAGTACGTCACTGGTGACAATGTCCCCGTAGAAATCCTCGCACAACTCGTTCCTGATCACCGGTAAGTACGCGTCACGGAGAGCTTGGTTGTTCACTATTATGGAAGCTGAGAGTGGAAAAAAATAATAATTACAAAAGAAATGTACTTACAGATAGCAAGAAAATGGTCATTTACACAAAAAGTTTGCTTGATACCTACCATTTCTGTTTTTAACTCTGATCTTCTTGAAAAACTTTAATGGGGTCAACCCAGATGGAATATTAGAAAAGTTAGAAATTGCAAACTTTTCTAATATTTCGAATGCTTTATTGTTTACGCCATTTGATCCTGTTTCTAATACTGTACTGTGTAGAAACTCCAATAAGACTAACTATCTTTGGAGGACTTAAAATTTCAGAAATCTCAAAAAAACTTTGTAACATGAAATTAATAAATGAAATAAAAAAATAAGCCTCATCGCATTCGCGGCTTTGTGACTTAACCTATCGACGATCAACCGACAGCTGGCTGTCGGGCTGCTATTGTCTTTCTATTGTGTCTTAAATCATGTGTGTTCGAAGGATTAAATGGAAGAGACGCCACAACGCTACATACGGGTACTACAGCTACATACCATCGCTGGTCTTGCCGAACCCGATGGCTTCTGCTCTGTAGCCGAAGAAGGTCTCATTGGTGTTGTTCGGTAGAGAGATCGGCTTGATGTACGCTGGAATTATTCAAATACATTCAGAAGACACAAAGGCGAGTGCTAGAGACGAGTGTCAAAAGCCAGCGTTAGAGGCGAGTGTCAGAAGAGGGTCAGAGCCGAGTGTTGAAGACGAGTGTATAAGACCAGTGTCAAAGGCGAGTGACAGTAGAGGCAAGTGCTAATGGCGAATGTCAAAGGCCAGTGTCAGAGGCGAGTGTCAGAGCTGAGGGTCAGAGGCCACTGTCAGAGGCGAGTGTCAAAGGCAAGTGTCGGAGGCAAGCATCAAAATTAAGGCACAATGGGCACAATGTATAGCGTGAGTGTCGATTGCCACAGATGCATAATATAACATCTTGCACTCATATTATTTTTATTGTATTATTTAACCACCACTGATTTATTTATGTATGCACGCAAAAAACCGCTGTACGTCCGTGCGTCACAGCCACAGGTTCAGTTGAAAACCAGCGTCAGACACTAGGTGTCTGGCATTTATACTGAACTGGTCCTATTTTGGTGCAGCCATGGGGCACAATATACCTTTTAGCTCTTTGTTATTTTTTTTTTCTTATTTTGTTTTGTGTGTATTGTGTTTGTGCCAGTGCTGTACCAAATAAATTCTTTTTCTTTCTTTCTTTCTTTCACTTGTGTCCTAACAAATTCACAATTCTGGTTACCATAGAACATGCCTTTCTTGGTTTGAAATCAAATGGCCATACTGTGGGGGTTGTCACAGGATATTTATTTATTTTATTATTTATTTTTGAAGCACTGATGAAGTTTTGAATGGTAAAATCATGCAGTGGCAGGTAAACTCAATTATGAAATCATGTACAGGTAAAGTTATTTGCTAGCCACTTACTGGTATAATAAACGTATGGGATCCTGAGCATGGCGATGTCATTCCTCAACGTTTCATGGTCGTAGCCTGAGTGGACGGTACAAGTACTCGCTACTTTACGAGTCCCGCCGGAGAACAGCTTTATGGAGCCAAGAACTACCTGTGTAAAGAACACAAGATAAATTAAGGCTCACTTATGAACGTTACTAAATTTACATTCCGAGTTATGGGGACATCGAGCCAACGTTCAGGTAACCTATGGTTCAGGTGACCCAGTGTGTCCCCTCCTAGCTCCGTGGCTGTTATCTTATCAGAACATTTATCTCCTGTGACTATTCTACCAGCAATGCAAGCAGTGGACTATCGTCGGCGTGATAACCAATCTTGTGCCCAGTACGCCCCTAACCCACCATTACGCTCTTCGCCTACAAATAGCCATCCTACCAGTACTGCGTTGCGGTGAACTCCCGTGTAGCTTAGCAGCGTATCGCTCGTGGTCTGCGTGATCACCAGAGTTGTTCTCAGTACCTTCCTTAACTCACCTTCCCGCTCTTCGGTTGCCAATAGCCGTCCCTCCAGCACTACGCCGCGATTAGCACGAACGTTTGGCTCAGCAGCGTATCACCTTTCGCCGCGTGACCACCAGCCCGGTGCTCAGTCCCTAGCTCACCTGCACGCTTTTAGCCAGCGAGTAGCCGTCCCACCAGCACTGCGCTGCCGTGAGCACTCGTGTGTGACTCAACAACGTGCCACCGCAAACAGACGTGTCACCAGAAGTTAGAGTGATCACCAGGCCTGCCTGCGAGCAAAGTAAATGTTGAAGCTTTGTGGAGACCTGTGGTGTAATCGTATAGTGGCATAAAGGGCATAATGGTATGGTCCTAATGGCTCATGAGGTGATGAAATGTAGACGATGGAATCATACTTCAAAACCATAATAATTCAAAACTTAGCTATTTCCTTCGCTCGCCCATACCTGTTTCCCTTTGGGATAATTATGATAACTATAAAATCAACGCGACCAATCCAAAACTTTCTTCTCATCTAAAGTTAGTTTAAATACAATCGAGGGAGCCATCAAGAGGTATAGTTCCATCACTGGTGGATGCCATCTATCAAACGTTTTGCTATCTTTTGTGAAACAGAATTATCACACCCTCAACTCACCAAAAACGGATGCTCCCCAAGATACGAAGTATACCCTCCAGCAATCTTCATTAACTCCATCTGTCTGATGGCTCCTGCAGTTGGTATCCCCACTCTTTGATGGTATCGAAGAGCGATCTGCTCCCCAACTGTCAGCCCTACCAGCGTCACCGTACCCACTAGCAGTAACACACCCTTCATGATGAGAAATGAGGAGACAGAGTACTGGAAGCCCCTTTATCAACTTGCATTGTTAAAGCTATAAGGAAAAATTTCGAAGCGATATGCTTCGAGTGTTCTCATAAGTAGTGACGCTTGAGTACAAGTGGTTGTGACGTCTATTTGCGCTAATTAATAGAATTAGTATTATGTATATAATAATTGAGTTAATAGAAAAATATAATCAATGAATGTACAGGTTACGTATCAAGCGGAATTCGAAATACGATTAAAAAATAATCGAAGTAATCAAGCCGATAAGTATTGAAATGATGAAATTACTAGCCGCCTCTGCTTCAAGCTCTGGGCCCCAGAGCACTGGACAGCCCTATTCATCACCCGACTACGGCCCTAGCTTGCATGAATTCAAGGCCCCTGTTGCTGTAATAATGTCTAGGGATCTCCTATCAACTAGACAGTGGAGTAACATAATATTATTAAATCGGGTATTAACGCGAATGACCACCACCTGTGCAACCAGGTCGAAACGTCAAGCATTCCAAGGTATTTAAATAAATATTATTCGCGTTAATACCCGATTTAATAATATTATGTTGTTATAATGAAACGCGAAAGTTTAAAAGTTAGTATAGACAGTGGAGTAGCTGAGGTAGCAGTCGTTACGGAACCTCAGACACAGGCACAGACAGCTATAAGGTGTACCAGTAACTCATGACAAAAAAAAAGTAAAACAAATAATGATTTTTATATGGTATACTTGTCATGTCATCTGTCAAGTGACATTACGTTTGTTTGTTTACATTTGTTATTTTTAAGAAATCTTTAGTAAAAAGTGAAAGAATGACTAAGAAACCACCGCAGTCACAATCTAAAAGCTCTGTTTATAACGTGTACCGATAAATCTATGAAGAAGAAGGTGTAGATTACACGCAATTTTCGATTTTATACCGCGTGCTTGCGATGACTGGTTAATACTAACCAGTCATCGCAAGCCTCGCCAAAGCAAGACTCGCCAAAGTTGATACTTTGTTTCAAATCCATTTGTATGAGTTTAACATATGTATATATATTACGTAACATATAATTTTGGCTTATTACAGGGGCGTGTACTAGTACTATGTGACGAATTATTGCAAAAGGCAGATGAAGAAGGCAGCCTTGGTGTCAGATTTACATGAGCCGCCTAAAGGCGTTTGACTTGCCTTGAATGCCACTACCATAGTCAGTTACCTTGACAAAGAACAGAATCATTTTTTCTTAACGGGCAATCAGCTCGAATAAACTCGCAATGCCCTAACCAAGCTGGGACACCAATCACAAAGCGAAAAACCATTTCTTTCATCTTTGTTGTGTAAATAAAGTATATTATAGTGACTGGGTTTATCATAAGTTATTTTATACTAGCTTTTGCCGCGCCGCGACTTCATTCCCGTTTCCGGGAGATTTCCGGGATGAAAACTATCCTAAATTCTTTCTCGGGTCCCAGACTATATCTGTACCAAATTTTATTCAAATCGGTTCAGTGGCTTAGGCGTGAAGAAGAGACAGACAGACAGAGTTATTTTCGCAGTTATAATATTAGAATGGACCAGATCAGATATACATCTCGCTAAAAAGTATATGACTCCCTCTTTTTAAAAAAATATCTTTATTTTGGTCACTCATGGTTAGGGGCTAAAATTTATACGTAAAGCCTTTGTAGCTTTACCCAGAGTGGGCCTCAAGCATGTATGTCGTCCCAATCGTCTCAACAGCTCATACAAAAATACAACTAATCAAACACCACTGTTGAATAAACTGCAAAAATTATCGCCATATTTTTGTTAAATTTCATCAAAATGCGTTCAGTAGTTTTTGCGTGAAAGAGTAACAAACAAAAATACATAAAAAAAATCCTCTTTATAATGTTAGTATTACAATAAGTGTAATAAATTTTGTGGGAAAATACAAGTATCAAAACTTTTTAATCCATTTTCCCCAGTGTTGCTGTCATCATATTTTATTTACCATTTTTGTCATCAGTTCCTGGTACACCTTATAGCTACGCTACTAGTTAGATTACCATACAGTAAAGTAATAATTGCGCATATTACAATTCACACAGACGTAAATTTATAATCAGACGAGAGTACGAGACACTACAACTGAAGTGTTACTGCGTATTATTGATAAAGCCATTGTTAAGCCACATGGTTTGCAAATGTTTTAAACATCAATCACACAGCTCTGCACGCTAGAAACCACTTGTCCTACTTTAATAACTGCCGTTTCCTTAATACGAGTATCAGGTCTAAGCTAGGGTGGCTGGAGTAGTTTTTATTGATGTAGGTAATCTTTTAGATGTGTTGACTATAAAATATTTCGTTCAACCATTGTTCCATGTTACATTGAGTCGTCGATCAAGGCACAAAATAACTTGTTTTTTTCTTGTTTCGTTATGTCCGTCCCGTTACAATTTGTTTTGCTTACATGTGTTGTTTTCTTTCTACATCAATCTGCATTAAAATTCATGGCTCTATCAGTGGCAAAATCTGCGCTCCACGCTGTTTCACTGTAGTCTACCAAATCATGAACTATATTAAAAAGACTCTTATCCAAATCATCATCATCTCCCTAGCCTTTTCCCAACTATGTTGGGGTCGGCTTTCAGCCTAACTGGATTCAGCTGGATACCAGTGTTTTACGTGAAGCTACTGCCTACCAGACCTCCACAACCCAGTAACTCAAAAAAAAAACTCAAAAAAAAAGTAAAAAGACTCTTATCCAAATACATAAAAAAAATTGGCTAACCCGATAAAAAGTATGAACTGTCATTGTCATTCGTCAAATGTCAAGTGACAGCTGATAAATATGAACATAACCTAAAACAAAAACAAAAATGCGATTAATAAACTTATTTAAATCGCTAAGACTTACTTCTCAAGTGCAAATAACGCGTTTCAGTTCCGACTACGTGCCGCAACCGCTGCGGAGCTTGAAAGCAAAGTCTACACGTAACACAGTGCAGTATTATGTCGACTCGCATAGGGTGCGGGCAGTCGGTGGTTCTGGCGGAGATGGCTGTATTTCCTTCCTTAGCGCCTGGTGTAAGGACCAAGCGGGACCTGACGGAGGCGATGGCGGGAACGGCGGCCATGTTATTTTCCAGGTGTGGTGATAGTAGCAAACTTTTTGGGTGACATTTTCGTGACATCCAATTGTTGTGTTACTTTCTATCAATGGAGTTTTTGTATTTAGACCAACCAGCTACTGGGCATCACATACATACCCCTTGATTAAATGATTGTAAGAATTTGTGACTTCTGTTTACCTCTTGTCGAAGATCTATGAATAACATGAGATATCAATGTAAACATTAAAATGTCTGGTTCTCATTCTCAACCTGCATACACGGGCTCTTAGACTACTGGGACGTCACAAGACCTTTATACAATATTATAATTAAGAGTTTGAACCTCTAATGGGTATTATATTATCTATAAATACCTTTTAAACTTAACTATTTCATTATAACTTTGTGTTATTTCTTAGATACAACAACTTATTATAACTATAACTGTATTTCAGGCGTCAAGCTCGGCGAAAAGTTTGAACCATTGCAATGCGGTAATGCAGGCCAAACCCGGAGAGAAAGGGTACAACAAAGACTGCAACGGGAAGAACGCACAACATGTTATTGTACCTGTACCTATTGGTATGTATCATCATTCCTCTAGCAACTCTGTTGAGGTCAGATTTCATTCAATCTAACCAGAGTCAACTGAAAACCCATGTTATCAATTTTTACCCAATAATTCAACTACAGGGTGATATAATTTCTCTTAGTTAGAATGATTGTTAGATTTTCGGCTTCACTGTTATAGGTCTACAAATGATAACTGTGACCAAAACTTTCTAAGGCTCTACTCACACGTACCACAACCACACCACAACCACACCACAACGCCGCGATGTGGTCGGGCGTAAATTTTGTATTGAAAATGAATATTACAATTCACACGTACACATTTTGCGGTTGTTATCGACCACCTGTGTAATACGACTACATCGCAACCACATCGCGACGGCAACGCGGCGGCAGCACGGCGTCAGCGCGGCCACATCGCCACGACATGACGTCCACGCGCGCCTAGCTGTTCGACGAATACGCTGATTTCGTCGTCTTCTTCTTATTAATAAAAGCCATAACAAGGATAGCAACAACAATCTTTCCTCCATGACTACGTTCAGTCAAGCCGTGTTTCCTCTACGAAAGCCAGAGTATAACTGCACATGACCACGTGGTTACCACATCGCAACGACAGCGACAACGCAACCACATCGACATTTTGTCGCTACCACAACGCAACTGCAAAAAGCCGCTGCGACACTATTCACACGTAACCACAGCTTGACCACATTTTGTCGCTGCGACGTGGTGTGGTTGTGGTACGTGTGAATTGACGCTGAATGTCAAAAAAACTCAGAAAGTAGTTAATTATTATAAATGGTCATCCAAACATTTTTTTAAAGCCCCTTATTAAATGTCTCAATTTTTTTTTTAATTTTTTCAGTCTATGGTAGTTAAAAGAAAATTTTGAGTTTGATGCTAGTATAATACAATTTAAAATACACTGAGTAACTGAAGAGCAACCTAGAACCTCTAGTACCTCTTTGAACTTCATATTCATTTTTTTTTTGGTGAGTGGGAAATCATCAAATGACTTCTCCCGTCCTGGGTGCGGTGGGAAGGCGTGTCAGACTTTTGCTGACTAAAACCCACTCATGTTCCTTCGGTTGCCCTTTATGTTCCGGGGTCACGGTAACTATTATAAACATTCCGCAACAACTGCATATACATAACATCTAATTTTAGACATTTTGTTCTATCTTCCATCTTTCGATTTATGCAGATATTTAAACAGACATAATTCCTATTATATTATACTAGCTTCTGCCCGCGGCTTCGCTCGCGTTAGAAAGAGACAAAAAGTAGCCTATGTTACTCTCCATCCCTTCAACTATCTCCACTTAAAAAATCACGACAATCCGTCGCTCCGTTTTGCCGTGAAAGAAAGACAAACAGACAGACAGACAGATAGACAGACACACTTTCCCATTTATAATATTAGTATGGATTATGTAAGAAATTATGTCTGTTTGTCGGTCTGTCACGGCAAACGGAGCGACGAATTTACGTGATTTTTTAAGTAGACATACTTGAAGGGATGGAGAGCGACGAAGGCCACTTTTTGTCTCTTTCTAACGCCAGCAAATAAACATACAAGCGCATATTTCAGGTACAATAGTCCGCGACGCGTCCGGCGTGGTGGTGGCGGACCTGAGCGCGGAGGGGGTGATGTTCGTGGCGGCGCGCGGCGGCGCGGGGGGGAGGGGGAACAAGTTCTTCCTCACTGACACTGAACAGGTGATCATGTGTTTACTTTCTTATTATTACTTACTAGCTTTCACCCGCGGCTTCGCTCGCGTTAGAAAGAGACAAAAAGTAGCCTGTGTTACTATCCATCCCTTCAACTATCTCCACTTAAAAAATCACGTCGTCACGTCGCTCCGTTTTGCCGTGAAAGAAAGACAAACATACAGACAGACACACTTTCCCATTTATTACTATTTTTTTACCTTGTTTTATAAATACTATGTAGTGATACAGGGTGAAAAGTTTTGGCTGTGGAAAAAAATCTACGTTATATCGTTAGGTTAGATCATTTTGCATAAAGAAAAAAATCCTTTATTTTTTAAAGAAACTAAACTGCATTCATAGATTTCTCGCTTGTCACACTCGGGAATAAATAGTAATACCCTGTATTTTTTCATAAGGACCACTTTCTAACAAACATAACTATGTTTGTTAGAAAGTGTTCAATTAAAGGAAAAACCACAAATCTTAGGAATTTTATTTCAATTGAAACAAAATTCCGACACACAATTCGCCCTTAGATTTCAAAACTTAAAATTTCATGGTTTTCCTCTAATTTAATTTAACATGTTTGTTCGAAAGATTTGATCGACATTAATGGCCCTATGGATTAAAGTGATAAAAGTACAGGATGTTGTTTTTTTTGTTTTCCAGTTCGTTTTCCGGGAGTGTCTGAAATCGAAAATCTCTTTAAGCAGTTTAATTTTTTTTTAATAAAGTAATATTTCGTTTAAGTAAGATAAACTATCTCAACAATTTAAGGTAGTTTTCACCTGGGGCCCATTAATAATTTCCATTCTGTATAAGTATGTTTATCAGTTGTCTGGTTACCATAGTACAAGCTCTGCTTAGTTTGGGATCAGATGGCCGCGTGTGAGTAATGCTAACATATTTATTTATAACTAGCTTTTGCCCGCGACTTCGTCCGCGTGGAATACTAGTTCCCGTTCACGGGGCATTTCCGGGGCATATCCTATGTCCTTTTTCGGGTCCCAGACTATATCTGTACTGTACCAAATTTCATTCAAATCGGTTCAGTGGTATACAGAGTTACTTTCGCATCCATACTTAATATTATAAATGCGAAAGCAACTCTGTCTGTCTGTTACGCTTTCCCGCTTAAACTACTAAACCGATTTGAATGAAATTTGGTACAGATATAGTCTGGGACCCGAGAAAGGACATAGGATAGTTTTCATCCCGGAAATACCGCGGGAACGGGTACTATTCCACGCGGACGAAGTCGCGAGCAGAAGCTAGTTTATAATATTAGTATGGATTATTTTATTTATTTATTTATAATTGATTTATTTATTTTATTTACGTATCCCCCCAGGCGCCGAGCGTGGCAGAGCTGGGCGCGGCGGGCGAGACGTGCGTGTACTCGCTGGAAGTGCGCTCTATGGCACACGTCGGGATCATCGGCTTTCCTAACGCCGGTCAGTGACGAGTTCATTCATTTATACAGTAGACATGTATTTTAGTTAAAGTATTCATATTTGGTGACTGGTAATTAGTGTACGATAGTTAAACACGTTGTGCTCATGATAACAAACATTTTTTATTATGGGGGCAAGGCCGAAATCGCTAAATATCAGCTGTTCAGTACATTAGGCAAACATAATGTACTGAACAGCAGGAAGGGGCCCAACAGGGCCACGCCTGCCGGGGTTGCGAAATGTTTTTAATAGTTACCGTGACCCTGGAACATAAAGGGCAACCGAAGGGACATGAGTGGGTTTTAGTCAATAAGAGTCTGACACGCCCTCCCGCCGCACCCAGGACGGGAGCAGTCATTGGATGATTTACCACTCACCAAAAAAAAAATGTACTGAACAGCAATTTTTTGTTGTAATATTTGGATTTGTAAAATAAAAGTTACACTGAAGATGTTTACTTACAAGAGTGTTTATTCGAAGTGACAATTCTTTTTTAAAATCAAAAATACAAAAACTTAATCTAAAAAGAATACTTGTGTCTAGAGCACAACAGAGGTTACTAGAACTATCTACAACTTTTTTTTTGCGATTTTCTCATAGTAAAAGTTGTTTGTTATCATGAGCACAATCTCGTGTTTAAGTATCGTACACTAATTAGTTACCAATCACCCTATACTAGGTGGTATATTGACGTGACAACGTCTTATAAATTGGTTTGCCGGGTGACACTTCAAGAAACTGCGTTACGCTCCGCTCACGTTATGCGCTCACAATGAGAGCGAGTGAGAGGCACGCGTCCCTTCCACTCGGGCATGGTTAGCCCGCCTAAGAGCGAGAGACAGACATAAAAAGTGAAAGGCACGCGTGCCTCAGTCAACGTCAGTAAGTCGTTGTCACGTAAAACTTTCGCCCGTATACCGACTTTACAGGCAACCAATTTTTTTTTTGGTCTTGCACAACCCGCTAGGAAATCATTCTACTACAACTCTAAAATCGCGAAAAAAATATCAGCAGTTTAGTCAGTCAGTCGGGAGAGCATTGAACTTTTGTTCGAAACAACTGATGTTTTTGCGAGATTTCACAATTGGTTCCATAATAAAAGTTGTTTGTTTTCATGAGTAGAATCATCTCCTAGCGGGTTGTGCAAGACCAAAAATACACCTTGTATATAGCCCAGTCACCCCCCTACAGGTAAGAGCACACTGCTGCGCGCGATATCCCGCGCGCGCCCCACTGTCGCGCCATATCCCTTCACCACGCGCCGACCGCACATCGGTGAGTTAGCTATACATTATTATAGACGAGACAAAAAAAAAGTAATTAGTCCGTCAGATAGATTTTCAAAAAAATTTGAACACGTATTTTTTCTTTTTTCGCGTAAACGAAGAATGACGAAGTTACAATGCATTAAAGTTGCGTATAACGTCACGATCAGATACATATTTTGCAGGACGGTGACGTCAAAAGCCCCACTCCGGAACTTTATTGCTCTTTATCTTTGTATTTTTTTATTAATTTAATCAAGCAAAAAATACGTGTCCCGTATTTTTGGCCGATCTATCAGACGGACTAAACAGAATGCCATTTTTTTAATGTTGTCGTCATCCCTATTATAATAAATAATAATAACAGACTGTTACTGCCCCACTGCAGGACAAATGCCTTAAAATCCGTACTAATGTTATAAATGTGAAAGTAACTCTGTCTGTCTGTCTCTTATTCACGCCTAAGCCACTGAACAGCTAGTTATGTATAATTTAAATAAGTAACTTTTGATTTTATGTTAAATACCAGCTTTTGCCCGTGTCAGATTTATACAGATGTAATTAGTATTGTATAACTACGTATTTCACGTTGCATTAGAGGTTAGTAAGCAAATTAAAAATTTAAAAATAGTAAAATATGTAAACAACATAATTTTAAACAAAATAACAAAATATAAGTATGAATCTGACTTGTTTGTCGTAGTTCATAGTCGTCTATAAAAGCGAGTGTTACGACGATTTTAATTAAATCACTTTTGATCCAGACGTTGAACAGTGCGGAGCTCTATATGTTAAGTATAACTTCTTGTGTATTGTGATAATGTTACCTCTGAATATAAATTTAGATTATGACTATATTTTGTGTGTTATGTACATTGTGTGGTTTGAATAATGTAACCGAATAATTGTAATATTTTATCGAGTTTAAAAGAGTGTTCATGGAGTTTCTTGCTGGCTCTTCTCCATTGGAACCTACTATTTTGGAACCAGCAAATAGCTTTTCGTTAAATTGATTAAATGATTTTGAGTTTTACCTAAAGTTTATTTTATTTTAAAAACATATTCAGAATGTAGTAAATAGAAAGATTATTAATGATAAATTGCTTTTGTTTCATACAAAAGGTTTAGTTTCAATGACAACTTAAACTTATAACCATAACTGGTTTAAATTACAATAAATACTTTTCACATATTTGTTTTTGTCTGTAAGATATTTAACCCTCCTTTTTAATAATTCAACACCCGCGAGTTCGTCCGCGTGGAATAACAATTCCCGTTCCCGGGAGATTTCTGGGATGAAAACTATCCTATGCCCTTTCTTGGGTCCCCGACTTTATTTGTACCAAATTTCATTCAAATTGGTTCAGTGGTTTACGCGTGAAGAAGACACAGCAACACAGAGTTACTATCGCATTTATAATATTATTACGGATTTATTTGCAGATTTATCTGATATTGATGCGGTTTGCCAAAATATCCTTTTACTTTTGAAAGGAGGTATCAGGCCCGTTCATTTGAACTACTTTGAACGAATTTATCCATTCGTTTTAAAAACTTAACGTCTGGCCCATAGGCCAGTTCTTCAAGCGACGTGACCTACCCCTAATATTTTTTTAACCGACTTCAAAAAAAAGTAGGTTCTCAGTTCGACCTGTATGTATGTTTTTCCGCGATTATCTCGCGTTTGGCTGAACCGATTTTGAAAATGGATATCTCTCCATTTTCACTTTATAAGTAGTTTTATTTTAAAAAGTTACTCTAAAACGTAGTCAGACATTGGGACTCTAACTAAAAAGTAAATAAATAAAAAATAAAAAGCTTTTTCCAGAAAAAAGATTCAATTGAAAATAAGATAACCGACTTCAAAAACTAAAAGCTAGTTATTTTTGAGCTTTTACTTTTTGAAGTCGGTTATCTTATTTTTTGAAAAAGCTATTTATTTTTACTTGTTAAACCGTCGAACACACGTGATTCGAGACAAAATAGACAGACAATAGCAGCGCGACGGCTGGCTGTCGCTTGGTCATTGAAAGGTTGGTCTAAAAACAATTTCACAAATGAATTATTATTCTGTTGCAGGAATAGTACAATACGACGACTACGAGCAGATTGCTATAGCTGACTTGCCGGGTTTGATTCCTGGCTCGCATAAAAACCATGGTCTAGGTATGTAACCCGCTTGCCTGTGTCTCATTTAGTTACTATGTGGCCCAGTTATAACCAATTTAGTCACTATGTGGCCAAGTTATAAATAATTTAGTCACTATATGGCCCAGTTTCATTTTCATTTCATTTTCATTTCATTTTCATTTCATTTTCATTTCATTTTCATTTCATTTTCATTTCATTTTCATTTCATTTTCATTTCATTTTCATTTCATTTTCATTTCATTTTCATTTCATTTTCATTTCATTTTCATTTCATTTTCATTTCATTTTCATTTCATTTTCATTTCATTTTCATTTCATTTTCATTTCATTTTCATTTCATTTTCATTTCATTTTCATTTCATTTTCATTTCATTTTCATTTCATTTTCATTTCATTTTCATTTCATTTTCATTTCATTTTCATTTCATTTTCATTTCATTTTCATTTCATTTTCATTTCATTTTCATTTCATTTTCATTTCATTTTCATTTCATTTTCATTTCATTTTCATTTCATTTTCATTTCATTTTCATTTCATTTTCATTTCATTTTCATTTCATTTTCATTTCATTTTCATTTCATTTTCATTTCATTTTCATTTCATTTTCATTTCATTTTCATTTCATTTTCATTTCATTTTCATTTCATTTTCATTTCATTTTCATTTCATTTTCATTTCATTTTCATTTCATTTTCATTTCATTTTCATTTCATTTTCATTTCATTTTCATTTCATTTTCATTTCATTTTCATTTCATTTTCATTTCATTTTCATTTCATTTTCATTTCATTTTCATTTCATTTTCATTTCATTTTCATTTCATTTTCATTTCATTTTCATTTCATTTTCATTTCATTTTCATTTCATTTTCATTTCATTTTCATTTCATTTTCATTTCATTTTCATTTCATTTTCATTTCATTTTCATTTCATTTTCATTTCATTTTCATTTCATTTTCATTTCATTTTCATTTCATTTTCATTTCATTTTCATTTCATTTTCATTTCATTTTCATTTCATTTTCATTTCATTTTCATTTCATTTTCATTTCATTTTCATTTCATTTTCATTTCATTTTCATTTCATTTTCATTTCATTTTCATTTCATTTTCATTTCATTTTCATTTCATTTTCATTTCATTTTCATTTCATTTTCATTTCATTTTCATTTCATTTCAATTAGTTCTTACTCGCCTTTGACATTTTCCTATTAAATTCAACGAATGAAAAATTTTTTCAATTTACCATACCACCAAAGGGCTAATTTTTTTTGAGTCACGTATTTCTTCACCTGTAGGCATCCAGTTCCTGCAGCACGTGGAGCGCTGCCGCGGGCTGATCTTCCTGCTGGACGGCACTCAGGACCCGCTGGCGCAGTACCACAGCCTCACGCACGAGCTGCGCCAGTACAGCGCGGCGCTCCTCGAGCGGCGCTCCCTCGTCGTCGTCAACAAGGTGGACCTCCCCGACGCGCGCCGAGCGTACCTCCGCGTGCGCGCGCAGATACACGCCCTCCCCGCCTCCGCGCGGACTGCCCTCCACCTCCCCGCCCTGCTGCGCGCCGTCAGGGACATGTGTGCTGTGTGACACACTGTGTGTGTTGTTAGGTTTACGTGTAAATAAACTAGTTGTATTTCTAATTTTGTTGTTTCATTATGAAATTGGCCCATAACACATTTGCCCATGACACTCGCCCATAGCACTCGCCCATGATACTTGCTCATGACACTTGTCCATGACACTCGCCCGTGATACTTGCTCATGAAACTAGTTCATGACACTCGCCCGTGATACTAGCTCATTAAACTAGCTCATGACACTCGCCCATGATACTCGCTCATGAAACTAGCTCATGCAACTCGCCCATGATACTAGCTCATGAAACTAGCTCATGACTCTCGCCCATGATACTCGCTCATGAAACTAGCTCAGAACACTCGCCCGTGATACTCGCTCATGACACTACTCATGACAATCGCCCATAAAACTAGCTCATGGCACTCGCCCGTGATATTTGCTCATGAAAGTAGCTCATGACACTCGCCCATGAAACTAGCTCATGGCACTCGCCCGTGATACTCGCTCATGAAACTAGCTCATGATACTCGCCCATGAAACAAGCTCATGGCACTCGCCCGTGATACTCGCTCATGAAAGTAGCTCATGACACTCGCCCATGACACTCGTTCATGACACTGGCCCGTTTTACTCGCTCATGAAACTAGCGCATGTCACTCGCCCATGAAACTAGCCCATGACACTCGCCTATGATACTCGCTCATGAAACTAGCTCATGACACTCGCCCGTGATACTCGCTCATGAAACTAGCTCATGACACTCGCCCGTGATACTCGCTCATGAAACTAGCTCATGACACTCGCCCATGAAACAAGCTCATGGCACTCGCCCGTGATACTCGCTCATGAAAGTAGCTCATGACACTCGCCCATGACACTCGTTCATGACACTGGCCCGTTTTACTCGCTCATGAAACTAGCGCATGTCACTCGCCCATGAAACTAGCCCATGACACTCGCCTATGATACTCGCTCATGAAACTAGCTCATGACACTCGCCCGTGATACTCGCTCATGAAACTAGCTCATGACACTCGCCCGTGATACTCGCTCATGAAACTAGCTCATGATACTCGCTCATGCAACTAGCGCATGTCACTCGCCCATGAAACTTGCCCATGACACTCGCCTGTGATACTAGCTCATTAAACTAGCTCATGACACTCGCCCATGATACTAGCTCATTAAACTAGCTCATGACACTCGCCCGTGATACTAGCTCATTAAACTAGCTCATGACACTCGCCCATGATACTAGCTCATTAAACTAGCTCATGACACTCGCCCATGATACTCGCTCATGGAAGTAGCTCATGACACTCGCCCATGACACTCGCCCATGACACTGGCTCGTGATACTCGCTCATGAAACTGGCTCATGACACTTGTTTATGATACTCGCTCATAAAACTAGCTCATGGCACTCGCCCGTGATACTCGCTCATGAAAGTAGCTCATGACACTCGCCCATGAAACTAGCTCATGACACTCGCCCATGACACTCGCTCATGGAAGTAGCTCATGACACTCGCCCATGACACTCGCCCATGACACTGGCTCGTGATACTCGCTCATGAAACTAGCTCATGACACTTGTTTATGATACTCGCTCATAAAACTAGCTCATGGCACTCGCCCGTGAAACTCGCTCATGAAAGTAGCTCATGACACTCGCCCATGAAACTAGCTCATGACACTCGCCCATGACACTCGCCCATGACACTGGCTCGAGATACTCGCTCATGAAACTAGCTCATGACACTCGTTTATGATACTCGCTCATAAAACTAGCTCATGACACTCGCCCATGATACTAGCTCATGAAACTAGCTCATGACACTCGCCCGTGATACTCGCTCATGACACTCGCCCATGAAACTAGCTCATGGCACTCGCCCGTGATACTCGCTCATGAAAGTAGCTCATGACACTCGCCCATGACACTCGCGCATGACACTCGCCCATGACACTGGCTCGTGATACTCGCTCATGAAACTAGCTCATGACACTTGTTTATGATACTCGCTCATAAAACTAGCTCACGACACTCGCCCGTGATACTCGCTCATGACACTAGCTCATGACACTCGCCCATGAAACTAGCTCATGGCACTCGCCCGTGATACTCGCTCATGGAAGTAGCTCATGACACTCGCCCATGACACTCGCCCATGACACTGGCTCGTGATACTCGCTCATGAAACTAGCTCATGACACTTGTTTATGATACTCGCTCATAAAACTAGCTCATGGCACTCGCCCGTGAAACTCGCTCATGAAAGTAGCTCATGACACTCGCCCATGAAACTAGCTCATGACACTCGCCCATGACACTCGCCCATGACACTGGCTCGAGATACTCGCTCATGAAACTAGCTCATGACACTCGTTTATGATACTCGCTCATAAAACTAGCTCATGACACTCGCCCGTGATACTCGCTCATGAAACTAGCTCATGACACTCGCCCATGAAACTAGCTCATGACACTCGCCCGTGATACTCGCTCATGAAACTAGCTCATGACACTCGCCCATGAAACTAGCTCATTAAACTAGCTCATGACACTCGCCCATGATACTAGCTCATGAAACTAGCTCATGACACTCGCCCATGATACTAGCACATGAAACTAGCTCATGACACTCGCCCATGATACTAGCTCATGAAACTAGCTCATGACACTCGCCCATGATACTAGCACATGAAACTTGCTCATGACACTCGCCCATGATACTCGCTCATGAAACTAGCTCATGACACTCGCCCGTGATACTAGCTCATTAAACTAGCTCATGGCACTCGCCCGTGATACTAGCTCATTAAACTAGCTCATGACACTCGCCCATGACACTCGCCCATGACACTGGCCCGTGATACTCGCTCATGAAACTAGCTCATGAAACTAGCTCATGACACTCGCCCATGATACTCGCTCATGAAACTAGCTCATGACACTCGCCCGTGATACTATCTCATGAAACCAGCTCATGAGACTCGCCCGTGATACTAGCTCATTAAACTAGCTCATGACACTCGCCCATGACACTCGCCCATGACACTGGCCCGTGATACTCGCTCATGAAACTAGCTCATGTGATACTCGCTCATGAAACTAGCTCATGACACTCGCCCATGATACTCGCTCATGAAACTAGCTCATGACACTCGCCCATGATACTAGCACATGAAACTAGCTCATGACACTCGCCCATGATACTAGCTCATGAAACTAGCTTATGACACTCGCCCATGATACTAGCACATGAAACTAGCTCATGACACTCGCCCATGATACTCGCTCATGAAACTAGCTCATGACACTCGCCCGTGATACTAGCTCATGGCACTCGCCCGTGATACTAGCTCATTAAACTAGCTCATGACACTCGCCCATGACACTCGCCCATGACACTGGCCCGTGATACTCGCTCATGAAACTAGCTCATGTGATACTCGCTCATGAAACTAGCTCATGACACTCGCCCATGATACTCGCTCATGAAACTAGCTCATGACACTCGCCCGTGATACTATCTCATGAAACCAGCTCATGAGACTCGCCCGTGATACTCGCTCATGAAACTAGCTCATGATACTCGCCCATGATACTCGCTCATGGCACTCGCCCGTGATACTCGCTCATGAAAGTGGCTCATGAAACTAGCTCATGACACTCGCCCGTGATACTCGCTCATGAAACTAGCTCATGACACTCGCCCATGATACTCGCTCATGAAACTAGCTCATGACACTCGCCCATGATACTAGCACATGAAACTAGCTCATGACACTCGCCCATGATACTAGCTCATGAAACTAGCTCATGACACTCGCCCATGATACTCGCTCATGAAACTAGCTCATGACACTCGCCCGTGATACTAGCTCATTAAACTAGCTCATGGCACTCGCCCGTGATACTAGCTCATTAAACTAGCTCATGACACTCGCCCATGATACTCGCTCATGAAACTAGCTCATGACACTCGCCCGTGATACTAGCTCATTAAACTAGCTCATGGCACTCGCCCGTGATACTAGCTCATTAAACTAGCTCATGACACTCGCCCATGACACTCGCCCATGACACTGGCCCGTGATACTCGCTCATGAAACTAGCTCATGTGATACTCGCTCATGAAACTAGCTCATGACACTCGCCCATGATACTCGCTCATGAAACTAGCTCATGACACTCGCCCGTGATACTATCTCATGAAACCAGCTCATGAGACTCGCCCGTGATACTCGCTCATGAAACTAGCTCATGATACTCGCCCATGATACTCGCTCATGGCACTCGCCCGTGATATTCGCTGATGAAAGTGGCTCATGAAACTAGCTCATGACACTCGCCCGTGATACTCGCTCATGAAACTAGCTCATTACACTCGCTCATGAAACTAGCTCATGGCACTCGCCCGTGATACTAGCTCATTAAACTAGCTCATGACACTCGCCCATAAAACTAGCTCATGGCACTCGCCCGTGATATTTACTTATGAAAGTAGCTCATGACACTCGCCCATGACACTCGCCCATGACACTGGCCCGTGACACTCGCTCATGAAACTAGCTCATGTGATACTCGCTCATGAAACTAGCTCATGACACTCGCCCATGATACTAGCTCATGAAACTAGCTTATGACACTCGCCCGTGATACTATCTCATGAAACCAGCTCATGAGACTCGCCCGCGATACTCGCTCATGAAACTAGCTCATGATACTCGCCATGATACTCGCTCATGGCACTCGCCCGTGATACTCGCTCATAAAAGTGGCTCATGAAACTAGCTCATGACACTCGCCCATGATACTCGCTCATGAAACTAGCTCAGAACACTCGCCCGTGATACTCGCTCATGAAACTAGCTCATGACACTTGCCCATAAAACTAGCTCATGGCACTCGCCCGTGAAATTTGCTCATGAAAGTAGCTCATGACACTCGCCCATGACACTCGTCCATGACACTGGCCCGTGATACTCGCTTATGAAACTAGCACATGTCACTCGCCCATGAAACTAGCCCATGACACTTGCCTATGATACTCGCTCATGAAACTAGCTCATGACACTCGCCCGTGATACTCGCTCATGGAACTAGTTCATTACACTCGCCCGTGATACTCGCTCATGGAACTAGTTCATTACACTCGCCCGTGATACTCGCTCTTGAAACTAGCTCATGACACTCGCCCATGACACTCGCCCATGAAATTAGCTCATGACACTCGCTTATGACACTCGCCCGTGATACTCGCTCATGAAAATAGTTCATTACACTCGCCCGTGATACTCGCTCATGAAACTAACTCATGACACTCGCCCATGACACTCGCCCATGATACTCGCTCATGAGACTAGATGACACACGCCCATGACACTCGCCCGTGATACTCGCTCATGAAACTAGCTCATGACACTCGCCCGTGATACTCGTTCATGAAAATAGATGACACACGCCCATGACACTCGCCCATGATACTCGCTCATGAAACTAGCTCATGACACTCGCCCATGACACTGGCCCGTGATACTCGCTCATGAAACTAGCTCATGACACTCGCCCATGATACTCGCTCATGAAACTAGCCCATGACACTCGTCCATGAAACTAGCTCATTACACTCGCCCGTGATACTCGCTCATGAAACTAGCTCATGACACTCGCCCATGACACTCGCTCATGAAAGTAGCTCATGACACACGCCCATGACACTGGCCCGTGATACTCGCTCATAAAACTAGCTCATGATACTCGCTCATGAAACTAGCTCATGACACTCGCCCATGACACTCGCCCATGACACTGGCCCGTGATACTCGCTCATGAAACTAGCTCATGAGATACTCGCTCATGAAACTAGCTCATGACACTCGCCCATGATACTTGCTCATGAAACTAGCTCATGACACTCGCCCGTGATACTATCTCATGAAACCAGCTCATGAGACTCGCCCGCGATACTCGCTCATGAAACTAGCTCATGATACTCGCCATGATACTCGCTCATGGCACTCGCCCGTGATACTCGCTCATAAAAGTGGCTCATGAAACTAGCTCATGACACTCGCCCATGATACTCGCTCATGAAACTAGCTCAGAACACTCGCCCGTGATACTCGCTCATGAAACTAGCTCATGACACTCGCCCATAAAACTAGCTCATGGCACTCGCCCGTGAAATTTGCTCATGAAAGTAGCTCATGACACTCGCCCATGACACTCGTCCATGACACTGGCCCGTGGTACTCGCTTATGAAACTAGCACATGTCACTCGCCCATGAAACTAGCCCATGATACTCGCCATGATACTCGCTCATGGCACTCGCCCGTGATACTCGCTCATAAAAGTGGCTCATGAAACTAGCTCATGACACTCGCCCATGATACTCGCTCATGGAAGTAGCTCATGACACTCGCCCATGACACTCGCCCATGACACTGGCTCGTGATACTCGCTCATGAAACTGGCTCATGACACTTGTTTATGATACTCGCTCATAAAACTAGCTCATGGCACTCGCCCGTGATACTCGCCCATGAAAGTAGCTCATGACACTCGCCCATGAAACTAGCTCATGACACTCGCCCATGACACTCGCTCATGGAAGTAGCTCATGACACTCGCCCATGACACTCGCCCATGACACTGGCTCGTGATACTCGCTCATGAAACTAGCTCATGACACTTGTTTATGATACTCGCTCATAAAACTAGCTCATGGCACTCGCCCGTGAAACTCGCTCATGAAAGTAGCTCATGACACTCGCCCATGAAACTAGCTCATGACACTCGCCCATGACACTCGCCCATGACACTGGCTCGAGATACTCGCTCATGAAACTAGCTCATGACACTCGTTTATGATACTCGCTCATAAAACTAGCTCATGACACTCGCCCATGATACTAGCTCATGAAACTAGCTCATGACACTCGCCCGTGATACTCGCTCATGACACTCGCCCATGAAACTAGCTCATGGCACTCGCCCGTGATACTCGCTCATGAAAGTAGCTCATGACACTCGCCCATGACACTCGCGCATGACACTCGCCCATGACACTGGCTCGTGATACTCGCTCATGAAACTAGCTCATGACACTTGTTTATGATACTCGCTCATAAAACTAGCTCACGACACTCGCCCGTGATACTCGCTCATGACACTAGCTCATGACACTCGCCCATGAAACTAGCTCATGGCACTCGCCCGTGATACTCGCTCATGGAAGTAGCTCATGACACTCGCCCATGACACTCGCCCATGACACTGGCTCGTGATACTCGCTCATGAAACTAGCTCATGACACTTGTTTATGATACTCGCTCATAAAACTAGCTCATGGCACTCGCCCGTGAAACTCGCTCATGAAAGTAGCTCATGACACTCGCCCATGAAACTAGCTCATGACACTCGCCCATGACACTCGCCCATGACACTGGCTCGAGATACTCGCTCATGAAACTAGCTCATGACACTCGTTTATGATACTCGCTCATAAAACTAGCTCATGACACTCGCCCGTGATACTCGCTCATGAAACTAGCTCATGACACTCGCCCATGAAACTAGCTCATGACACTCGCCCGTGATACTCGCTCATGAAACTAGCTCATGACACTCGCCCATGAAACTAGCTCATTAAACTAGCTCATGACACTCGCCCATGATACTAGCTCATGAAACTAGCTCATGACACTCGCCCATGATACTAGCACATGAAACTAGCTCATGACACTCGCCCATGATACTAGCTCATGAAACTAGCTCATGACACTCGCCCATGATACTAGCACATGAAACTTGCTCATGACACTCGCCCATGATACTCGCTCATGAAACTAGCTCATGACACTCGCCCGTGATACTAGCTCATTAAACTAGCTCATGGCACTCGCCCGTGATACTAGCTCATTAAACTAGCTCATGACACTCGCCCATGACACTCGCCCATGACACTGGCCCGTGATACTCGCTCATGAAACTAGCTCATGAAACTAGCTCATGACACTCGCCCATGATACTCGCTCATGAAACTAGCTCATGACACTCGCCCGTGATACTATCTCATGAAACCAGCTCATGAGACTCGCCCGTGATACTAGCTCATTAAACTAGCTCATGACACTCGCCCATGACACTCGCCCATGACACTGGCCCGTGATACTCGCTCATGAAACTAGCTCATGTGATACTCGCTCATGAAACTAGCTCATGACACTCGCCCATGATACTCGCTCATGAAACTAGCTCATGACACTCGCCCATGATACTAGCACATGAAACTAGCTCATGACACTCGCCCATGATACTAGCTCATGAAACTAGCTTATGACACTCGCCCATGATACTAGCACATGAAACTAGCTCATGACACTCGCCCATGATACTCGCTCATGAAACTAGCTCATGACACTCGCCCGTGATACTAGCTCATGGCACTCGCCCGTGATACTAGCTCATTAAACTAGCTCATGACACTCGCCCATGACACTCGCCCATGACACTGGCCCGTGATACTCGCTCATGAAACTAGCTCATGTGATACTCGCTCATGAAACTAGCTCATGACACTCGCCCATGATACTCGCTCATGAAACTAGCTCATGACACTCGCCCGTGATACTATCTCATGAAACCAGCTCATGAGACTCGCCCGTGATACTCGCTCATGAAACTAGCTCATGATACTCGCCCATGATACTCGCTCATGGCACTCGCCCGTGATACTCGCTCATGAAAGTGGCTCATGAAACTAGCTCATGACACTCGCCCGTGATACTCGCTCATGAAACTAGCTCATGACACTCGCCCATGATACTCGCTCATGAAACTAGCTCATGACACTCGCCCATGATACTAGCACATGAAACTAGCTCATGACACTCGCCCATGATACTAGCTCATGAAACTAGCTCATGACACTCGCCCATGATACTCGCTCATGAAACTAGCTCATGACACTCGCCCGTGATACTAGCTCATTAAACTAGCTCATGGCACTCGCCCGTGATACTAGCTCATTAAACTAGCTCATGACACTCGCCCATGATACTCGCTCATGAAACTAGCTCATGACACTCGCCCGTGATACTAGCTCATTAAACTAGCTCATGGCACTCGCCCGTGATACTAGCTCATTAAACTAGCTCATGACACTCGCCCATGACACTCGCCCATGACACTGGCCCGTGATACTCGCTCATGAAACTAGCTCATGTGATACTCGCTCATGAAACTAGCTCATGACACTCGCCCATGATACTCGCTCATGAAACTAGCTCATGACACTCGCCCGTGATACTATCTCATGAAACCAGCTCATGAGACTCGCCCGTGATACTCGCTCATGAAACTAGCTCATGATACTCGCCCATGATACTCGCTCATGGCACTCGCCCGTGATATTCGCTGATGAAAGTGGCTCATGAAACTAGCTCATGACACTCGCCCGTGATACTCGCTCATGAAACTAGCTCATTACACTCGCTCATGAAACTAGCTCATGGCACTCGCCCGTGATACTAGCTCATTAAACTAGCTCATGACACTCGCCCATAAAACTAGCTCATGGCACTCGCCCGTGATATTTACTTATGAAAGTAGCTCATGACACTCGCCCATGACACTCGCCCATGACACTGGCCCGTGACACTCGCTCATGAAACTAGCTCATGTGATACTCGCTCATGAAACTAGCTCATGACACTCGCCCATGATACTAGCTCATGAAACTAGCTTATGACACTCGCCCGTGATACTATCTCATGAAACCAGCTCATGAGACTCGCCCGCGATACTCGCTCATGAAACTAGCTCATGATACTCGCCATGATACTCGCTCATGGCACTCGCCCGTGATACTCGCTCATAAAAGTGGCTCATGAAACTAGCTCATGACACTCGCCCATGATACTCGCTCATGAAACTAGCTCAGAACACTCGCCCGTGATACTCGCTCATGAAACTAGCTCATGACACTTGCCCATAAAACTAGCTCATGGCACTCGCCCGTGAAATTTGCTCATGAAAGTAGCTCATGACACTCGCCCATGACACTCGTCCATGACACTGGCCCGTGATACTCGCTTATGAAACTAGCACATGTCACTCGCCCATGAAACTAGCCCATGACACTTGCCTATGATACTCGCTCATGAAACTAGCTCATGACACTCGCCCGTGATACTCGCTCATGGAACTAGTTCATTACACTCGCCCGTGATACTCGCTCATGGAACTAGTTCATTACACTCGCCCGTGATACTCGCTCTTGAAACTAGCTCATGACACTCGCCCATGACACTCGCCCATGAAATTAGCTCATGACACTCGCTTATGACACTCGCCCGTGATACTCGCTCATGAAAATAGTTCATTACACTCGCCCGTGATACTCGCTCATGAAACTAACTCATGACACTCGCCCATGACACTCGCCCATGATACTCGCTCATGAGACTAGATGACACACGCCCATGACACTCGCCCGTGATACTCGCTCATAAAACTAGCTCATGATACTCGCCGTGATACTCGTTCATGAAAATAGATGACACACGCCCATGACACTCGCCCATGATACTCGCTCATGAAACTAGCTCATGACACTCGCCCATGACACTGGCCCGTGATACTCGCTCATGAAACTAGCTCATGACACTCGCCCATGATACTCGCTCATGAAACTAGCCATGACACTCGTCCATGAAACTAGCTCATTACACTCGCCCGTGATACTCGCTCATGAAACTAGCTCATGACACTCGCCCATGACACTCGCTCATGAAAGTAGCTCATGACACACGCCCATGACACTGGCCCGTGATACTCGCTCATAAAACTAGCTCATGATACTCGCTCATGAAACTAGCTCATGACACTCGCCCATGACACTCGCCCATGACACTGCCCGTGATACTCGCTCATGAAACTAGCTCATGAGATACTCGCTCATGAAACTAGCTCATGACACTCGCCCATGATACTTGCTCATGAAACTAGCTCATGACACTCGCCCGTGATACTATCTCATGAAACCAGCTCATGAGACTCGCCCGCGATACTCGCTCATGAAACTAGCTCATGATACTCGCCATGATACTCGCTCATGGCACTCGCCCGTGATACTCGCTCATAAAAGTGGCTCATGAAACTAGCTCATGACACTCGCCCATGATACTCGCTCATGAAACTAGCTCAGAACACTCGCCCGTGATACTCGCTCATGAAACTAGCTCATGACACTCGCCCATAAAACTAGCTCATGGCACTCGCCCGTGAAATTTGCTCATGAAAGTAGCTCATGACACTCGCCCATGACACTCGTCCATGACACTGGCCCGTGGTACTCGCTTATGAAACTAGCACATGTCACTCGCCCATGAAACTAGCCCATGACACTTGCCTATGATACTCGCTCATGAAAATAGTTCATTACACTCGCCCGTGATACTCGCTCATGAAACTAGCTCATGATACTCGCCCATGAAACAAGCTCATGGCACTCGCCCGTGATACTCGCTCATGAAAGTAGCTCATGACACTCGCCCATGACACTCGTTCATGACACTGGCCCGTTTTACTCGCTCATGAAACTAGCGCATGTCACTCGCCCATGAAACTAGCCCATGACACTCGCCTATGATACTCGCTCATGAAACTAGCTCATGACACTCGCCCGTGATACTCGCTCATGAAACTAGCTCATGACACTCGCCCGTGATACTCGCTCATGAAACTAGCTCATGACACTCGCCCATGAAACAAGCTCATGGCACTCGCCCGTGATACTCGCTCATGAAAGTAGCTCATGACACTCGCCCATGACACTCGTTCATGACACTGGCCCGTTTTACTCGCTCATGAAACTAGCGCATGTCACTCGCCCATGAAACTAGCCCATGACACTCGCCTATGATACTCGCTCATGAAACTAGCTCATGACACTCGCCCGTGATACTCGCTCATGAAACTAGCTCATGACACTCGCCCGTGATACTCGCTCATGAAACTAGCTCATGATACTCGCTCATGCAACTAGCGCATGTCACTCGCCCATGAAACTTGCCCATGACACTCGCCTGTGATACTAGCTCATTAAACTAGCTCATGACACTCGCCCATGATACTAGCTCATTAAACTAGCTCATGACACTCGCCCGTGATACTAGCTCATTAAACTAGCTCATGACACTCGCCCATGATACTAGCTCATTAAACTAGCTCATGACACTCGCCCATGATACTCGCTCATGGAAGTAGCTCATGACACTCGCCCATGACACTCGCCCATGACACTGGCTCGTGATACTCGCTCATGAAACTGGCTCATGACACTTGTTTATGATACTCGCTCATAAAACTAGCTCATGGCACTCGCCCGTGATACTCGCTCATGAAAGTAGCTCATGACACTCGCCCATGAAACTAGCTCATGACACTCGCCCATGACACTCGCTCATGGAAGTAGCTCATGACACTCGCCCATGACACTCGCCCATGACACTGGCTCGTGATACTCGCTCATGAAACTAGCTCATGACACTTGTTTA
This sequence comes from Athetis lepigone, assembly GCA_033675125.1. NCBI lineage: Eukaryota > Metazoa > Arthropoda > Insecta > Lepidoptera > Noctuidae > Athetis > Athetis lepigone. Next base: position 2,606,420 of record CM066242.1, read on the forward strand.
TGATACTCGCTCATAAAACTAGCTCATGGCACTCGCCCGTGAAACTCGCTCATGAAAGTAGCTCATGACACTCGCCCATGAAACTAGCTCATGACACTCGCCCATGACACTCGCCCATGACACTGGCTCGAGATACTCGCTCATGAAACTAGCTCATGACACTCGTTTATGATACTCGCTCATAAAACTAGCTCATGACACTCGCCCATGATACTAGCTCATGAAACTAGCTCATGACACTCGCCCGTGATACTCGCTCATGACACTCGCCCATGAAACTAGCTCATGGCACTCGCCCGTGATACTCGCTCATGAAAGTAGCTCATGACACTCGCCCATGACACTCGCGCATGACACTCGCCCATGACACTGGCTCGTGATACTCGCTCATGAAACTAGCTCATGACACTTGTTTATGATACTCGCTCATAAAACTAGCTCACGACACTCGCCCGTGATACTCGCTCATGACACTAGCTCATGACACTCGCCCATGAAACTAGCTCATGGCACTCGCCCGTGATACTCGCTCATGGAAGTAGCTCATGACACTCGCCCATGACACTCGCCCATGACACTGGCTCGTGATACTCGCTCATGAAACTAGCTCATGACACTTGTTTATGATACTCGCTCATAAAACTAGCTCATGGCACTCGCCCGTGAAACTCGCTCATGAAAGTAGCTCATGACACTCGCCCATGAAACTAGCTCATGACACTCGCCCATGACACTCGCCCATGACACTGGCTCGAGATACTCGCTCATGAAACTAGCTCATGACACTCGTTTATGATACTCGCTCATAAAACTAGCTCATGACACTCGCCCGTGATACTCGCTCATGAAACTAGCTCATGACACTCGCCCATGAAACTAGCTCATGACACTCGCCCGTGATACTCGCTCATGAAACTAGCTCATGACACTCGCCCATGAAACTAGCTCATTAAACTAGCTCATGACACTCGCCCATGATACTAGCTCATGAAACTAGCTCATGACACTCGCCCATGATACTAGCACATGAAACTAGCTCATGACACTCGCCCATGATACTAGCTCATGAAACTAGCTCATGACACTCGCCCATGATACTAGCACATGAAACTTGCTCATGACACTCGCCCATGATACTCGCTCATGAAACTAGCTCATGACACTCGCCCGTGATACTAGCTCATTAAACTAGCTCATGGCACTCGCCCGTGATACTAGCTCATTAAACTAGCTCATGACACTCGCCCATGACACTCGCCCATGACACTGGCCCGTGATACTCGCTCATGAAACTAGCTCATGAAACTAGCTCATGACACTCGCCCATGATACTCGCTCATGAAACTAGCTCATGACACTCGCCCGTGATACTATCTCATGAAACCAGCTCATGAGACTCGCCCGTGATACTAGCTCATTAAACTAGCTCATGACACTCGCCCATGACACTCGCCCATGACACTGGCCCGTGATACTCGCTCATGAAACTAGCTCATGTGATACTCGCTCATGAAACTAGCTCATGACACTCGCCCATGATACTCGCTCATGAAACTAGCTCATGACACTCGCCCATGATACTAGCACATGAAACTAGCTCATGACACTCGCCCATGATACTAGCTCATGAAACTAGCTTATGACACTCGCCCATGATACTAGCACATGAAAACTAGCTCATGACACTCGCCCATGATACTCGCTCATGAAACTAGCTCATGACACTCGCCCGTGATACTAGCTCATGGCACTCGCCGTGATACTAGCTCATTAAACTAGCTCATGACACTCGCCCATGAAACTCGCCCATGACACTGGCCCGTGATACTCGCTCATGAAACTAGCTCATGTGATACTCGCTCATGAAACTAGCTCATGACACTCGCCATGATACTCGCTCATGAAACTAGCTCATGACACTCGCCCGTGATACTATCTCATTTAACCAGCTGTTTAGACTCTACAGTTATTCTAGCTCATGAAACTAGCTCATGATACTCGCCCATGATACTCGCTCATGGCACTCGCCCGTGATACTCGCTCATGAAAGTGGCTCATGAAACTAGCTCATGACACTCGCCCGTGATACTCGCTCATGAAACTAGCTCATGACACTCGCCCATGATACTCGCTCATGAAACTAGCTCATGACACTCGCCCATGATACTAGCACATGAAACTAGCTCATGACACTCGCCCATGATACTAGCTCATGAAACTAGCTCATGACACTCGCCCATGATACTCGCTCATGAAACTAGCTCATGACACTCGCCCGTGATACTAGCTCATTAAACTAGCTCATGGCACTCGCCCGTGATACTAGCTCATTAAACTAGCTCATGACACTCGCCCATGATACTCGCTCATGAAACTAGCTCATGACACTCGCCCGTGATACTAGCTCATTAAACTAGCTCATGGCACTCGCCCGTGATACTAGCTCATTAAACTAGCTCATGACACTCGCCCATGACACTCGCCCATGACACTGGCCCGTGATACTCGCTCATGAAACTAGCTCATGTGATACTCGCTCATGAAACTAGCTCATGACACTCGCCCATGATACTCGCTCATGAAACTAGCTCATGACACTCGCCCGTGATACTATCTCATGAAACCAGCTCATGAGACTCGCCCGTGATACTCGCTCATGAAACTAGCTCATGATACTCGCCCATGATACTCGCTCATGGCACTCGCCCGTGATATTCGCTGATGAAAGTGGCTCATGAAACTAGCTCATGACACTCGCCCGTGATACTCGCTCATGAAACTAGCTCATTACACTCGCTCATGAAACTAGCTCATGGCACTCGCCCGTGATACTAGCTCATTAAACTAGCTCATGACACTCGCCCATAAAACTAGCTCATGGCACTCGCCCGTGATATTTACTTATGAAAGTAGCTCATGACACTCGCCCATGACACTCGCCCATGACACTGGCCCGTGACACTCGCTCATGAAACTAGCTCATGTGATACTCGCTCATGAAACTAGCTCATGACACTCGCCCATGATACTAGCTCATGAAACTAGCTTATGACACTCGCCCGTGATACTATCTCATGAAACCAGCTCATGAGACTCGCCCGCGATACTCGCTCATGAAACTAGCTCATGATACTCGCCATGATACTCGCTCATGGCACTCGCCCGTGATACTCGCTCATAAAAGTGGCTCATGAAACTAGCTCATGACACTCGCCCATGATACTCGCTCATGAAACTAGCTCAGAACACTCGCCCGTGATACTCGCTCATGAAACTAGCTCATGACACTTGCCCATAAAACTAGCTCATGGCACTCGCCCGTGAAATTTGCTCATGAAAGTAGCTCATGACACTCGCCCATGACACTCGTCCATGACACTGGCCCGTGATACTCGCTTATGAAACTAGCACATGTCACTCGCCCATGAAACTAGCCCATGACACTTGCCTATGATACTCGCTCATGAAACTAGCTCATGACACTCGCCCGTGATACTCGCTCATGGAACTAGTTCATTACACTCGCCCGTGATACTCGCTCATGGAACTAGTTCATTACACTCGCCCGTGATACTCGCTCTTGAAACTAGCTCATGACACTCGCCCATGACACTCGCTCATGAAAATAGTTCATTACACTCGCCCGTGATACTCGCTCATGAAACTAACTCATGACACTCGCCCATGACACTCGCCCATGATACTCGCTCATGAAACTAGATAACACACGCCCATGACACTCGCCCGTGATACTCGCTCATGAAACTAGCTCATGACACTCGCCCGTGATACTCGTTCATGAAAATAGATGACACACGCCCATGACACTCGCCCATGATACTCGCTCATAAAACTAGCTCATGATACTCGCTCATGAAACTAGCTCATGACACTCGCCCATGATACTCGCTCATGACAGTCGCCCATGACACTGGCCCGTGATACTCGCTCATGAAACTAGCTCATGATACTCGCCCATGATACTCGCCCATGAAATTAGCTCATGACACTCGCTTATGACACTCGCCCGTGATACTCGCTCATGGTACTAGTTCATTACACTCGCCCGTGATACTCGCTCATGAAACTAGCTCATGACACTCGCCCGTGACACTCGCCCATGATACTTGCCCATGACTCTCGCCCATGATACTCGCCCATGAAATTAGCTCATGACACTCGCTCATGACACTCGCCCGTGATACTCGCTCATGGAAATAGTTCATTACACTCGCCCGTGATACTCGCTCATGAAACTAGCTCATGACACTCGCCCGTGATACTCGCTCATGAAACTAGATGACACTCGCCCATGAAACTAGCTCATGGCACTTGCCCGTGATACTCGCTCAAGAAACTAGCTTATGACACTCTCCCGTGAAACTAGCTCATGGCACTTGCCCGTGATACTCGCTCATGTAACTAGCTTATGACACTCGCCCGTGATACTCGCTCATGAAACTAGCTCATGACACTCGTCCATGAAACTAGCTCATTACACTCGCCCGTGATACTCGCTCATGAAACTAGCTCATGACACTCGCCCATGACACTCGGCCATGAAACTAGCTTATGACACTCGCCCGTGATTCTTGCTCATGAAACTAGCTCATGACTCACACTTGACTCTGACACTCGTGACACTCGCGACACTTTGCTAATTTATTTATTTATTTATTTATTAAACATTTGTAGACTTAACAGGTCAACCCAAAGCGTCTACAAACAAGTTACATTTTAGTAATATACGCGTACAGTTGCTTGTTGTTAACGTAGGTACTATTTTATTATATTTAAATTATGGTTAATACAGCAGGTAATTCACAGTGTTAGTGTTACACATAACTTTATAAGTAGATTACATTAAAAACATTAACATAGTTATTATATTATTAAGATTATTTTCATTACAATATTATTTATTTTAAATCATTTACATAGGTATTTTATTATTAAGATTTAATTATTACATTATTATAAATTATTACATATTATTATTTATATTATATTGTGCTAGTATGACAGTGTGTGAGATGGACAATTGTAGCGAGGATGATTTTGTTTGGCTTATCAGTGAACAGGTCCACATCTTGAGTTAATAAGATCGAGTTGAGGAGCGCAAGTGTACGTCTTGTAGTTGCATTTCTTGCGGCGCGGGTGTGGCAATCAGCCGCGGCCAGCAGAGGCCGCCGCCGACGCAACCCGCGCTCCCCCGCACCCCGCAGTGCTCCCGTAGGGACGTTTAGTTTTACTTCTATCAGCGCTGAGGGGTTATCAATTTTGTTGTTGAGTAAATGGTAAAAGTGTAAAACTGACTGCAATTCTAAGGTGTCAAGTCCGAGCATGCCCGTTACAAAAAGTGAGGGATAGAGAAATGGGTAGTACCCGTACCTCTTCTTGTATATGAATCGGCAGAATTTCTTGTGTATTTTTTCTATTAGGAGTTTGTATTTGGCCTCGTATGGATCCCAGATTAAAGCATTATACTCTAAACGACTACGAACGTACGCGTTGTATAGCATGATTGCCGGTCTACAATCTTGAAATTTGTACGTTTGACGCATAATAAAACCAAGGGATCTGTTAGCGGCTTTTGTTATAGACACGATATGTTCCCTAAAATTGAGGCGAGGATCAAATGTCACGCCGAGATCGCGCATCTCGTGAACTCTTGTCAGCGTATTGCCTAGTATGCGGTAGCTGTGTTGGATGGGGGCCCTATTTCTAGAATAGGTCATAACTCGGCATTTTTTTTCATTAAATTGTAGATGGTTCCTGACGCTCCATTCTACAACGTTTGATATGTCATTTTGGAGAACTTCGCAGTCGTGGACAGATCCTACACCCATGTATAATTTAAGGTCGTCGGCAAACATTAGACATCTTGCACTTTTGATGACTTGAGGTAGATCATTGATCATGATAAGGAAGAGAATCGGCCCGAGGGTACTTCCCTGACTCACGCCAGATCTAGTGTAATAGGGCTGAGATTTGTACCCGGCGAGCTGAACGTATTGCTTACGGTCACCCAAGTAACTAGCAAAGAGTTGAAGTGATTTCGGTGTGAAACCTATTGCTGAAAGTTTACTTAGAAGCACATCATTATCGACTCTGTCAAATGCTTTCTGCATATCAAAGTAGGCCGTATCTACCTGCCGCCCTGTATCAAGTTGGGAATGTGTATAGTTTACGAAGTTAATATGATTGGTGGCAGTAGATCGACCAACCCTAAATGCGTGCTGAGCGTCATCCAGGCGCGATTTAACTTGTGAGCTTATGTGACTAGCCAGTAGGGTTTCAAGGATCTTTCCGAACACGGAAGGAACAGCGATTATCTGTATTCGGCTAAAATGTGTTTAAGTGAACTTTTTGGGACTGGCGTGACCCTGGAAGACTTCCAGCGGGTCGGGTAGGTTCTAGTTTTTATACACAAATTATAAATGTGGAGGAGAGGTGTTTCTAACACTGAAGCGCAATCTTTTGCAATAAATGGTGGGATATCGTCTGGCCCTGATGAAGAAAAGGGTTTTATTCGCTTGATAGTGCGTCTGAGATCCTGAAGGTTTATAGTGTAGCGACTCGGTAACTGCGAATTGCTGAATCGTATTTTTGAGTAAGGTATAGAACGCGAGCGGACGGCTCGCCAGTCGCCTACTGAACACCGCCCTGCCTCGACACTTACCTCGACACCCGACACGTGTATTAACTATAGTTAGTGTTAACAAACTATTGTGGAATTGAAATATAAAGACATTTAATTTAGTAAATCATCCTTTTCTTTATTCATCATACCGGACCATAGAACACGCACAACACTGGTGACCTTTCGACGTTTTCAAAAAATCGTGTTCATGTAATCTGAGTAGGCGGCTCAGAAAGGTCGAGGCAGGGAGCAGACAACCGCGCAGTGCAAAGTATAACGTAACGTGTTAAAGTGAGGTTATATAGCAACGTGTGCGCATAAGTTTTCGAAATGAGCCTGCCAATGGTACCCGGTGCTTCGGAGCAGCTCCAGCAACAGCGGCAGAGGTAGCAATGGTTTCCATACGGGAGAGAATTCCAGATTTTTGGAAAGACATACCGAGCTCGTGGTTTGCCAAGTTTGAGGCAATAATGGCACCACAGAAACAAGGCGATGCTCAGAAGTTCGAGTTGGTGCTAGCAAAATTACCCAGAGACGTCATACTGGAGGTAACAGACCTGATTGATACACCGCCGGAGACAGGGAAATTCGAAGCGATAAAGAGACGATTGGTTTCAATTTACGAAGATAGTGCCGATAAACAATTTCATCGATTAATGCATGAAATGGACCTGGGGACGCAAAAACCATCACAGTTATTACGGAAAATGGCAACTTTGGCGAAGAATTGCAATCTGACAGAAGACCCACTGAGAAGGCTGTGGGTAAACAAGCTACCATCAAATGTACGCGCATTGCTGGCAACGGGCGAGGATACCAAGTTAGAAGAAATGGCCAAAAAAGCGGATATAATACTGGAAACTTTAGGAAACGGCGAGATCGCGGCCATAACGCCAAGAGCCGGACCGAGCACGGACGACAGTGTAGGCAATCATCTGAAGGAGTTATCGATAGAGTTAAAGGAATTGCGTGGAGAAATTAATGAGATCAGGAAACGTAATAGAAGCCCCACGAGATCTTCAAGAAATAACCAGTGGCAACAACGTTTTAGATCCAAGAGTCGGACGCGGCGCACACCAGAATCTCCGGACTGGCTATGTAGACACCATTACCGCTATAGAAACAACGCGCGGTCGTGTGAATCACCGTGTAATTGGGACAAGAAGCAACAGAAATCGGGAAACTAGATGCGGTGCAGTCAGCATCGGTGGAAGATTGTGCCGCGGGGAACCACCGGCTTTGTGTGAAAGACTTTAAAACAGGAACTGTGTATCTCGTGGACACGGGCGCTAACGTGTCAGTCATACCTGTAAGTAAAGTGAAAGTGAAACCTAAACGTGAGTGTACTTATAAGCTATTCGCAGCAAATAATTCAGAAATTAAGACCTATGGTGTAATTACTATAGAATTAAATCTAGGTTTACGTAGAAGTTATAAATGGTCATTTATAGTCTGTGATGTTAAACAGCCAATTATAGGGGCGGATTTTTTAAAGGCACACCAATTAATTGTAGACTTACATAATAAAAGGTTGATTGACGGTCTCACTAATTTGAGTAGAGAAGCAAACTTAGTAAAATGTTCCGAATTTTCAATATCAAGTATACAACATGATAATCCGTACAAAGATTTGCTTGAAGAATATTCAGACATAACAAAACCGGTTTCGTACAGAGAATCCCCTAGTCATAGTACGTATCATCATATAGAGACTACGGGCCCACCTGTGTTTACCCGGGCCAGGCCTTTGCCCCCTCATAGATATAAAATGGTACAAGATGAGTTTAGGCTAATGCAGGAGATAGGTATTTGCAGACCATCGAAGAGTCCGTGGGCGAGTGCACTACACGTGGTGCCCAAGAAGGACGGACAAATTAGACCCTGTGGCGACTATCGTGCACTCAACGCGATCACGAAGCCGGACAGGTATCCAATCCCAAGACTACAGGACTTCACTTATGGGCTGTCAGGTAAGAAAATATTCGCGCGGTTAGATATTAATAGAGCCTATCATAATATTCGCGTGGCACCGCAAGACATAGAAAAAACGGCTATCATTACCCCGTTCGGACTTTTTGAATTTCCTAGGATGTCATTTGGCTTACGTAATGCAGCGCAAACATTTCAAAGATTTATGAATAATACAGTTTTACAGGGCTTAGAATATTTAGACGGAGAACAGAACGGGCACTGTTCGTATTTATTTTGTTATATTGATGACGTCATTTTTGCAAGTACCAATGACAAATTGCTCCGCAAACATCTACGACTCGTTTTTAGTAGGTTTGAACAATTCGGGATAACAATTAATTTATCGAAATGTTGTTTTGGGAAGCCCGAAATAGAATTCTTAGGTTATAACGTCAGCTCAGAAGGAATCAAACCATTGCAAGAGAAAATAGAGGCTATACAAAACTATCCGCGGCCGGAAACCATCGAACAATTGAGGCGATTTCTTGGAATGGTCAATTTTTATAGGTTACATTTAAAACAAGCGGCTGGATGTCAGGCCGAGCTAAATAAATTTTTGCACGGGGCCAAAAAGAAGGATAGGTCTAAGATAACTTGGGACAAAAAGGCTACGGCGGCTTTTGAACAGTGTAAGGCAAGCCTACAAAGCGCCGTTACACTGTCATATCCGGAAACTAAAGGTAGATTGTCTCTAATGTGTGACGCATCCAACACATGCGTAGGAGCAGTGCTACAGCAAGAAGTCGCCGGACAAACGAAGCCTTTAGGTTATTTCTCTAAGAGACTATCAGAAGCCCAGCAAAAATACAGCACCTATGATAGAGAATTATTGGCAGTATATTTAGCTATTGTACATTTTAGAAACATGATTGAGGGTCGCGAGATCACTATTTTTACGGACCATAAACCATTAACATACGCTTTTTCTAAAATAGGTACCGATAAAGAAACACCTAGGCGCACAAGGCAGTTATTGTATATTAGCGAATTCACGAGCGACATACAATACGTCAACGGAAACGATAACGCAGTTGCTGACGCGCTATCGCGTGTAGAGTCCGTTGTTTGTCCAACGGCTATCGACTTCGACGAAGTCGCACGGGCACAGGAAGCAGACGGTCAAATGGCGCGCATGTTAACAGAATCACCTAGCAACATTGTGATAAAACAAATTCATTCACCGTTGTGTAATAAAGCAATATATTGCAACATTTCAGATAAACAGGTAAGACCATATATACCACAAAAATTCCGTAAATTAGTTTTCGATACGGTACACAACATTAGTCACCCCGGAATTAGGGCCACACGTAAAATGATAACGCAACGTTTCTTTTGGCCAGAAATGAACAAAGATGTCAACAGATGGGCTAAGTCTTGCATTCATTGTCAAAAAGTAAAAATTCAGCGACACACGGTTTCCAAATTAGGTAGCTTCCCCATAACAGAACGATTCGAACATATACACGTAGACATCGTTGGACCCTTACCTACGTCACAAGAAGGTTACCGTTATTGCGTCACCATGATAGGCAGGTTTACCAGATGGCCCGAAGCGATTCCAGTTACAGATATTACCGCGGACACAACAGCTAAAGCGATATACGAAGGTTGGATATGCAGGTTTGGGTGCCCTTTGACACTAACAAGCGACCAGGGAAGACAGTTTGAGAGCGAAGTTTTTAAGAGCTTATTAAATTTATTAGGTATAAAGAAAACCCGTACAACCGCGTATCACCCGCAGGCGAACGGCATGGTTGAAAGGATGCACCGTTCACTCAAGGTTGCAATTAAGGCTAGATTAAAGGATAATAGGTCATGGGTCGACGAATTACCGACAGTATTGTTGGGACTTCGCGCGGTTTGCAAAGGTGACGAAAGCGTAAGTTCAGCGGAATTAGTATTAGGACAAACATTACGTTTACCGGGCGATTTTTACTGCGAAATCAAGAAAACAAGAGTAGACAATTTACCTACGTTCGTAACCAAACTTAAAAACACAATTACTAGTATGCGACCTAAGTCAGGAGAAATTAGCGATTCACGAAAAATATTTATTCACAAGGATTTACACACATGTTCACACGTTTTTATAAGAAATGATATGGTAAAGAGTCCTTTAACCCCAGCATATAACGGCCCGTATAGAGTAATTAGTAGAGATAAAAAAACTTTTAACATACAAATCGGTGATCGTCAATCAACCATTACCATAGACAGATTAAAACCCGCGTATACTATTAATGATGAAAAGCCCCCAGAAAATAATTGTACTGAAAACGAACACAAATTAGATACAGAATTAAGTGAACAAGAATCGCTACCGCCTATGACTAAAACCACCCGCTGTGGTCGAGTGATTAAGCAACCGGTGCGATTTTTGCTCACATGACAAAATAATGTAATTATATTGGAATGATGTTAGGAAACTTTGTACATTTCACTGCGGTTATATTTTTTTTTCTTAACGTTGTAGTATACTAAATAGAGTTTGAAATGGGCAACCAGCAAAACAGAGAATACATAGCCACCGCGCAGGCTCAAGTAGTAACAGGACAGCAGTTAAAAAGCAAACTGAACTACTTCGGAATAGTACTCATTATCATCGCCTTAATATTGGGCATACTATTATGTTACACCATCAAGAGGGGTTGCGTAGGCCACGCGAGAGATTGGCTAAGAAGAGAAGTGCCTTCGATACTATCAGGGACAACGTCGCCAGGACGACCCAGCACGGTGGGTAGCCAAGCACCGGACGCAACCGCCGCGGGATATGTCTAGTGAGTGAGTGGAGTGAAGTAAAATGTGCAAAAGCAATTCGGTAAAATTAGTGTGATTTAGAGTTTCGGTAAAATTCGTGTGTTAAAATTATAGAGTTTAAAATGTGTATGAGCCAATGTGGGCGATAAATGTGTAACAATAGGCAGCATACTGTGGGAATGCTGATAAGTATAGAATGTTATTGTAAACAACATTGTAACATTGTAAGCGTAGAGACGTGAGAGTATCGTTAATAGTGATGTAACATAGCATAGCTACGATAATGGTATAATTTTGAAAGAAACAATTGTTTTAATTTTTTTTTTTTGGAAAAAATTTGGAGAAAGGGGGGGTGTGATGTAGCGACTCGGTAACTGCGAATTGCTGAATCGTATTTTTGAGTAAGGTATAGAACGCGAGCGGACGGCTCGCCAGTCGCCTACTGAACACCGCCCTGCCTCGACACTTACCTCGACACTTACCTCGACACCCGACACGTGTATTAACTATAGTTAGTGTTAACAAATTATTGTGGAATTGAAATATAAAGACATTTAATTTAGTAAATCATCCTTTCCTTTATTCATCATACCGGACCATAGAACACGCACAACAATTGTAATCTTATATCTACTCGTGCGAAGCTGGGACGGGCCGTTTTTTATCAAATTTTGCATACATATTCAGTAGGTCTGAAAAATGGCTACTATTTTTTTTTATACATTTAACGTGGGTGCGTGCGCGGAAGGCACCTAGTCCGTATAATATTATAAATGCGAAAGTGACTCTGTCTGTCTGTCGGTCAGTCTCTTCTTCACGACTAAACCACTGAACCGATTTGATTGAAATTTGATACAGATATAGGCTGGGACCCTAGATAGGACATAGGAACTATTATTCCACGCGGACGAAGTCACTAGCAAAAGCTAGTTATCAAAATAATTCACTTTGATTTTATCCTATATTTATTTGCAGATTTATCTGATGTTTATGCGATGCGATTTGCCGAAATATCCTTTTACTTTTGAATAGGAGGTATCAGGCCCGTTCAACTGAACTACTTTGAACGAATTTATCCATTCGGTTTAAAAACTTAACATGGCCACAGGCCAGTTCTTCAAGCGACATGCCCTAATATTTTTTTTTACTTGTTAAACTTTTGAACACACGTGATTTGAGACACAATAGCAGTGCGACAGCCGGCTGTCGCACTCGCCGCGGTCGGTGAAAGGTTGGTCTAAAATAAAATAATTTTACAAATGAAGTATTATTCTATTGCAGGAATAGTACAATACGACGACTACGAGCAGATTGCTATAGCTGACCTGCCGGGTTTGATTTCCGGCTCGCATAAAAACCACGGCCTAGGTATGTAACCCGCTTGCCTGTGTCTTTATTTAAAAATAATTTACTCACTATATGGCCCAGTTATAAATAATTTAGTCACTATATGGCCCAGTTATAAATAATTTAGTCACTGTGTGGCCCAGTTACAAATTATTTAGTCACTATATGGCCCAGTTATAAATTATAATTTAGTCACTATATGGCCCAGTTATAAATAATTTAGTCACTATATGGCCCAGTTATAAATTATAATTTAGTCACTATATGGCCCAGTTATAAATTATAATTTAGTCACTATATGGCCCAGTAAAAAATAATTTAGTCACTGTGTGGCCCAGTTATAAATAATTTAGTCACTATATGGCCCAGTTATAAATAATTTAGTCATTCATTTTCATTTCATTTTCATTTCATTTTCATTTCATTTTCATTTCATTTTCATTTCATTTTCATTTCATTTTCATTTCATTTTCATTTCATTTTCATTTCATTTTCATTTCATTTTCATTTCATTTTCATTTCATTTTCATTTCATTTTCATTTCATTTTCATTTCATTTTCATTTCATTTTCATTTCATTTTCATTTCATTTTCATTTCATTTTCATTTCATTTTCATTTCATTTTCATTTCATTTTCATTTCATTTTCATTTCATTTTCATTTCATTTTCATTTCATTTTCATTTCATTTTCATTTCATTTTCATTTCATTTTCATTTCATTTTCATTTCATTTTCATTTCATTTTCATTTCATTTTCATTTCATTTTCATTTCATTTTCATTTCATTTTCATTTCATTTTCATTTCATTTTCATTTCATTTTCATTTCATTTTCATTTCATTTTCATTTCATTTTCATTTCATTTTCATTTCATTTTCATTTCATTTTCATTTCATTTTCATTTCATTTTCATTTCATTTTCATTTCATTTTCATTTCATTTTCATTTCATTTTCATTTCATTTTCATTTTCATTTCATTTTCATTTCATTTTCATTTCATTTTCATTTCATTTTCATTTCATTTTCATTTCATTTTCATTTCATTTTCATTTCATTTTCATTTCATTTTCATTTCATTTTCATTTCATTTTCATTTCATTTTCATTTCATTTTCATTTCATTTTCATTTCATTTTCATTTCATTTTCATTTCATTTTCATTTCATTTTCATTTCATTTTCATTTCATTTTCATTTCATTTTCATTTCATTTTCATTTCATTTTCATTTCATTTTCATTTCATTTTCATTTCATTTTCATTTCATTTTCATTTCATTTCATTTTCATTTCATTTTCATTTCATTTTCATTTCATTTTCATTTCATTTTCATTTCATTTTCATTTCATTTTCATTTCATTTTCATTTCATTTCATCATACCACCGATTGACTGATTTTTTTTGAGTCACGTATTTCTTCACCTCTAGGCATCCAGTTCCTGCAGCACGTGGAGCGCTGCCGCGGGCTGATCTTCCTGCTGGACGGCACCAGCGACCCGCTGGCGCAGTACCACAGCCTCACGCACGAGCTGCGCCAGTACAGCGCGGCGCTCCTCGAGCGGCGCTCCCTCGTCGTCGTCAACAAGGTGGACCTGCCCGACGCGCGCCGAGCGTACCTCCGCGTGCGCGCGCAGATACACGCCCTCCCCGCCTCCGCGCGCACCGCCCTCCACCTCCCCGCCCTGCTGCGCGCCGTCAGGGACATGTGTGCTGTGTGACACTGTGTGTGTTGTTAGGTTTACGTGTAAATAAACTAGTTGTATTTGTAATTTTGTTGTTTCATTATGAAACTAGCTCATGACACTCGCCCGTGATACTCGCTCATGAAACTAGCTCATGACACTCGCCCGTGTTACTCGCTCATGAAACTAGCTCATGACACTCGCCCGTGTTACTCGCTCATGAAATTAGCTCATGACACTCGCCCATGAAACTCGCCCATTAAACTAGCTCATGACACTCGCCAATGACACTCGCCCATGATACTCGCCCATGAAACTAGCTCATGACACTCGCCCATGGTAATCGCCTATGAAACTAGCTCATGACACTCGCCCGTGTTACTCGCTCATGAAACTAGCTCATGACACTCGCCCGTGTTACTCGCTCATGAAATTAGCTCATGACACTCGCCCATGAAACTCGCCCATTAAACTAGCTCATGACACTCGCCAATGACACTCGCCCATGATACTCGCCCATGAAACTAGCTCATGACACTCGCCCATGACACTCGCTCATGAAACTAGCTCATGCCACTCGCCCATGGTAATCGCTCATAAAACTAGCTCATGACACTTGCCCATGACAATCGCCCATGTTACTCGCTCATGAAACTAGCTCATGCCACTCGCCCATGGTAATCGCCTATGAAACTAGCTCATGACACTCGCCCATGACACTCGCCCATGACACTCGCCCATGACACTCGCCCATAATACTCGCTCATGAAACTAGCTCATGACACTCTCCCATTATACTCGCTCATGAAACTAGCTCATGACACTCGCCCGTGATACTCGCTCATGAAACTAGCTCATGACACTCGCCCGTGTTACTCGCTCATGAAATTAGCTCATGACACTCGCCCATGAAACTCGCCCATTAAACTAGCTCATGACACTCGCCAATGACACTCGCCCATAATACTCGCTCATGAAACTAGCTCATGACACTCGCCCATTATACTCGCCCATGAAACTGGCTCATGACACTCGCCCGTGATACTCGCTCATTAAACTAGCTCATGCCACTCGCCCATGGTAATCGCCCATGAAACTAGCTCATGACACTCGCCCATGACACTCGCCCATGATACTCGCTCATGAAAAATGACACTCGCCCATGTTACTCGCTCATGAAACTAGCTCATGCCACTCGCCCATGGTAATCGCCTATGAAACTAGCTCATGACACTCGCCCATGACACTCGCCCATGACGTCGCTCATGAAACTAGCTCATGGCACTCGCCCATGACACTCGCCCGTGATACTTGCTCATGAAACTAGCTCATGACAAGCGCCCATGACACTCGCCCGTGATACTCGCTCATGAAACTAGCTCATGCCACTCGCCCATGGTAATCGCTCATAAAACTAGCTCATGACACTCGCCCATGACACTCGCCCATGTTACTCGCTCATGAAACTAGCTCATGACACTCGCCCATGATACTCGCTCACGAAACTAGCTCATGACACTCGCCCATGATACTCGCTCACGAAACTAGCTCATGACACTCGCCCATGACACTCGCTCATGAAACTAGCTCATGACACTCGCCCATGAATCTAGCTCATGACACCACTCGCCCATGACACTCGCCCGTGATACTCGCTCATAACACTCGCCCATAAAACTAGCTAATGACACTCGCCCATGACAACCGCCCCTGATACTCACCCTTGACACTCGCCCATGAAACTAGCTCATGACACTCGCCCATGACACTCGCTCATGAAACTAGCTCATGCCACTTGCCCATGAAACAAGCTCATGACACTCGCCTATGACACTCGCTC
Organism: Athetis lepigone; assembly: GCA_033675125.1. Taxonomy (NCBI): domain Eukaryota; kingdom Metazoa; phylum Arthropoda; class Insecta; order Lepidoptera; family Noctuidae; genus Athetis; species Athetis lepigone. The sequence goes on from CM066242.1 coordinate 2,622,663, forward strand.
ATAAAACTAGCTCATGGCACTCGCCCATGATACTCGCCCATGAAATTAGCTCATGACAACCGCCCCTGATACTCACCCTTGACACTCGCCCATGACACTCGCCCATGACACTCGCCCATGATACTCGGCCATGAAACTAGCTCATGGCACTCGCCCGTTATACTCGCCCATGAAACTGGCTCATGACACTCGCCCGTGATACTCGCTCATTAAACTAGCTCATGCCACTCGCCCATGGTAATCGCCCATGAAACTAGCTCATGACACTCGCCCATGACACTCGCCCATGATACTCGCTCATGAAACATGACACTCGCCCATGTTACTCGCTCATGAAACTAGCTCATGCCACTCGCCCATGGTAATCGCCTATGAAACTAGCTCATGACACTCGCCCATAACACTCGCCCATGACACTCGCCCATGACACTCGCCCATAATAGTCGCTCATGAAACTAGCTCATGGCACTCGCCTATGACACTCGCCCGTGATACTTGCTCATGAAACTAGCTCATGACAAGCGCCCATGACACTCGCCCGTGATACTCGCTCATGAAACTAGCTCATGCCACTCGCCCATGGTAATCGCTCATAAAACTAGCTCATGACACTCGCCCATGACACTCGCCCATGTTACTCGCTCATGAAACTAGCTCATGACACTCGCCCATGATACTCGCTCACGAAACTAGCTCATGACACTCGCCCATGATACTCGCTCACGAAACTAGCTCATGACACTCGCCCATGACACTCGCTCATGAAACTAGCTCATGACACTCGCCCATGAATCTAGCTCATGACACCACTCGCCCATGACACTCGCCCGTGATACTCGCTCATAACACTCGCCCATAAAACTAGCTAATGACACTCGCCCATGACAACCGCCCCTGATACTCACCCTTGACACTCGCCCATGAAACTAGCTCATGACACTCGCCCATGACACTCGCTCATGAAACTAGCTCATGCCACTTGCCCATGAAACAAGCTCATGACACTCGCCTATGACACTCGCTCATAAAACTAGCTCATGCCACTCGCCCATGAAACTAGCTCATGGCACTCGCCCATGATACTCGCCCATGAAATTAGCTCATGACAACCGCCCCTGATACTCACCCTTGACACTCGCCCATGACACTCGCCCATGACACTCGCCCATGATACTCGGCCATGAAACTAGCTCATGGCACTCGCCCGTTATACTCGCTCATGAAACCAGCTCATGACACTCGCCCATGACACTCGCCCATGACACTCGCCAATAATACTCGCTCATGAAACTAGCTCATGACACTCGCCCATGATACTCGCTCATGAAACTAGCCCATGACACTCGCCCGTGTTACTCGCTCATGAAATTAGCTCATGACACTCGCCCATGAAACTCGCCCATTAAACTAGCTCATGACACTCGCCAATGACACTCGCTCATGATACTCGCCCATGAAACTAGCTCATGACACTCGCCCATGACACTCGCTCATGAAACTAGCTCATGCCACTCGCCCATGGTAATCGCTCATAAAACTAGCTCATGACACTCGCCCATGACACTCGCCCATGTTACTCGCTCATGAAACTAGCTCATGCCACTCGCCCATGGTAATCGCCTATGAAACTAGCTCATGCCACTCGCCCATGACACTCGCCCATGTTACTCGCTCATGAAACTAGCTCATGCCACTCGCCCATGGTAATCGCCTATGAAACTAGCTCATGACACTCGCCCATGACACTCGCCCATGACACTCGCCCATAATACTTGCTCATGAAACTCGCCCATTATACTCGCTCATGAAACTAGCTCATGACACTCGCCCGTGATACTCGCTCATGAAACTAGCTCATGACACTCGCCCGTGTTACTCGCTCATGAAACTAGCTCATGACACTCGCCCATGACACTCGCCCATAATACTCGCTCATGAAACTAGCTCATGACACTCGCCCATTATACTCGCCCATGATACTCGCCCATGAAACTGGCTCATGACACTCGCCCGTGATACTCGCTCATGAAACTAGCTCATGCCACTCGCCCATGGTAATCGCCCATTAAAATAGCTCATGACACTCGCCCATGACACTCGCCCATGATACTCGCTCATGAAACATGACACTCGCCCATGTTAGTCGCTCATGAAACTAGCTCATGCCACTCGCCCATGGTAATCGCCTATGAAACTAGCTCATGACACTCGCCCATGACACTCGCCCATGACACTCGCCCATGACACTCGCCCATAATAGTCGCTCATGAAACTAGCTCATGGCACTCGCCCATGACACTCGCCCGTGATACTTGCTCATGAAACTAGCTCATGACAAGCGCCCATGCCACTCGCCCATGGTAATCGCCCATGAAACTAGCTCATGACACTCGCCCATGACACTCGCCCATGATACTCGCTCATGAAACTAGCTCATGACACTCGCCCATGATACTCGCTCACGAAATTAGCTCATGACAACCGCCCCTGATACTCACCCTTGACACTCGCCCATGACACTCGCCCATGACACTCGCCCATGATACTCGGCCATGAAACTAGCTCATGGCACTCGCCCGTTATACTCGCTCATGAAACCAGCTCATGACACTCGCCCATGACACTCGCCCATAATACTCGCTCATGAAACTAGCTCATGACACTCGCCCATTATACTCGCTCATGAAACTAGCTCATGACACTCGCCCATGATACTCGCTCATGAAACTAGCCCATGACACTCGCCCGTGTTACTCGCTCATGAAATTAGCTCATGACACTCGCCCATGAAACTCGCCCATTAAACTAGCTCATGACACTCGCCAATGACACTCGCTCATGATACTCGCCCATGAAACTAGCTCATGACACTCGCCCATGACACTCGCTCATGAAACTAGCTCATGCCACTCGCCCATGGTAATCGCTCATAAAACTAGCTCATGACACTCGCCCATGACACTCGCCCATGTTACTCGCTCATGAAACTAGCTCATGCCACTCGCCCATGGTAATCGCCTATGAAACTAGCTCATGCCACTCGCCCATGACACTCGCCCATGTTAGTCGCTCATGAAACTAGCTCATGCCACTCGCCCATGGTAATCGCCTATGAAACTAGCTCATGACACTCGCCCATGACACTCGCCCATGACACTCGCCCATGACACTCGCCCATAATAGTCGCTCATGAAACTAGCTCATGGCACTCGCCCATGACACTCGCCCGTGATACTTGCTCATGAAACTAGCTCATGACAAGCGCCCATGCCACTCGCCCATGGTAATCGCCCATGAAACTAGCTCATGACACTCGCCCATGACACTCGCCCATGATACTCGCTCATGAAACTAGCTCATGACACTCGCCCATGATACTCGCTCACGAAATTAGCTCATGACAACCGCCCCTGATACTCACCCTTGACACTCGCCCATGACACTCGCCCATGACACTCGCCCATGATACTCGGCCATGAAACTAGCTCATGGCACTCGCCCGTTATACTCGCTCATGAAACCAGCTCATGACACTCGCCCATGACACTCGCCCATAATACTCGCTCATGAAACTAGCTCATGACACTCGCCCATTATACTCGCTCATGAAACTAGCTCATGACACTCGCCCATGATACTCGCTCATGAAACTAGCCCATGACACTCGCCCGTGTTACTCGCTCATGAAATTAGCTCATGACACTCGCCCATGAAACTCGCCCATTAAACTAGCTCATGACACTCGCCAATGACACTCGCTCATGATACTCGCCCATGAAACTAGCTCATGACACTCGCCCATGACACTCGCTCATGAAACTAGCTCATGCCACTCGCCCATGGTAATCGCTCATAAAACTAGCTCATGACACTCGCCCATGACACTCGCCCATGTTACTCGCTCATGAAACTAGCTCATGCCACTCGCCCATGGTAATCGCCTATGAAACTAGCTCATGCCACTCGCCCATGACACTCGCCCATGTTACTCGCTCATGAAACTAGCTCATGCCACTCGCCCATGGTAATCGCCTATGAAACTAGCTCATGACACTCGCCCATGACACTCGCCCATGACACTCGCCCATGACACTCGCCCACGACACTCGCCCATGACACTCGCCCATAATACTTGCTCATGAAACTCGCCCATTATACTCGCTCATGAAACTAGCTCATGACACTCGCCCGTGATACTCGCTCATAAAACTAGCTCATGACACTCGCCCGTGTTACTCGCTCATGAAATAAGCTCATGACACTCGCCCATGAAACTCGCCCATTAAACTAGCTCATGACACTCGCCAATGACACTCGCCCATGATACTCGCCCATGAAACTAGCTCATGACACTCGCCCATGACACTCGCTCATGAAACTAGCTCATGCCACTCGCCCATGGTAATCGCTCATAAAACTAGCTCATGACACTCGCCCATGACACTCGCCCATAATACTCGCTCATGAAACTAGCTCATGACACTCGCCCATTATACTCGCCCATGAAACTGGCTCATGACACTCGCCCGTGATACTCGCTCATGAAACTAGCTCATGCCACTCGCCCATGGTAATCGCCCATTAAAATAGCTCATGACACTCGCCCATGACACTCGCCCATGATACTCGCTCATGAAACATGACACTCGCCCATGTTAGTCGCTCATGAAACTAGCTCATGCCACTCGCCCATGGTAATCGCCTATGAAACTAGCTCATGACACTCGCCCATGACACTCGCCCATGACACTCACCCATGACACTCGCCCATGACACTCGCCCATAATAGTCGCTCATGAAACTAGCTCATGGCACTCGCCCATGACACTCGCCCGTGATACTTGCTCATGAAACTAGCTCATGACAAGCGCCCATGCCACTCGCCCATGGTAATCGCCCATGAAACTAGCTCATGCCACTCGCCCATGGTAATCGCTCATAAAACTAGCTCATGACACTCGCCCATGACACTCGCCCATGTTACTCGCTCATGAAACTAGCTCATGCCACTCGCCCATAAAACTAGCTAATGACACTCGCCCATGACAACCGCCCCTGATACTCACCCTTGACACTCGCCCATGAAACTAGCTCATGACACTCGCCCATGACACTCGCTCATGAAACTAGCTCATGCCACTTGCCCATGAAACAAGCTCATGACACTCGCCTATGACACTCGCTCATAAAACTAGCTCATGCCACTCGCCCATGAAACTAGCTCATGGCACTCGCCCATGATACTCGCCCATGAAATTAGCTCATGACAACCGCCCCTGATACTCACCCTTGACACTCGCCCATGACACTCGCCCATGACACTCGCCCATGATACTCGGCCATGAAACTAGCTCATGGCACTCGCCCGTTATACTCGCTCATGAAACCAGCTCATGACACTCGCCCATGATACTCGCCCATGAAACTAGCTCATGACACTCGCTCATGAAACTAGCTCATGACACTCGTCCATGACACTCGCACATGAAACTAGCTCATGCCACTTGCCCACGGTAATCGCCCATGAAACTAGCTCATGACACTCGCCCATGATACTCGCCCATGAAATTAGCTCATGACACTCGCCCATGAAACTAGCTCATGACACTCGCCCATGACACAAGGTCATGAAACTAGATGAAACTAGTTGATGACACTCGCCAATGAAACTAGCTCATGACACTCGCCCGTGATACTCGCTCATAAAACTAGCTCATGACTCTCGCCCATGAAACTAGCTCATGACACACGCCCATGACACTCGCCCATGATACTCGCTCATGAAACTAGCTCATGACACTCGCCCATGACACTGGCCTGTGATACTCGCTCATGAAACTAGCTCATGACACTCGCCAATGGTAATCGCCCATGAAACTGGCTCATGACACTCGCCTTTGGCAATCGCCCATGAAACTAGCTCATGACACTCACCCTTGACACTCGTCCATGAAACTCACCCTTGACACTCGCCCATGACACTCGATCGTGATACTCGCTCATGAAACTAGCTCATGACACTCGCCCATGACACTGGCCCGTGATACTCGCTCATGAATTTAGCTCATGACTCACACTTGACTCTGACACTCGTGACACTCGCGACACTCGACTCTGACACTCGTGACACTCTGACACTTGACTCTGACACTCGTGACACTCCACTCTGACACTCGTGACACTCAACTCTGACACTCGTGACAGTGCACTCTGACACTCGTGACACTCAACTCTGACATTCCTGACACTGCATTTTGACACTCGTGACACTCAACTCTGACACTCGTGACACTTAACTCTGACACTCGTGACACTCGCGACACTTGACTCTGACACTCGTGACTCTCGCGACACTCCACTCTGACACTCGTGACACTCCACTCTGACACTCGTGACTCGCGACACTTCACTCTGACACTCGTGTCACTCGACACTGACACTCGTGTCACTCGACACTGACACTCGTGACACTCGCGACAGTTGACTCTGACACTAGGACACTCGACCCTGACACTCGCGACACTTGACTCTGACACTAGGACACTCGACTCTGACGCTCGTTACACACACTCTTACACTTGTGACATTTGTGACACTCGCGACACTTGACTCTGACTCTCGTGACACTCGCGACACTTGACTCTGACACTCGTGACACTCGCGACACTTGACTCTGACACACGTGACACTCAAATCTGACACTAGGACACTCGACTCTGACGCTCGTTACACTCACTCTCACATTTGTGACATTCGTGACACTCGCGACACTCGACTCTGAGATTCGTGACACTCGTGAAGTCTTGACACTCGACTCTATTTTAATATCAAAAATAATACTCCATGGAAATAGTACAAACATGTTTATTATTTTTAATAACACAAATAACACTTACTATAATAATCCATACTAATATTATAAATGGGAAAGTGTGTCTGTCTGTCTGTCTGTTTGTCTTTCTTTCACGGCAAAACGGAGCGACGGATTGACGTGATTTTTTAAGTGGAGATAGTTGAAGGGATGGAGAGTAAGGCTAGCCGCACACACACAATAATATTGTCAATAATCTAGATTCTATCTATCCAATACCGCAATACAGGCCGCACACACACAATATTATTGACAATACGTACTTTATTGTCAATATTATTGTGTGTGTGCGGCTAGCCTAACATAGGCTACTTTTTGTCTCTTTCTAACGCGAGCGAAGCCGCGGGCAGAAGCTAGTATCTAATATTATGGTGCGAATTCACTTACGTATTTTGCAAAATGGCGTGTTCGATGCAATGTAATATTTATGAACCTTACTCTGCTAAGATTAAAGTATAATATATGTAGTTAAAATTACCCAAGTAACGCAAACTTCGCCAAACACTCGTACGCCCAGTGAAGACGGAGCATTATAAATAGACTAGCTTTTGCCCGCGACTTCGTCCGCGTGGAGTAATAGTTCCCGTTCCCGGGAGATTTCCAGGATGAAATAATTCTAGAGTCCCAAACTATATCTGCACCAAATTTCATTCAAATCGGTTCAGTGGTTTAGGTGTGAAGAAGAGACAGACAGACAGAGTTACTTTCACATTATAATATTAGTACCTGAAGATAAAATGTAATTCTAATACATTTTTACTAATATAAAGGCAAAATTATTGAATATGGGTATACTTATATATGAAATCAGTATCACCAGATATTTAAAACGTATATCATCATTGGTAATATTTATGAAATAAAAAAAAACCGACTGCGTGAAAACTGAAAACTAATTTAAAAAAATGCGTGAATAAATAACTTAAATAAAAACTGAAAAGAAAGAAACAAGCCCAGTAGTTTAGAATAGAACAGAACGACTTACAGTCCGGGCCCCTTGGAAAGATTTGATCGGTAAAATTTGAATGGCTTAAAATGGATTTTTTTTTATATTTTATACATATGGCGTCTGGTTGTCGCTGTGGTGAATTTTGATTACTGTCATGTCTTTAGTGACACTCGCAAGGTTAAGACGAATCGATTGACGTAAGAATTATCAAAATCGGCCTACGCATTCGGTCTCTAGAACGCCACATAGAAACAAACGTACATATATACCAGACATATATAGACTGATTAACACATTACTCTCCTTTGCGTCGCGCAGTCGGGTAAAAAGACATGCTCAAAGTTTATTTCTCAATACAACGAACGTCATCTATGATTCATGAAGGAAACAAACTGCCACAAGTGAATTGGTTCCGTATGCGGTTCCGTTTGACAGAGAAAAATTACAAAAAATACCGGACCACTAAAATACATCGACTGCGACGGCGACGGCGGGCGCTGGCTAATTTGACAGAGCTAAACTAATATGTATCTTCTGTCCTTTTCTTAATGAAATGGAAAGACAAAGAAAGAAGAACAAAAGAATAATATATCTGTTGTCAGCTAACTTTAAGGCTTACGGAATAATCTTTTTAATACGTCCACCAATTCTGCTGAGCGTGCCCGCCTACTGGCTGTGGATAAGTGGGAGTCGGGCCTCTGGCTTCAGGCACTACCTTCACCCAACATAGGTACCATGACGGGTGATACCACCTTCCGGCTCGCTACTTGCCTCCGCCTGGGCGCTCCTTGTGGAGCTCCGCATCGCTGTCAATGCGGTGAAGCGGTCGACTGCCTCGGACACCATGGCCTTTCTTGCAGTAAAAGCGCCGGCCGGATAGCACGGCACGCAAGTATTAATGACATTATCCGTCGTGCTTTTGTCTCCGTCGGAGTACCAGCTGTTTTAGAACCTAATGGTCTGGCACGCGACGATGGGAAAAGACCAGATGGGATGACCATAATGCCTTGGAAGTTGGGTAGGCCTTTGGTGTGGGATGCAATTTGTGTTGATACCCTTGCGCCATCTCATCTTCCTAGGTCTGCGTGTTGTGCTGGGGCAGCTGCTGCAAGTGCAGAAAACCTCAAACGGCGCAATTATAATAACCTTATTGGAAATTATATATTTGAGCCGTTTGGGGTTGAAACACTGGGGCCATGGGGTCCGAGTGCTCATCTTGTTTTTGAAGATATCGCCAAGCGGCTGGTTAACTCTTCACGTGACCAGAGGGCTGGCCTTTTTCTGGGACAAAGAATTAGCATTGCCATACAACGTGGCAATGCTGCCAGCCTTTTGGGCACCTGTCCTGTCGACAGCGATGCGGACGAGTTTTTTGATGCCCTGTGAGCCCTTCTTTTTATAACTATTCGGTCGTCAGACTCATAACCGAGTGGACGTGTGTCGACTTTCCGCAGATTTTTGTGACTTGAAATTACCTGATTGGTCAGTTATCGTGATTTGCAATTCCTTGTCACACACGTTAGGTTCTTACCTGTTGTTGCCTCCTACTGGGCGGTCCTAGAAAGGGATATCAACATTTCTAAAGTTTCGAACATTATAAAGTGTTTGTGATTCGCTGAGGTTTGAACTCGCGACGGGGCGGTGTAACATAGTGGCGAGCGCGCTGCCACTGCGCCACCAAGCAAGTAGCTGCGACCCGTGAATTAGATCAGTGGTATCAACGTGCTACGCGCTACGTCACCGGCAAGTGCTACGACGTGCTACGGGCTACGAAACTTGAAACTTGTATCGGCTACGCCACCCTCGAACGACTTTGGTGCACGAATTACCAGATAAGTTGAGCCACATTTTATATAATATAACTATTCAGAATGGCTTCTATGCAGCGAACTCCTCCGAATACGCCAAGTATTACTCTATCTCAGACCCAGTCTGAGCCCGACATCAAGTCAGCGATTGATGTAAGCGATTATGTCACTAATAGGAGCAAACGACCAAGGCCTGAACATTCGCCTCGAGGCCAGCAGGGTGTACAGGACTTACTTGAGAATTGGAAAAGAGACCAAGATACGCGTATTGCCAAGATGCTAGAAGACCAAACGACCTTCATGTCAAAATTACTAACCGACGTAAGTGAGATCAAGGCCCAGAATATAAAAATTCAGGCGTCTAATGCAGAAATCTGTAAAACCAATGCTGAGATTGAGCGATCAGTGTCCTTCATGAACCAACAGTTTGAGGAATTGAAGAAAGAGGTCGAAAAGCTTAAAAAAGAGCGGCAGGAACAGCGTTGCTATATAGAAGGTCTCGAGAAGAAGATTACTGATCTCCAGTACAAGTCTAGGTCGTCAGGAATTGAAATAAGAAATATTCCACACACCGATAATGAAACTACAACCGGCCTAATAAAAACAGTCTGTAGCATAGGAAAACTAGCTGGAATGTCTATATCCGAAACTGAACTTCGCGACATATATCGCCTCCCGGCAAAAAATACTAAAGACACCACGGCCCCCACCACACGACCAATTATAGCTGAGTTTACAACAGTGCAAACAAAGCAGAATGTATTGTCTGCCATACGTTCTTACAACAGCAAAAAGACAAAAGAGAACAAATTAAATACTGAGCTGATTGGTATACCGGGGAGAAGACAAGCGGTATATGTTGCTGAACAGCTTTCTTCTGCCACCAAACACCTATTCTACCTGGCGCGGGAATTTGCGAAGAAAAATGAATTTACTTACTGTTGGGTAAGCAATGGCAACGTTTTCCTTCGCAAGCAGACGGGTGACAAACAGTTGCTTATAAAATCGGAGAAATGTCTTCAAGATCCCATCAGCAAGTGACTAGATGATCCGGCGTTCAGCCACTACTTGAAGACTTTATGCTATCTTATTTTATGTTTTTATCACTTTTTAATTATCTCCTTAACTTCGCCTCTAAACTATACAGCTTGTTCCAATCTATGCACTCATAAACACATCTCATACACAGGACACACTACTTACACACTAGAAATTAATATTAAGCACACATATACCCACCACCACTATTTCTTACATACATCAAAGCGATGCCTCTGTCAAATACCCGGACTTTTATTTTCAATGTTTCTCTCTTTATCGTCATATACATAAATGGCTAACATAAATAATATAAATCAGGACCTTGATAATTTTAACCTTGGAAACTCTTTTTCATGTGACCCAAATGAGTGTATTAAATATATAAAAAAAGCTGACAGTAGTATAAAGTTATTACAAATAAATATTCGTAGCGTCAACAAAAATTTTGATAGCCTTCTAACACTGATGTGTCTAATTAATATTGATTTTGATTTAATTGTCTTGACTGAGTGTTGGCTAAGTAAAGTGACTAACCTCCCAGTTCTAAACGGTTACCAATATCATTCAACAAAAAATAATGCAAGTCAAAACGATGGGGTCATAGTCTACACTAAAATAGGGCTGAACATAAAGGTATGGGAACCAAATATAAATTACGCAAATAGTCTTGTGTGTCAAATTGATAACAAGCTCACGGTAGTAGCAATATATCGCTCTCCATCAAATAATACTAAAGATCACTTTGACGCCTTTTTGACTAGCCTGAATAATATTTATGATGAAATATCAAACTCGCCCAATATTACAACGGTAGGTGATCTGAACATAGACATAAAGCTAGGTAATAGAAGTGACCGCGCACTAGAATACCTAATCTTAAACGCGTCCCACGGCCTATTACCAACCCATCTACTACCAACTAGAATAGGAAATTGTCTAGATCACACCTTATTAAAAACAAAGTTAATAGCCACCACGTTAGTTTTGGAATCAGATATAACTGATCACAAACCGATTATCCTTTCAATCGATAACACCAACCCAACACGGAACAAAAGTTTCACTGTGTCGCGAATAAATCATGAAGCCATCAAGACTGAGTTAGAAAATACAGACTTCTCAAATATTTACAAAATAAAGGACGCAAATACTGCCATGACAACATTTATCACAAAGATATCAACACTAATAACCAAACATACAACACACATCAATGTACCGAGAAAGCAAAGAACTATAAAACCATGGATTACTCCAGGCCTTTTAAAATGTATCAAACATAGAGACAAACTGCACGTAAAATCCAAGAGGTCACCACAAAATTTAATACTACATGTAACATATACGCGATATCGCAATTTTTGTAATATGCTACTGCGTAAACTTAAGAGGACTCATGAAAAGAGTGAACTTGAAAAATCAAAAAATAATCCCAAAGCTTTATGGAAAACCATTAAGGAAATAACCAATTCTGGTAAAGTATGCTCTAGTCCTGTTGAACTGCTCCAAATATGCGACAGTCCTGCATCATCCCTCAATAATGTCTGCTCTTTCTTCAGCAATATAGGAAAGAACATGGCTGCAAAAATAATTGGCGATCCCAATAAAGCGCACTTAAACCGCGAGACCGTACATCTCAGTTCCAACATGACACTGAATCCAGTCAATTCACTTGTTATACAAAAAGTTGACGAATGTGACATAGATACCATAATATTAAACATGCGCTATGACTGTGCCGTTGGCTGGGATGGAATCTCTTCCTCGCTCCTTAAAACATGTCGTCATGTTCTGGTATCGCCGATAACATATATCTGCAATCTCTGCATTGAGACAGGAGTTTTTCCAAATTCTCTTAAAAAGGCCATTGTCCATCCTATTTTCAAGGGCGGAAACAGAGGCTGTGTCAAAGACTATAGGCCGATATCAGTACTTTCGTCGCTTTCCAAAATTCTCGAGAAGATTCTTAACCAAAACCTAAGAAGCTTTCTCGATAAATACAAAATAATAGCGGATAATCAGTACGGCTTCCGATCAGGAGTCTCCACTGAAGATGCGGTGCTGGATCTAACGCAATCTATTGCTAAGAGACTGGATGGTAGGAAAAAGTGCCTCGGAATATTCTTGGACCTATCAAAAGCCTTTGACACAGTCTCTGTTCCCAAACTTATCTCCAAGCTTGAGTGTTTGGGTGTGCGTGGCATTGCATTGGAAATTTTCAAAGATTACCTTAGAAATCGCACTCAGCTGGTAAAGATTGGCTCTGCCTATAGTGATGAACAGGTTGTGTGGTACGGTGTCCCGCAAGGAAGCATTTTAGGTCCCACACTTTTTCAAATATACGTAGATGACCTTTGTAGGATGTCATTACCAGGTTGTGAGCTTTATGCATACGCAGATGACACAGCGATCTTGGTTGACGGGCTCACGTGGGACGATGTTAAAACAAAGGCGGAATCTGCACTGTCTTCTGTAATGAGGTGGCTTGACATTAACTTGCTAACATTAAACATTAAAAAAACCTATTATCTACCCTTTGCAATCCGGTGCAATACGAAACCCACTAATACGTTTACAATAACGGCTCACTCTTGTCAGAATCAGTTTATATCCTGCTCATGCCCTTCCATAGCTAGAACTGAGACTGTTAAATACCTAGGTGTGCATATTGACGATGGGCTAAAATGGGACAAGCAAATCGATACACTAACTACTCGAACGCTTCGTCTCATTCATATATTCAAATCACTCCGAGAATCCGCCGGTATTGACATCCTCAAAATGGTATACTACACATTATGCCAATCGATTATTGGATACTGTATAACAGTATGGGGTGGAGCAGCAAAGACCTACCTTCTGAAAGCAGAACGGTCACAAAGGGCTGTGCTTAAAGTTATGCTAAGGAAACCCTACCGATATCCCACAACGCAACTTTACGCTGATTGTAAGGTTTTGACGGTTCGGCAGCTCTTTGTTCTCCAATCTGTTCTGAGGATACATGCCCGCTTACCGCCACCTGACCCAAAGAAACGTACTTATGTTCCCCCGGGTGTGCAGCACAAAACTTCATTCGCAAGACGCCAATTCTATGTAATAGGCAATCAAATTTTTAGAAAAATACAGAAAGAACTAGACATAATAAACCTAAACAAATTTAATGTAAAATCAAAAACTTCCGACTGGCTCATGGAGCAAGACTATATTAAAACAGAATCCTTACTGTCAAACATCGCTTGATACAATCGCCGCTCTAAACTACAAGCTCTACAATTATCCACACAAATGCACACACAAACACACACACACGCGCACACACACACGCACACACACACATACATATACACACTCCCACTTCCTTCTCAGACACAACTCACAACTTAACACACACATATTATTTAATAAATAAGTCCTCATTTTTAAAATGCATTTAAGATGTTACATCGACACATCTTCACTCTAGTGAACTTCACTTTTATTAAACTCAAACATGGCCGATCACTGACTCTTAAGATACAGGTCTCCTAGTTTAAGAGTCAGCGTTCATAACTTTTTGGTATGCATAGACTTATAATTGTCGTCATAAATCATCTTTGCACATAATTATAATAATATGCCCCATATTGTATTTAGCCTCTATTTTGAACTGTGTCTGTCTGTGTGTATTATTTGGATAAATAAACTATATTATATTATAAAAATAAACTATATTAACTTGTATATATTTATTTTAGTATTATTTATAAGTTTTGTACATATTATGTTTAATTTATTTAATTTAGTTTTATTTCTATTATTAGTAATTAATGTTTAATTGTTAAATAAATATATCAACACAAATAACACTTAATATAATAATCCATACTAATATTATAATCCATACTAATATTATAAATGGGAATGTGTGTCTGTCTGTCTGTCTGTCTGTCTGTCTGTTTGTCTTTCTTTCACGGTAAAACGGAGCGACGGTTTGACGTGATTTTTTAAATGGAGATAGTTGAAGGGATGGAGAGTAACATAGGCTACTTTTTGTCTCTTTCTAACGCGAACGAAGCCGCGGGCAAAAGCTAGTATCTAATATTATGGTGAGACTTCACTTACGTAGGTATTTTGCAAAATGGCTTGTTCGATGCAATGTAATATGAACCTTACTAGGCTAAGATTAAAGTATAGTTTAAATTACGCAAGTAACGCAAACCAAACTTTTCGCCAAACACTTGTAAGCCCAGTGAAGACAGAGCATTATAAATAGACTAGCTTTTGCCCGCGACTTCGTCCGCGTGGAGTAATAGTTCCCGTTCCCGGGGGATTTCCGGGATGAAATAATTCTAGAGTCCCAAACTATATCTGTACCAAATTTCAGTCAAATCGGTTCAGTGGTTTAGGTGTGAAGAAGAGACAGACAGACAGAGTTACTTTCACATTATAATATTAGTAGAGATAAAATGTAATTCTAATACATTTTGACTATTATAAAGGCATAAGCTTTTTAACGGCACAGCCGAAATTATTGATAATGGGTATACTAATACATGAAATGAGTATCCCAAGATATTTATATCGTTTATCGTCATTGGTAATATTTATGAAATAAAAAAAAACCCGACTGCGTGAAAACTAATTTAAAAAAATGCGTGAATAAATATAACTTAAATAAAAACTGAAAAGAAAGAAACAAGCCCAGTAGTTTAGAATAGAACAGAACGACTCGCAGTCCCCTTGGAAAGATTTAATCGGTAAAATTTGAATGGCTTAAAATGGGTTTTTTTTTTTATATTTTATACATAATATGGCCTCTGGTTGTCGCTGTGGTGAGTTTTGATTACTGTCATGTCTTTAGTGACACTCGCAAGGTTAAGACGAATCGATTGACGTAAGAATTATCAAAACCGGCGCATTCGGTCTCTAGAAAGCCACATAGAAACAAACGTACATACATCGACTGATAAACACATTACCCTCCTTTGCGTCGCGCAGTCGGGTAATAAACACATTACCCTCCTTTGCGTCGCGCAGTCGGGTAAAAAGACATGCGCAAAGTTTATTTCTCAATACAACGTCATCTATGATTCATGAAGGAAACAAACTGCCACAAGTGAATTGGTTCCGTTTGAGGTTCCCTTTGACAGAGAATCATGACCCACCATAAGCTTATTTTCCTACAGCCATTCAAATACAATTAGGTCGACAATCGCGTAAACATGTATTAAAAATGTCACACGTCTACTCTTATTATTTTGACACCTTCAAACGATTTGTCGTCGAAATGGGTCTCATGATTCAATTTTGTCGATAGTACATCGAATTACTACAGGCGCTGGCTAATTTGACAGAGCTAAACTAATTAGTTTAAGAAAAGGACAGAAGATACATATTAATATGTATCTTCTGTCCTTTTCTTAATGAAATGGAAAGAAAAACAAAAGAATATCTGTTGTCAGCTACGTATCGATATTTTCTTTGGCATTTATAACAAACTTTAAGGCTCTAGATCTTTTCAGGAAATTATAAAAAAAAATGCTTTGAATTTTGTTTCTTTTTTTATATTCTTTCTTGATATTTTCTTTGGCGTTGACTCCGTGTTAGGTAAGGGAGGGACATAAATTTGAGGACGCGATAACATTATGCTCATATTAACTAATAACAATGTAAATAATAATTAAAAAATATAAAATCGTAAAGAAAACTGTAGTTAAATTATCGCAATAAGGCACGTCTCAAAATAGGACACCCTAGCGCTCGCGCTTACATCGTCGTAAAGGTATGGTATTATCCGTTCTTCTTTCTAATTTCATGAGGCATGTGGCAAAAAACAAACAATTTTTTTACATAGGTAAGTACTTGGAATGAGAATCAATTACTGAATGGCCTTCCTTCAATATGTCCCTCCCGGCGGTGTTACAAGTCTTAGGCCCGTATTTATAGACGTCACTCAATTCTGGGACGCTCTCAAGTTTATTGCTGTCCTTATTTTTTCCCTTTAAAATGACAAGGAAGGACAGCAAGAGACTTGAGAGCGTCTCAGAATTGAGTGACGTCTATTAAATCGGGCCTTAGTTACAACAATAATACTTGAAAACCTCCTTAGATCTATAGGGAATGCTTCACGGTAGCCCGCCAAATTTAAATTTTGAATGTTTTTGCAATTTGCCGTTCAGTGTCTGGGTGTGTGTAAGTACCTATATAACTCGATTACGTGACTAGGCAATCAATCGAGTTAGATGCACTTTGAGGGCTGTTCCGATAATTTAAATGAATGGGAATGACGACAACATAAAAAAAATGGCATTCTCTTTAGTCCGTCTTGTAGATCGGCCAAAAATACGGGACAAGTATTTTTTGCTTCATCAAAATAATAAAAAAATACAACGGTAAAGAGGAACAAAGTTCGGGAGTGGGGGCATAGTGGGGGCTATTGACGCGACCGTAATGCAAAAATTGTACCTGATCGTGACGTCACGCACAACTTCAACGCACTGTATCGTCGTCATTTTTCGTTTACGAGAAAAAAGAAAAAATACGTGGCCAACATTGTTTAATAATCTCAATGACGGACTAATTACTTTTTTTTCGTCGTCTCGCCTATTATAATTCTATAACTATGGCCTATTACAGTCGCAAATCATTCTTTATCAACATACACCCAACCACTGAGCTGCAAATTGCAAAATTACTTTAAAAAATTTGAATGTCGCGGACTACCTTGAACATCCTCCTTAAGAAAAAAAAATAAAGTAAATCACAGCTTATTGACGAAGCCCAACAGCACACTGCCTACCAACACTATCCCACTTAAATTAACAACACCACCAC
Source organism: Athetis lepigone (assembly GCA_033675125.1). Taxonomy (NCBI): domain Eukaryota; kingdom Metazoa; phylum Arthropoda; class Insecta; order Lepidoptera; family Noctuidae; genus Athetis; species Athetis lepigone. Next base: position 2,640,145 of record CM066242.1, read on the forward strand.
TGTTACTAAATTCATTCCCCAAGCGTATTCCTTTCACAATATCCCTATATTTTGTATAAAACGAGTCCCAGAATGCCATGCGAGCTTCAAAGGGGCGGCCATCTTGAATTTTCAGGTCTCCGTCAATTTGCAGATAGGAGTTAGCGCGTGACGTCACTGGAGTCCATTTGACAGGTAGAAGAAGAGATGTCTTTGGTGTGGGGTTCCTGAAAATAAGTTTGTGGTGTAAGAAGATAGGCTTTAGTTAGTATTGGTTTTTAAGGACGTTGGCGAAGAGGTGAATCGATTGTTTCATTGATTATTAACACAGATAAAGTATTTAGAAAAGAGTTCCAAAGTCCACATGGCACTTCGAACGCCCGCAGTTTTGGCGTGATTGCTATGAAGTCATAATTTATACATTGCTGTGACGTCATTTCTTTACGTCAAAGTCACTTTAATCAATGGCGCCACTTTTTAACTTGTTCTTTTTTCCAATTTGTGGCCACATTGTTTAAATAAATTTGCTTAAAAAATTTCATAAGTATGTAGCTCTCAACTAAATAACTTAATAAATGATCTCATTGGAACACACGCATATTCCATCTTCTTATATATAAAAATGAAACCCGTTTTCCGTTGTCACGACTTGGCATGAAAACGGCTTGAGCGATTTGGTTGCTTTTTTCTTAAAAATGTTCGTTGTAGTTCAAGGATGGTTTATACGGCAAAAAAAAAACGAATAATTGTCGGGAAAGCCCTAAAAACAGCCCTTTTCTTTTTCCCATACAAACGTTTTCTAACTAAAACGTAGAGTCAATTTGGGCTTTAACACCATACCATAAAGTTCAAGTGTTAGTCGAGAGGTTTCGGGAAGCCAAAACAATTGAGTGACGTTAGTATCGTATCGTCGTCAAACACGAATTATCTTACGTAAAATGTCACTTTAAATGTAAAGGAACGTCTCTTTGATGTAGTAGGTAGATGGTAGGTAGTGGGTAGGTAGTAGGTAGGTAGTAGGTAGGTAGTGGGTAGATAGTGGGTAGGTAGTGGGTAGGTAGTGGGTAGGTAGTGGGTAGGTAGTGGGTAGGTAGTGGGTAGGTAGTGGGTAGGTAGTGGGTAGGTAGTGGGTAGGTAGTGGGTAGGTAGTGGGTAGGTAGTGGGTAGGTAGTGGGTAGGTAGTGGGTTGGTAGTGGGTAGGTAGTGGGTAGGCAGTGGGTAGGCAGTGGGTAGGCAGTGGGTAGGCAGTGGGTAGGCAGTGGGTAGGCAGTGGGTAGGCAGTGGGTAGGCAGTGGGTAGGCAGTGGGTAGGCAGTGGGTAGGCAGTGGGTAGGCAGTGGGTAGGCAGTGGGTAGGTAGTGGGTAGGTAGTGGGTAGGTAGTGGGTAGGTAGTGGGTAGGTAGTGGGTAGGTAGTGGGTAGGTAGTGGGTAGGTAGTGGGTAGGTAGTGGGTAGGTAGTGGGTAGGTAGTGGGTAGGTAGTGGGTAGGTAGTGGGTAGGTAGTATGTCAATTTGAATTCAATATTCGTAGTTGACAGGACAACGTCTGTCGGGTCAGCTAGTAAACAATAAAACTATACATACCCATATTTCGCAAAATTGCTCCACATCAACGTCATTCTATCGATGACAACTTGATCTTGTTCCGTTACATTTCCAAATTCAAATTCCATTTCAGGCATAAAGAATAAATAGCCCAACTCATCGCCATGCGTGGAGCCCACGGCAGAAATATTGTCGCGAACTTTCACATAATTTCGATGTGAATCATAAGTAAACAAATATCTATATACAGTACAATTATTTCGTACATAATATCTCACAGATCTGACTATGGGATAATTAAACGCTAAATCCGACGCGTAATCAATTATATTAGGCTTCTTATTCTTAAAATAAAAGTCTTTAATTGACTCCGTAGCGTTCGTACTATCCGCCATCTTGGAAACGGAAAACGCATTATCTAAATGTGCAATTATGTCAATATTTTCTTGCTCTTCTGGTTTAGGAAACAAAAATAGCGTCTCTTTTAATGTCCCCCCAATCATAATACTCATATTTTTCTTTAATTCTGGCGCTTTACTCGTTAAAAGTTCTCCATCGAAGCACGGCCGGAAATTGTAAGACTTTGTGATGTTGACCACCGTAGCTGTGCCTATGGCCGATATAGTTTGAATGAAACGTTCCACGTCGATATTCTCGCTATCCATACCGACATCTTTGGCAAACGTGGAAACATTTGTCACTTGATTAATGAAGGACGAAGCTACAGAACCACTTTGCATAATAACTTTGTTAAATAAGTTATCATCTGAGTATATTAGATGGTATTCCACAGACATGGATCCAGCGCTATGACCAAAGAGGGTGATATTCTCGTCATCTCCACCGAAACTTTCAATATTCTTCTTAACCCACTTCAAAGCTAGGGTCTGGTCTTTCAACCCCTGATTGGTGTATTCTGTGCCTGGTAAGCAAAGATTGCCATAAGCTCCCAATCTGTAGTTCATAGTGACTAGAACAACATCGTATCTGGTTAGAAATCTTGGTGCAAATGTGGCGAATGCTCCACTGCCTTCTACAAACGCTCCGCCATGGATGAAGACCATTACTGGCAATGTATGGCCCGGTGTGATGAAGGCTGGTGTGTAGACGTTCAGGTGCAGGCATTGGATGTTGCCTTTAGCGGCTCCTGCGACGAGTTGTGGGCATAGAGACGAGTCGTTTGTCGCTGGGTACGGAGTAGTGAAAGGCAGATGAGGTTTTGCATTCTGAAAAGATATAATAATAAATTAATTTAACCCTTTTAAAATTACTTAGCGCGCTTTTAGGTTCCAGGGAATAAATACGTAGTTTCATTTTAATCTGAAAGCTTTATTATCAAGTTTTTGTTTTTCAAGACGGGCCTATTACTCTAGCTAATGGTTAGAGACCGGTCGTGGGTTCGATTCCTACCCACGATAAACTTTGTGTGTTGAGCATGATTGTTTGTTCTGTGTCTGGATGTAATCGATCGATTTACCAATATCCTTTCTGAGTGGTTAGGTACCTACTCTTCACAAAGAACACACTCTGTAAGTTTCATGTCTCTAGGAGCAGCGGTTTGTGTGCGTTGATATATCTACAGTCAGCCAATTAGTTAACTATTTTATGTATCATCTAGATAAGATTTATTCAGTAGTTTGTTAGTTTAGCGTTATACTGCAACAAATTAAAATTCAAACGGTTATTGCTTAAACATAACAATATTAGTTTATGTCGCCTGACAATTAGTGACCTATTACCATAATAATACAATGCAAACATTTATTAATTTGTAGATGTATATTACCAGCGTATAGCTTACATAATACTTTGTAACGATAATAAAATATTCAATGAATAATGATGATCACTCAATTATTGAAATTAGCATTACATTGGTATAACAAAGTCGACTTCGCTATCTGTCCGTATTATTCCTATGCTTTTTTATGGCTGGCCTGAGCGGGGCGGGAGGAAGTGTCAGACTTTTACTGACTAAAACCCAGCCTTGTTCCTTCGGTTGCCTTTTATGTTCCGAGGCCGCGGTAACTATTACAACTATTCCGCAACCCCGGTCCCCATGTATGCTTAGATTTTTAAAACTACGCAACTGATTTTGATGCATTTTTTTTTTAATAAAAAGAGTGATTCCATAGGAAGGTTTTTATGTATACTTAATTTAATTAATGCTTATTATAGTAGAAAAAAGTCGGAATTTTCGAAGATTTGTAACCACCGTGCGAAGCTGGGTCGCTATAAGAATTAATTTTCTGAAGGCGTTGGTCCCGGTATTCGTATCTTTGACAGTCGTTACGGGTAGTCAGAAGCCTGAAAGTCTGACATCCAGTCCCATCAAGTATCCAGTAAATGGGTTATGGATGTCTGATAGCCACTGACTCCATGAAAAACGCTGATAATCAGCTGCCATTAATAAAACGGAAAGTCGAATATCATCAAACGGTTTTTAGATAATCTCGCCACACTATTCCCAACCACTGCAACTTCTGAAAGCCGAATCAATAATAAATCGTTTATTTGTACACAAATAACCAAATAGTACTAGGCAAGGACTTATGATAGAGTTGTACAACAGTGTCATGGTTAAAGTCGAAACATCTGACTTCTAAACTAGGCAAGAAGCCTGTATCTTAGAAGCCGAAGTTCCCCAAGATTTCGTTGACATACAACAGTGTTCATATTATGATCGTCGTACAAGTACCTATATTAAAAACATAAAAATAAACGATTTAAAAAAAAAATTAAGAAAACAAAAAGGAACAGGTAAAGCGCATTCCGTTTTTTTATACTTTAAGACATTACTGTGACATTACTTTGAGTAAGCTTTCATCATAAGATAACTCTTGCAACCACTTGGTTAGTAAATTTTTCACCTCATATTTTGTACGGATATATATAAACAACACTTTATTAATTTTATTATAAAGACGAGAGCTCAGGGCAAGAAACTGACGACCAGCAAATGCTGGTCGTCAGTTTCTTAGCAAATTGTGGAGTTCGTCAGAAAAGCGCCGAGCAATAAAGCGAGTAACGATTCACCTGTCTTGAATCCCGCAACGAAATTAATCAGAAACTAGTATGGAAAAGCTAGGAAAATGATGAAAATCAAATTACCATAAAATTTTACCTAAATAATAAACAGCTCGTGAGGGATTTGAACCCCCGACCACCTCTATTAAACATTAAATGGGCGCTCTGACCGCTGAGCTAACGAGCCTACGCAAGGTGGGCCGAATTTGGCGGTCGCATTCGATTTGATGACGCCACTCTAAAGTCGTTTGTTTGATTCACATGATTAGAAACAGATTGCCTAAAAGCTAGTTAATTATAAATAAATACCTTTTACATCTCTCATGTTCGGTAAGTAGGTCCTTATTACCCCCAAATGGGGCTTGTAGGTAACCAATTAGCGCTTTAGGGTATTAATGTAGCTAGAAACGCCCTAGGGCGGTAAGTAATTAAAAAAAAACTCTTCACTCTTTCAAAAAGTTCGCGTACATCTAACCATCATACTGGCAATGGACACCATGCATTCAGCCTAATAACAAAAGAGGTCGCTTCGCTATTCAGCCTTGTCTTCGTATGAGTATAATAGTCATCAATTTTAAATATCGAACGGCGAAGCTCAATTTCGTTCTTGAAAAAAATAATTAAAAAACAAAGATAAAAAAGGGGGGGAAAACTTTTACTTTAAATATTGTTTGCTTTTGGGTTTTTTTTATAATTACGTGCTAATAAGGAAAAAACATGAATTCTGCAAGTGATGAAGATATACCTAAGCTGCACTCCCGATTCAATGAAAATGGAAGCTGAAGCAGCAATTAACAATATTTTGCCTTTTAACTAATAAAATGTTTTATTTTTGCAATGCCGGTTTTTTTATACTTACCTCACAATCGAGATGTAAAGCAGAGTAGTTAACTCGGGTGTAAGCATCAATTGCACCCTCGAACTATAGGCGCCCTCGCTACGCTAATGCGCCTAAATATCTCGGGCTGCAATTGATCTCTTACAGCCCTTGGCTACTAATCTACTAATACATATAGGTATCTAATCTTATCTAAAAAAATTAAAGCAAATCTAATGCGAGAAACGAACAAGGAAAACTGTGCTATATTGGGTCAGTTTAAAGATGCTTTTCCGATGACGTCATGACAATTTAGTTTGGGTTTTTACAAGGTCGAGTGGGCGCGGTGTTTTTCGGCTGAGGCTACATAACTCTGCGAGGCGACTTTTAAGCAAGAGCTATTAAAAAAACTAAAAAGTTTGATGCAGAATAGTTGCCATTTGGTCTCATAAAAATTGTACGTAGTTTGAACACATTTGGAGCTGTAGTTTTCATTTTTTATGAACACGTTCGCTGTTTTAGGTTCATGGATTTCGAATGATGTTATAGTGGTGCATATTTTCTTATTCACAAACTAACGTAAATTTAAGTTAAGTGCATCTTTCTCTTTCCATTTAATTAAGAAAAGGACTGAAGATAAAATATTAGTTTCGTCCTGTCAAATTTACTCTCCATAAATAATTTAGACACGATTTAAAAACATGGCGTCTAAATATACGTCAATTTTCTTCAGGCGCTATCTAATTTGACAGGATTAAACTAAAATGTATCTTCTGTCCTTTTCTTTAAGTACCTAATGGAAAGAGAAAAATGCATTTAGCTTAAATTTAGTTAAGTTTGTGAACAAGAGAATCAGCACCAATGTTTATATTAGCTTAGCGTCAACCTAATAACTGTACTAGATTTGGACAGCAAATTACACTACAAAGTAAAAAAAAGTTTGGGTTTTTGAAAGCGTTTATTTTTTCGCTTATAATGAAACTATACCATGTTTTAAAAATATCGTTTAGCTCTTCGAATCGCATCGCAAATCGCTGCCGTTGTAGGCTTAGCCTTAAGGTTACTTCATAGATCAACTAGAAGTGTAAATACAGGATAGAAAAAAACAGTTTTCACATTCTGCGGCCAAAATTATTGGAAAAGTTGATCGAAGTACTTGATTTTGAAAGAAGTGGATTTGATTTAAGGATCCGATTTGACTTTTAAGTAGTTTTTAGACATGTTTTGTCAAAATTGGTTCAGCCGTTTTAAATAATTTAGTTGGCGGGGTTTTTTTTATTTATTTGCCACTTCTAATTTTGAATCCATACTAATATTATAAATGGGAAAGTGTGTCTGTCTGTCTGTCTGTTTGTCTTTCTTTCACGGCAAAACGGAGCGAGGGATTGACGTGATTTTTTAAGTGGAGATAGTTGAAGGGATGGAGAGTAACATAGGCTACTTTTTGTCTCTTTCTAACGCGAGCGAAGCCGCGGGCAGAAGCTAGTTCTATATAATTTTCCATTTAATAAATGGTTTTAGCTACTTTCTTGTGCATGATATTGTGGGTTAGTTTCTTATTTGTGATTTGAACCTACTAATACATTTTTTTTTTGGTGAGTGGGAAATCATCAATTGACTGCTCCCGTCCTGGGTGCGGCGGGAGGGCGTGTCAGTCTTTTACTGACTAAAACCCACTCATGTTCCTTTGGTTGCCCTTTATGTTCCAGGGTCACGGTAACTATTATAAACATTCCTCAACCCCGGCAGGCGTTGGCCCTGTTAGGCCCCTTCCTGTGCTGACTCCTTCTCTTTGAGGCGCGCGTGGAACACTACGGCCCGGCGCCCACTATCGGCATCGGCACGGCTGAGGATTTTAGTTGATAAAAAGCATTATAGCCATTAACTTCATGGCAATAAAGGAGAAATTTCCATGATATATGATTGTAGTAACAAAAATACCGCTCCGGTATGCTTGAGGCTACTGCATCGGCAATTTCTACTTTATTGCCATGAAGTTAATGTATAATGCTTTTTATTACCTAAAATCCTCAGTCGTGCCGATGCCGATAGTGGGCGCCGGGCCTAACGCGCCGTCGACGCGGTCCTGGTCCTAGCCGGGCGGCGAGCTACCCATCGCTCGCCATCCGCAGAACCGCGCCTCCGCCTACGGTGGCCGGTAGTCGTCTTGCGACTCTCGACGTCTTCGCCTGGGTCTTAGTCCGGGGCGAGAGGCTCGTCGTTGCCACTCGCGCGCCGCGCTTCTTTCACTAGCATAACTGCTTCGCAGAAACATCAGTTCACATTCCATAGATAATTTACAAGCGATTAAAAACATGGCGACTAAAAATATGCCAATTTTCTTCAGGCGCTGTCTTATTTGACATTATTTCTTTCTTTCACGTTTTGTATCGAGAGCATTTTTTTTTCGGGAGCGGGAAATCATCAAATAACTTCTCCCGTCCTGGACGAGGCGAGAGGGCGTGTCAGACTTTTACTGACTAAAACCCACTCATGTTCCTTCGGTTGCCCTTTATGTTCCGGGGTCACGGTAACTATTATAAACATTCCGCAACCCCAAGGCATCGAGACCCTCGGCTACCCACTATGCCTCTGCCTGTCTTAAATCTATCACAAAGGTCAAAAAAATCAAACGGGTAATCACAGAAAATGATTACTATTGATGACTAATGGTAAGTTCCGAGATTTATTCTCAGAACATACTATAGTCACGCCTATCGTCATCTGCCATTAATTTCGTTGTATCGGTTTTCAAAGCGTCTTTTTTTGAGAATGGCAAATCATCACATGACTTGTACTGACTAAAACCCACCCTTGTTCCTTCGGTTGCCCTTTATGTTCCGGGGTCACGGTAACTATTACAACTTGAACTATTCCGCAACCGCGGCAGGCATTGGCTCGCCCATATCTCCTTAATCCTTCGAACACACGTGATATTGAGACACAATAGAAAGACAATAGCAGCCCGACAGCCGGCTGTCGCTTAGTCGTTGAAAGGCTAAGGCAAAATGTATATACATAGCTTTTGCTCGAGACTTCGTCCGCGTGGATTAATAATTCCCGTTCCCGAGGGATTTCCGGGATGAAAACTATTTTATGTCCTTTCTCGGGTCCCAGACTATATCTGTACCAAATTTCATTCAAATCGGTTCAGTGCATGGTTTAGGCGTGAAGAAGAGACAGACAGACAGAGTTAAGTACTTTCGCATTTGTAATATTAATAAGGAATTACGGATATAGGTAGGTACCTACATTCTTAGCAAATAAAAACCTAGGTATTCTATTCTAATCTGTACTAACATAATAAAGCTAGCATTTGTATTATTATGATAGCGAGACTTATATTTATGACAGCTATGTTTGGGCTGTAGAACATTTCCCTAGACTCACAGGAGCGGAGCAGTACCAAAAGAAATTGTGGGAAAAAATAAATTAATCTATGTATAAATAAATAAAATTCTAGTGTGTTTGAAAAGTCATTTTGACAGTTTTCTATTTAGAAATAGTGTTAGTAGCTACTTACCTAGATTAAAACGTTCAAACAAATTCTTTTTATTTTAGTAAGTAAATTGTACTTCAATCGGTTCAGTAGTTCTGGCGTGAAAGGTGACTTAAGGTGAGACAGACAGACTTAGCTACTTACATATTTAATGTTTTAGTTCGGATATCTTTATTACTTAATGACATTAACAGAATAATATTTACTTCCTCTCAGATTAGAAAACAGAAGGTAAGTACTTCCTTATCACAATCATAGGAAAAACATTCATGACTAATCTATTTGTTTAAATTAAACCTTTAAACACTCGTGATTCGAGACACAATAGCAGCCCGACAGCCGGCTGTCGCTTGGTCATTGTAAGGTTAAAGTAAACCAGTTGTCCCCCGCGGTTTTACCCGCGTTGCTCCCGGATTTTTGAAGTAAATGTCCTTTCTCAGGCTATGGGCTATCTTTGTACTAAATTACAATTAAACCCGTTCAGTAGTTTTGAAGTGGAAGACGGACCAACAGACATACACACTTTGCCATTTATAATTTTAGAGTAACGTTGTGGATAGGGCGCGAAATCTCAAAAAAAAAATAAGATTATCCTTTGGCCAATTCACTCACGGCCATCTGATCACTAACTAAGCAGAGCTTGTGTTATGGTAACCAGATAACTGATAAACATCCATACTAATATTATAAATGGGAAAGTGTGTCTGTCTGTCTGTCTGTCTGTCTGTTTGTCTTTCTTTCACGGCAAAACGGAGCTACGAATTGACGTGATTTTTTAAGTGGAGATAGTTGAAGGGATGGAGAGTAACATAGGCTACTTTATGTCTCTTTCTAACGCGAGCGAAGCCGCGGGCAGAAGCTAGTAATATAATATATTTATATCATTTATAAAAACACACAGATACTTTTTACACCAAGACACAGAACAAACAATCATGCTGCACACACAAAGTTTGGTCTAAGTAGGAATCGAATTCACGACCTCCAGCTTGGCAGTTGACAGTAATCTGTATCCTACTAATATTATTAATGTGAAAGTTTGTAAGTGTGTGTATAATCATAATAATCATTTATTTCAGAATATGATAAAGGCTAAATAACATCACGCTATGATCTACCGGAGCGGCGCAGTAATCAAAAAGCTTACATAAGGCGGGCGAAACCGCGGGGAACAGCTAGTAGCTATATAAAATGTAATTGCCACCATCATCTCCCTAGCCTTTTTCCCAATCATGTTGGGGTCGGCTGGCCAGGCTGACCGGATTCAGCTGGATACCAGTGTTTTACGTGGAGCGACTGCCTACCTGACCTCCACAACCCAGTAACTGGGCGACACGATACCTCTTGCTTAGACTGGTCATAGTTTCTGGCTAACCAGTAACGACTGTCAAAATTCTACGAATGACAACCGGGACCAACGGCTTTACGTGCTTTCCGAGGCACGGGATGTCAGTGATGTCTAAGATAAACTTTAGAAAGTACATATGAATTGAAAAAGTCACATTGGTACTTGCCCGGATTCGAACCCACAACCTCTTACACGAGAGGCGGGCGCCTTATCCACTGGGCCATCACGACAATCCTGACATCCAAAATGTAATTGCCACCAACTTCCGAAATTGTAGTTGTGTTTTTTAATTATTTAATTACTTATACTTTTTTTATTTCTTCTCTTCTTTTTCAATTAAACCCCCTTATGTCCTTGTAATATACCTTAGGTCTCTTCCACAACAGAGACGAACTAAATGACACCTCACATCTCAAAATCCGTTAAGCAGTTTACGCTGTAAAACGTGCCATAGAATGAGACATACTCGTAACATCGAAAAACATAACCCTCCTTTTGAGAGTCACAATCGGGTAAAAATACCTACTCACCCCAAACGGATTTCCCGTATCAACCAACCCATAAGGTATTCCAATAAACGTCGTATAATTATACCCGTCCGACTCAACCTGAGACCCCTGTACAACCCCCACAGGGGTCTTCACTGACACTTCTGTCACTTTATAACTGTACACACCAACTGTCAACGCACACAAATAAACAAGTTTTAAAATCATCGTGATGTTGTGTTGTTACACTTATTAGATATCGCAGACTTTCTTCTTGGGAGTCTGGACAGCTACTAAGAGTTTTTGAATGTTGATGCTTCATTCGCGTAAGTGGGGGGAGGGGAGTATCTTAGCTTCCTTAGTTATTAGGGTTCCGTCAATGATATTTTAAGTAAAAAAGGCGTAGATAGGTTACCAAAACGAAATTCTATCTTCAAAAACGGCACACTAACGCACACATACATTACACGTCAAAGTAGGATGACATAATTGAAGTAGTGCGAGTGAAAAAGAGATAAACGTCAAATGTCAACGCGATACTCAGTATCATGTTGGTCAATTGGCAAACTTTTAATGTGCCACTTTTTGACTGCATATAACCTATCTACACTTTTTTACTTATAACATCATTGGGTTCCGTTAGTACTTACATCGAAAGGTAAAAACAGAACCCTTGTAGGATCATTTGTTGTCCGTTCGTCTGTCAAGACCCTTTCTCTCAGAAACGCGTCGAGATATCAAGCTGAAATTAATATCGAATACTCAGGTCTGCTATCTCTCAAAGCAGTGAAAAAATCAAATCAAAACCTACAGGGTACATTTTATTGCCCTAGAATCTTGAAATTTAGCAAGAAGCATTGTCATGTAGCACAAGTAAAGGAAAAACTTCGAAAACCGTAAACTTGTAGTAGGCCAGTCGTCTAAGACATAGGTAAAAATCGCGTTAGGTCGCAAAAAATTGCAAGGTCCTCATTTTTTGTGCTGTTCTTAGAATAGATACCAGTAGTGTAAAGTAAATCTAGATTTGCAACCTCGAAAGACCTGTGCTAACTTCGTGGTGCTCGAAAAACCTCGAAATTTTCGAACATTTTTCAGTTTTTGGCTTACAACTTCTAAAATAGCATTCTGCAGCAAAGTCATCTATGAAACTTTTAAATAAGACAAAATAAACTACAAAATGAGTGTAACCCCAGCTCTGTATGTTTAATCTCAAGATATGACATTTCGAAAATTTCCCAATTTTTTTTTAAATTTGTAGTTGGTTAGACTTTAGATCAAAATACTGTCTCAAATACTCATCCTACAAGGAAAGTTAATAGAAGTTAAGTTGTAGAGCAGTTATTGCTTTAATTTAAGTGTAAAAGGAGTTTATTAGGACCAATAGTTCTCATATTATGAGGTAAATAAGGAAATTAGTTTTTTTTTTCGAAATTTCTCTAGTAATATTCTAAATATTCCGCCGGACAGCCTGTTTTCCTCTAATGACGTAGGAAAACAGACTTATTTACATAATGAACAATGTTTATTATGTTGGTAGCTATTAATAGACACTCGCGTTTTTTTCAGCTGCTCTTCGAATTTTTACACCTTTACGTATAAACATGCCATTATATGAGAAAAACGCGCGAAACGAAGCAGTAAGAAAAAGAGATGCAGTTATGTGTGTGAGTGAGAACGAGTTAAGATTAATTTGTTATCTTTACAAATAGTTAACATTGGTCTATTTGAAGGCCAGACAAATCGATTTTTATACCAACATCGAAAGTATGCAAGGTGGAATCTTTGAGTGGGTTAGTAATTTGAACTACTTTAGCCGTTGCAGTTTTACGAAAACAGCCTTAGGAATCTTGGAGGCACTACGTATGCAAAAAAAAATAACCGACTTCAAAAAGTAAAAACTTAAAAATAACTTAAATTTCGGAAGTCGGTGTCTTTTCTTCTGCCAGTCAATTTGTGTTGCCACCGACTTCCGAAATTTAAGTTATTTTTAAGTTTTTACTTTTTGAAGTCGGTTATTTTTTTTTTGTAAAAAGTTTTTTATTTTTTACTTTTTAGTGTCGAGTTAAAATTTAGTCCTGTTTAAAATGAGCCCAAACACGACTACTGTGCTGTAATTTCAAGGTTTGTACTTTTTCTGATGCTCGTGGCTTCAGCATCAGGTCTCTATGTACTTCGGTGTTCCTCATTAACAGTACGTTTATCCACATATCGAGTCCTTTTCAATGAGCCTAAACACGATATATCTGCTGTTATTTGTCGAGGAGTTAGGTACTCTGCAGACTATCTTGACTGCAGCATCAGGTCATGACTTGATGATCATGAGCCCTAATGTGGCAAATGCCCTATCAAACATCAAAACAATTTACTAAAACAGTCCTTGCCTGTTCGAGTAACTTCTTACTGTTAAGGAGTTGTACCTTCCATCATCAGCTCAGCTAACTGAGATGGTGACAACCATACGCAAATACACAAGATACTTCATAAAATATGCGAAAAACAATAAGTGAGCCTATAAAATTTGAGGGTTGCCTTCGATTTCTCTAAGATCCCATCATCAGATCCTAACTTGGTGACAATGGGACCACCTCAGAACTATCTGCTTTCGAACAAAAAAAGAATTTTGAAAATCCGTTGACAATTGACGGAGTAATCGATGAACACAACATACAAAAAAAACATACAAACAGCCGAACATAGTACCTCCTCCTTTTTGTGAAGTCGGTAAAAACTACTTTTCAGCTCAATTTTGCATAACGATTTTGGTGACACTTGCACCGTTCTACTTCTAACAGTCGCGTATAGCGTCGTGAGAACATTGAGGTGTCTGCATGGGTATAGTCTTCTAAGACCGTTTTCGTGTATCTGCTACTGTTAAAGTGTGTAAGTCCTAAGTCCCATAAGAGAACTAGAAGTCATGTTGAACGCGCCCAAAACGCGTTTCGAGAACGCAGCCAATACAGCCGCCACGGCGCACGGAAGAATTCGTCTCGTTCATTCGGCAACAGCCACCGCATCGCGCACACGCATATAAAACCGATACACTTCATGTCGCGATTGCAACCCAAAACTGTATAAACTGTGCCGTTTCATTTTAATAAACCCAAATTATTTACTTTACAGTTGAGTATCATTCATTACTTCCTCAACATATGGCGACCGTGAAATAAGAAGAATCCAGCAGCGGGATCCCGGCGGGCGTGGCATTCTCGTTCCGCAACATGGCGGCGGTGCCTTTTCGTCGTCGGCGGCGGTGAAAAAAGAAACGTCGTCAAGGTTCCTGGCATACTCCGGACTACGCATCGTCAGCGCGCTGCGTGGATGGCGGGTCACCTCTCCACTTCAAACTGCGGTACTGCGGGTGAAGAGTCGGCGGCGGCGGCACGTGGTCGTAAAAATGGAAGTAAGCCCGTTCCTTGATAATTCCCTCATAATCCCCTGTTTCTATTGGGTGTATGGAGCCTAGCTCGCTAGTTTCTAACCTTTAGACAGGTTTCTTTTTCATTTTTCCGTTTGTGCCAATATGCGGTAAGGCTTGGCCAAACGTAATTTCACTTCCTTTGTCGTTTGTGCCAATTTGCGCTTTATGCTTGGCCAAATGCATTTTTAATTTTCCGTTTGTGTCAATTTGCGGTAAGGCTTGACCAAACGTAATATCATTTCAATTTTTATTTGATCCAATTTGCGCTAAATGCTTGGACAATACAAATATTTTTTTTGAGCACGTGCATTGTTGTTTGCGTAGGTACCGACCGCGCCGCAGGTGTCTCATTATTTAGGATGCCCGGCTTGAGCTAAATTTAATGTGCACATCGCATGAAATTCTCGGAAGTTCGAGAACATACCATTTTGGTTCTTTAAGTTTAACATAACCTTTTTATCTTTTTAACAATTTAGCTTGCCCATATGCTTCGGGATTAATAATAGGTACATTCCGTATAAAATTTGCATGGAATTCAAGGCATGATGCCGAACATTTCAGCGTCCCTGATGTGCGACCCACGTGCCACGTGACCACGTGCTCGGCGCCTCTCTGCGTCCGGTGCGCGCTGCTGTTGCTGCGACGTGCTGTGTTGGCGAGCTCAGCGGCAGCGGGCAACGGCTTCGCGGTGGCTGCATGGTTTGAGCTGTCTGTCTGCTGGATTTGTAACTGGTGGGATTGCACATTTTATTAATTAGCTTTTGTTAGGGGTTACTCAACTCATTGTTTGTGCGTAGTTTACTAGTGTTTCTTATACCATCATGACGGAAGATACGGTTGCCTCTCCCGAGGTGGAGAGTACAGACTTGAAATTATTAGTCCGCAGACGTGGTGGAATACGTAGTAGACTTACTATATTCAAGCAGTTTATTGGTGCATACCAAGTTGGTAGTAAAGCCTCTAGCCTGAGCCCTTTAGAAGTGAGAGAGCTATCTTTGCGACTCACACAGCTACAAGAGTTAATGTCTAAATTTGATAGTGTTCAATCTCAAATAGAGGAAATTGCTCATAATTTAGATGAACAAATGTTAGAGCGAGACTCTACAGAACGTGAATTTTATTCAATGATTTCTTTTACTCAAGAATTGATAAGTTCAAATTCAGAAAATAGTAAAGAAAATAACTTTGATTCGTGTCATTCAAGTTGTAGTAAAATGAACAACTCTGTCAAATTACCAACTATAAATCTGCCTACATTCGATGGCAACTATTCTAAGTGGTTAGAGTATAGAGACACATTTGACTCTTTAATAAATAATAATGAGTCCATACCATTAATAAATAAGTTTCATTATTTAAGAAATTCATTAGTTGGTAGCGCTTGTAATATAGTTAGGTCCATAGACTTTACCGCTGCAAACTATCAAGTTGCATGGAAGTCTTTATGTGATAGATTTAATAACAAAAATATTCTTATAAATAATCACTTACAGGCATTAGTCAATATAAGTCCAATACAAAAGGAATCTTTTAAAGCTTTAAGATATTTGATGGACCAAATTCAAAAAAATTTACATTCCTTAAATATATTAGACATTCCCACGACTGGTTGGGATCCTTTAGTTATATTCTTGGTGTCAGCTAAGTTAGACCCTAGAACTAAGAGCAAATGGGAAGAACATAAAGGTCATTTAACCCACCTACCTTCTCTTGAAGAATTTATAAAATTTTTAGATAATAGAGCGAATGTCTTAGAGACTGCTAATGGTAGTAGGTATTATGATAATAAAAATCCAACTCATAGTAAGGATAATAAATCTATTAAATCATTAGCAACGGCAGTGCCCGATCCAAAAACTAAAATATGTATTGTATGTAATAAATCTCATTATGTACATAAATGTAACAAATTCAAGGCTTTGAGTTTAAAGGATAGGCTGTCTGAAGTGGCTAAACATAACCTGTGTACCAACTGTCTGCGTAGTGGTCACAACAATACAGAATGTCAATTGAGCAGTTTTTGCCGGAGCTGTACGGAAAAACATAATTCATTGTTACATAATAACAGTACAATTACCAATGTAGTCACAGAAAGTACAGAATCAACTCAGTCACCTACTGTTCCTGTTAGTTTGTCAGCCCATTCACCAGGACATGTTTTATTATGTACTGCACAAGTTGAGGTAGTTAATATACATAATAATAATACTCAGCTTGCGCGTGTGTTGTTGGACACGGGAAGCCAGTCTTCTTTTATAACAAGCAACCTAAAAGAAAAGTTAGGGTTACAAGCCAAACAAATAAATTCTTTTAATGTTAGTGGAATAAACAATGCAGCTTGTAAAATTAAAGAATCTTGTAATATAGTTATTAAGTCAAGAATTAGTTCATTTAATAAAAGTGTCAATTGTCTGGTAATTCCTAAAATTACTGGGAACCTACCGGGTGTTCAGGTGGATGCTGAGCACTTGGGGTTGCCCTCTGGGGTAGTACTGGCAGACCCCTTATTTTATAAGCCAGCTGAAGTAGATATATTAATAGGTGCAGACCACTTTTTTGAAATTGTAAATAATAATAGGATAGTGTTAGGACTAAACAAACCTGTATTGCAGGAGAGTAGTCTAGGTTGGTTAGTTGCTGGCCCCATAGGCACAACTTATTTAAACCGTAATGTACATTGTAATTTAGTTAAAAACAATAAATTGGGGTCGCTTCAAGATCTTCATAATTTAGTTAAAGGGTTTTGGGAGGTAGAAGAACTGCCTACAGGCTCTAATAATAATTATTCAATTGATGAACAGTACTGTGAATCTCATTTTAATAAAAATACTTGTCGTTTAGCAGATGGTAGATTTTCTGTGATGATGCCGCTTACGGAGACCCCGGAGCAGGCACTTGGAAATTCATTTCCTATAGCAGTTAGACGTTTCTTGAACCTAGAAAAGAAATTAAATAAAAATAAAGAACTCAAGAAACAATATAGTGATTTTTTACAAGAATACAGTAAGTTAGGGCATTTAAGCGAAATAGATAGGCCTAAGTTTGGTTGTTACTTACCCCATCACTGCGTAATTCGGGAACAACATGATACCACCAAACTAAGAGTAGTCTTTGACGCTTCAGCTAAAACAAGTTCAGGAAAATCTTTAAACGATATCCAGGCTATTGGCCCAACTGTACAGAGCGACTTATTCTCTATTCTTATTCGGTTTAGAATACATAAATTTGTTTTAACTGCAGACGTCGAAAAAATGTACCGACAAGTAGCTTTAGATGAGTCACAGCGGCATCTGCAGCTAGTTTTGTGGAGGGATAAACCTGAACAACCTTTCAAAATTTTACAGCTCAACACATTGACATATGGGATGGCTTCAGCTCCCTTCTTAGCTACTAGGTGTCTTGTGGAGCTGGCTAATAAATGTAAAGATAAAATTATTGCAAACGTTATTAAGAATGACTTTTACATCGATGATCTAAATACAGGTGCCTCCACTGAAGAGGAATTAAAATATATATATTCAAATGTTACTAATATATTAAATTCTGCATGCTTCCCTTTGCGAAAATTTCGAACTAACTCTCATGTACTAAATGAAAAATCAGAATCATTTAATTGTGTTAATTTTCATGACGACGCCAATGTCCTAGGCTTGAAGTGGTCACCAAAGGCCGATGAGCTGCGGTTTCCTAATGACATTGAGTGTGATTCAAAAGTCACGAAACGAGTGGTCATTTCAACTACTTGTAAAGTATTTGATCCCTTGGGGTTAGTTAGTTGTTGCATAATAAAGGCAAAAATTATTCTCCAGCAATTGTGGATGGCAAAATTGGATTGGGATGAGCCCGTACCTGAGCCTTACGCAAAGAACTGGTTTAATTTCATAAAACACCTACATCATTTATCTAATATTACAATACCTAGGCAGGTATTAGGTGAAAATTTAGAAATTCAATCAGCTGAGTTGCATTGCTTTGTAGATGCAAGTCAACAAGCATATGGAGCATGTGTCTATTTACGTTCCAAAGATAGTAAACACAATATTACAGTTAGGTTATTGTGTGCAAAAACTAGAGTTGCTCCAATTAAAGAACTAACCATCCCACGTTTAGAGTTGTGTGCCGCTCTTTTAGGGGCTCAGGTTAGTGACAAGGTATTGCAAAATGCACCATGTGATATTACTGGAAAATATATGTGGACCGATTCCACAGTTGTACTCGGATGGCTTAAAACTAAGAATAAAGTGTTACAAACATTTGTACGTAATCGAGTCAACAAAATTAATGATATGACCAAAGGTTTTATATGGAAGCACGTTCCATCCGAATTTAATCCTGCTGATTTAGCTTCAAGGGGCATTGACCCACAGCATCTGCAGTCATCATCTTTATGGTGGGAAGGTCCTTCCTTCCTTAGGCTGGAAGAAGGTTATTGGCCTACTCAACCTAATACTACAATTAAAAACTTACCGGAGGTAAAGGCATTAGTCTCAGATATCGACATTATTAAAAATAGTTTAGTACAATTTGAAAATTATTCTAGTTACAGTAAACTTAAAAGAATTTACGCATACGTTTTACGTTTTATTACTAATTGTAAAAAGCAGTTAACAATTAATGGACCTTTACAAGCTCACGAACTAGAAAACTCTTTAATGCTATTGCTTAAAATTTGTCAATCAGAGTCGTTTGAAAAGGACCTTAAGCTCATTCAAGATGGAATAAAACTGCATCACAAAAGTAAATTATTACCCTTAAATCCTATTTTAGACAATGGTTTAATTAGAGTAGGTGGCAGGCTAAGACTGTCTGATTGTCAGTATGACAAGAAACACCCTATTTTACTGGACTCTAAGCATCACTTTACTAAACTTTTGATGAGATTTGAGCATTTACATTTGATGCATGCAGGTCCACAGTTGCTTTTATCATCAGTCCGTGAGAGATTTTGGCCACTAGGTGGTAGGGTCTTAGCCCGCACTATAGTTAGACAGTGTGTAGTTTGCGCTCGAATGAAAGGTCAAACTGCACAACCTTTAATGGGTGACTTACCGAGTGTTAGAGTCAACCCAGACTTTCCCTTTAATTCTTGTGGAATTGACTTTGCTGGGCCTTTTATGATTTCCTCCAAGAAGGGTCGAGGTAACCGTATCAGCAAAGCTTATTTATGCATATTCGTATGTTTGGTAACTAAGGCCATACATTTAGAAGCTGTGAGCGATTTAACAACTGAAGCCTTCATATCATGTCTGCGCAGGTTTGTTTCGCGTCGTGGCAAGCCCCATTCCATACATTGTGACAACGGAAAGAACTTTGTTGGCGCAAACAATGAGTTGGGTAGGGTTATACAGTCCAGCGTTCAGGCAGTGTCAGACTATGCAGCAAATGAGGCCATTAATTTTAAGTTTATACCTGCATACTCCCCACATTTTGGTGGGATATGGGAAGCTGGTGTAAAATCAGCAAAATTTCATCTTAAACGAGTTGTTGGCAATGCCTCACTCACATTTGAAGAATTAGCAACACTCTTTACCCAAATAGAGGCAATCCTAAACTCCAGACCCCTTTACCCCCTGTCATCAGATCCCATGGATACCGCTCCTTTGACCCCTGGGCACTTTCTAATTGGACGGCCGCTGATGTCAGTGCCTTCAGCGCCCGCCCCGACTTGTAGACCCAACAGATACCAGGTCATCGAGCAGCTGAGACGAGGCTTTTGGGAGAGGTGGCGAAAGGAGTACATGGCAGAGCTTCAGAACCGTGCGAAGTGGAGAAACGACGCCTCAACCATTGCTGTCGGGGACCTCATAATATTGAAAGAAGATAACGTAATGCCTCTTCACTGGCGCATGGGTCGCGTCACCAAATTATACCCGGGAGGCGACGGCATCTCCAGGGTGGCGGATATCTACACGTCCACCGGCACGATCAAAAGGGCCATAAATAAGCTGTGTCCCTTGCCGGTACACCACGGTTGAATCCTTCAACGGCCCGGAGGATGAACGCGCCCAAAACGCGTTTCGAGAACGCAGCCAATACAGCCGCCACGGCGCACGGAAGAATTCGTCTCGTTCATTCGGCAACAGCCACCGCATCGCGCACACGCATATAAAACCGATACACTTCATGTCGCGATTGCAACCCAAAACTGTATAAACTGTGCCGTTTCATTTTAATAAACCCAAATTATTTACTTTACAGTTGAGTATCATTCATTACTTCCTCAACACATGTCATGCGGACTCATGCCGTCATGCGTCATGTGATGTAAGCGACTGCTTTTTGTTTCTAGACCAGTTTATGTGATAAAGTCGTTTGTTAAATAATAAACAAACTCTTCAACTTTGTAATAACAGTATGTAAGAAGTATGATGTATGATGATTGCAATTTCCGGAGGAGGGAGCCTCAAGACTCAAGAAGGATAATACAATTCGTGGTTTTGATAACAGCGCCACCTGCAGGATAATGTTACAACCACTACAACTCATAGAGATTTTACAAATTAGCTGTTGTGTTTTCTTTACGGTAGATGTCGGGACTTTATACATCTAGAAATTGCCAGTTGTAGTTCGCATTGCGGTTATAGATAGGTAATAAAAATAAATATAAATATTATTTCAACTATACGATAATTATTGACTGGTTCGTGTTTTAGTACCGCTGGGAAAATCAAAGAATTATGAATTTTATAACACTTTATTTATCCCAGTAAGCATAATTGAGATGAAAACACATGTAGGAAGCGTACAGCGCCCCCAGCAATTTAGCGCCAAATATCAGTACCGGGGCCATCGGCATCGCTTTATTATATTAATGTACACTTTGCTTCTGGATATGAAATACACGAAATACATTTTCAAAATTCTGTGGCAGTGTTATGTCAAATCAACAAAGACAGGCGTTTGTTGCCTAGCAACCAATTTTGAAAAAGCTAAAGCTTCTACCTCACCGGTGCGTTGTTATCCTTCGAATGCCTTTGATGAGACCGTATTTATTATTTTATGTATTAAGACGGTTACAAAGTTACACACTTATTATCACAGTTAATCTCAAAAGAAATTGGGATGCAATAACGCATGAGTTATTCTCATTATCGACCGATTATAACGCATTATATGTGGAGTGTACGCCTAAAAGATCTGTATCCAATCCAAAGCCTAAAATGCATTAAACTGTCACTTTGACAGTTAAAACAATTACAAAATGTCAAAGTCACGCAAAACAGACGCTGTGTCTCAAATTCGTAAATAAAACAATCAATATTCGTAATTTATCACTTAATTTAACTTTAAAACGTCGTCTCGTCGTCGAACTTACGCTTAAAACAGTGCAGCTTCAGTTAAAAGCGAAAAATGGCGGATTTATGTACAGCTTGCATGTGCACGGGAAGAAATTTGTATTACATCGGAGACACTGGATTTTATCATATTTATTCGCAAATCTTGAATGAAATATCTGTAAGTATTGTTGTTTTTCTCGATTACTATCCCTGTAGGGACTATTGTAATAGTTAACAGCCTTATTTAGCCGGAAATAATCTGAAAAGTTCTTAACACACGCGTTTTTCTAGAAAAGTTTAATCATCTTGTTTGGGTGTGCATTTCTATTCAATTGTTGTAATTATCTCAATTAACATTGTCCTAATCCCATTTTTGAGAGGAAGATAGAGAGAGAGACGTCTCTATTGGGACAATGTGTCGAATTCTTTAATTAGTTCTCTGTAATTCATTCTTTAAACACACGTGATTCGAGACACAATAGCAGTGCGACAGCCGGCTGTCACTTGGTCAATAAAGGTTAAATAAACAATTGAACAAAAATTGGACCCAACAAATGGTGCTAAAAGCTAAGATTCAATATATTACGTACTAGCTGTTCCTCGCGGTTTTACCCGCGTTACGTTAGGTTTTTGGTTACTGCCTCGCTCCTGTGGGACATAGCGTGATATTATATAGTCTATGTTACTCAGGGATAATGTAGCTATCGCACTGAGAAAGAATTTTTAAAATAGGTCTGGTTTTTTGAGCCTATTCATTACTATCAAACAAACAAAATTTTCCTCTTTATAATATTAGTATAGAAGTATTGATTTTGTTAAACATTTAACATCTCCAGGTATACGACTCGTCTCCGTTGTTCATCCGTGTCTGCTGGGAGTGTCTGGCTCACCTGCGGAAATGGCTGCGCTTCAAGGAGCAAGCCAAGCGCTGCTACACACAGCTGCAGTTCGTGCATCAAGTGAGTGATTGGCATTAGAATGTCAGAATAGGCTGAACTACCATAGTTACCATCAAGATAGTTAAAAAATATATTTTCAAGACATTTATTTCACTTATCCCAGGCACAGGCACTTATGAATTAAGTATTTTACATAATAGGGATGTTGACTACATCAAAAGAATGACATTCTGTTTAGTCCGTCTGTTAGACAGTCCAAAAATACTGGACACATATTTTTTGCTTTATCAAATTAATAACAAAATACAAAGATAAAGAGCATCAAAGTTCCGGAGAGGGGGCTTGTGACGTCACTTCTGAGTTAAAATTATACATAGGCGTGACGTTTCACGAAACTTCAACGCACTGTGTTGTCGTCATTTTCTGTTTACGAGAAAAAAGAAAAAATACGTGTCCCAAATTTTTTGATTATCTAACTGACGGACTAATTACTTTTTTTTTGTCATCTCGCCTATTAACTATATAAATCTAAGACACACTTTCTAAAAAAAACCTATCTTAATGTTAGCCAGTCGCATACGCGTGACGATTGAGAGCAGTCGCATACGCAGTGAACGCTAACTGTTTCTCCATATACCCTACGAATTAAATAATAATGGTGAAATGTGCGAAATGTTTAAAACTGATTACCAAAAAGTCTCCGGGATTGCAGTGCAGCAAATGCAACAAGTGGCTTCATGCTTCCTGTGCATCTATAACATCCGACCAACTTAGTGTATTACACGACACTGATTCAGTCGACTGGAAGTGCAAACCTTGCAGCGGAGGTGGTAGACCTAAAAGATTATCATGTATCATCCCCGACATCGACGGAGATGAAAATACGGATACAGAGTCTTTTACCCCACACACTGGCACCCAAGCTGACAATATGATGCAACAAATACTGCGAGACTTGCGCAGGGAAGTGAGGCAAGTAATTAAAGAAGAACTTCAACGTACCCTGCAATTCTACTCAGATAAAATCGATGAGTATGAGATTAAGATACAAAATTACGAGAAATCGATGAAGGAAATGGAAAACCGTTGTACGGATCTACAAAATTTGGCTAAAAACACAAATATTAAATATGAAATTCTAGAAAATAAAATAAATCAAATAGAGCAATCACAATTATGTAACCAACTTGAAATATGTGGCATCAACCCATCCAAAAACGACAATCCTGAAGAAATTGCCAAGAAAATTGCCGTAACCATAACACAAAATCCAGATGACGTCGTTAAGGCCTATAGAAAAACAAAAAATTCTTCAAACGGGGCGAGAAACAAAGACCAGACTCCCATCACTGTAATACTTCAAGACGGAAAACGGGATCTTTGGATAGATGCTGCAAAACAGACGACGATGTCTGCTTCTACTATAGGACAAGACGGTGCGGACAAAGTTTATCTACGTGAATGTCTGACGCCAGCGACGGCTTACTTGTTATGGAAAACAAAAGATGAACTGAAAGGACTGTTTGGTTTTATATGGTGTAAACACGGTAACATATTAGTGCGTAAAAGTACCCAAGAAAAAAAAATAACTACAATCCGGTCGGTTGCCGATATTGAGAAGGTGAAATCATTGCATGGTAGACAATAGGTAAGTTCACTTTTATCGCTATAAATTATAATAAAAAAAGAACATCTACATAACATAATTATTTTTATTTCATTATGGATTCAACAGAACATAATATAGTCGAAATCAATTGTCATACATGGAATGATTTTACTTCCGACATACCGACACCAAATAATTGTTTGTACTTTCTGCATGTAAATATACGATCCATCAAAAAAAACTTTGCTCAAATTGAGTACATAATGTTAAATAGCAAACATACAATACACATTTTAATATTAACTGAAGTAAATATAAAAAATGAACTGGGAAAAATGTTTGAACTCCCTGACTACAATTCATATTCGGAACTAAGAACTATTAAAAGGGGTGGGGGCGTACTATTGTATATTCACAAATCTATATCTTTCTCGAGATACAGTAACTTGTGTACACAGGAGTTTGAATGTGTGGCCGGCGAACTAAGTATAAATAGTCGTAAAATCGGTTTGTGTGCCGTATATAGACCGCCCGACACATCCAAACTCCGATTCATAAAAGAATTGTCATCCTTATTAGCTAAATATCCTATAAAACAGGATTGTGTTGTGATGGGAGATATGAATATTGATCTTAAAGTTAGTAACCCCGTAACAAAACAATATTTGTATTCTTTATGTACCCAGGGATTTATTAATGGAGTTACTTCTTATACACGTATCGAAAAATACGGTAACAGCATCTCTAAGTCATGTATAGATCATGTTTTTATACGTAATGCTAGTACATGCAATATTTATACATCTGTTGTAAACACTTCACCGGCGGACCACTGTATAACCGGTTGTGCGATTATGAGCGCGCTAAACAAAAATGACTCACAGTCTTCTATTCAATTAATAACTAAGTTAGATAACCGCCGAGTGCGCAGTGAACTAAATAACATCGACTGGAGTATACCCCTTCAATACGGGTGCCCAAATGAAATAGTAAAGTATATTCATAATAGCTTTAATAATGTATACGACAAATGCAAATTTACAGTTAATAAAAACAGTGCCAGTAAACGTAAAACGTGTTCATGGGCAAATGTAAAACTTAATAAGATGTGTGAGAAGCGGGATTTATTGTATGATATTTGGCAAAAAGATGAGAATAACCCACAGAAAAGATTATTGTACAATAGATATAGAAACAAAACAAACAAATATAGTTATTATATAAGAAATAAACAAATAATGATGGAAGTTTCTCAAAATTTCAAAAATAGTAAAAAAATTTGGAGTATTGTAAATAATTTAACAGGCAAAATTATGCAATGTATAGAACAAATCTTACTTGTAACTTTTCGAACTGATCCGTTAACATTGGCCAACAACTTCATGACTGAATTTAATTCTAATATCACGAACCTCAACCATGATTGCGATGTACCTCTTTTGGATAAATGTATGTACAGTTTAATCCCTGATAGGTCGATAAGAGTAAAACCGGCACAAGAAGAGACCGTCGGAAGAATAATCAAGCAAATGAATGATAGGAAAAGTCCGGGCTATGACGGGATACGCGCTACAGATGTCAGGTATGCTTCAGCAAATCTTATCCCAGTTATTACACACTTAATTAATTGTTGTTTGAAGACTGGCACGTATCCTGACCTTTTAAAGATAGGGGTGATACGTCCTATACACAAAAAGGGTCCACGTGACGACATAAACAACTATCGGCCCATCACTATATTATCTTGTATTGATAAAATTTTAGAACGCTATATTGGTATGGAGATAAATACTTTTTTGGAAACGCATAAGATAATCAACAGCAAACAATATGGATTCCAAAAAAATAAGAGTACAACACAATTATTACGTTCGTTCACGGATGAAGTCAATAAACATTTAAACAATAAAAAGCACGTCCTGACTCTCTTTATAGACTTCAGCAAAGCATTCGATATGCTCCGTTATGATACACTATTTGAAAAGTTGGAACAAAATGGTATACAAGGGCCACTACTAAAACTCTTAAAAAACTACCACACCAACAGATACAACACAGTTAAAATAAAAACTGAATATAGCACAAAGCTTCCATCCTCGCAAGGAACGGCCCAGGGCTCAATCATTGGTCCAACAGAATACTTACTTTATGTTAATGACATGAGTAATGCCATAAATTCAGGCTCTGTATACCAATTTGCAGACGACACATGTATATTGGTCGCTGACAAAAATATTCATGATGCAGAGGAATCCCTACAACATAATTTCGATCAAATGTGTAAATGGGCTCATGACGTCGGGCTAGTAATAAATACATCAAAAACAAAAGTCGTTCACATTCATTCATCGCACAATAAATGCTTCACAATACCTACAATCATAGCACATCAGCACTCTTGTCTCCATAACTCGTTAAAGAATTGTAAATGTCCGTCCTTAGAAGTAGTTGACAAACACATGTATATCGGCCTAGTGGTTGACAGTCGATTCTGTTGGGGCCCGCACAAGGATTATGTGTGTAACAAACTGAGATCGGTACTAGGTAAACTAAGCATACTAAGATATAAACTACCCTACAAAACACTCAGAATGTTATATATGGCCCTAGCGGACTCGGTTATCAACTACGGGCTTAGCAGCTATGGAAGAACTTATCAAACCTACCTATCAGACATTTATAAGCTACAATTAAGGATATTGAAAGTTATAACACCTAAACATTTGATCAAGAAATTTAAAAATAGTGATGATGACCTTTTTAAATACTGTAATGTTATGAATGTGTTCAATAAAGTTGAATTTTGTACTCTTGCGGAAGTAAAGAAACCGGAGCTCTTAATTGAGAATATTAGACCTTCATTTTTGAGAACGATACATCTAAAAAATAAATACATATTACCAAAATTCAACAATGTGTACGGGATGAGGGTTGATGACTATTTGTTACCTTACTTTTTAAATAAATTTCCAGAAGAATTACAAACCTTGTATGTGAATGGTTCGAAAAGTTACACGTATAAATCAAAGCGTTTCCTGACTCAACATCATCTGTAAATTGAATTGTACAAATGTAACGGCTCGCCTGCACACAGATAAACCCAGAGAGGTTTTCGTTGTGGGGCCAGACTTGATGTAAGAATATTGTAAGCATATTAGAAATAAATAAATAAAAAAAAAAAAAAAAAAAAGCCCAAAAATCTGCCCAATTTTAAATAACTGCAAAGTTGGATTTATTGTTGTTTGAAATCAATAATGTTTTGGCTGAACTGAAGAAAATCAATGGTACCGATTATCTTATTCACAAACTAACTTAAATTTAAGTTAAGTGCATCTTTCTCTTTCCATTTCATTAAGAAAAGGGCAGAAGATAAAATATTAGTTAAGTCCTGTCAAATCTAGATAGACACTCGATATTTAATTTAGACGCGATTAAAAAAATGGCGACTTTAAACACAACTTCAACTTTTATATTTATTATGGCAATCCACCGAATTTTCGGTGATTTCTGCTAATGTCCAGTTTGAAAATAATATTTCAGTTTAAATGACAATTGTATGGTTATAAATTATAGTATGGAGATCATACACGTGTTCTTATAACCAAGAACACGAGATGACTCCGACTTTAAACACGTCGATTTACTTCGGGCACTGTCTAATTTGACAGGATTAAACTAAAATGTATCTTCTGTGCTTTTCTTTAAGAAATGGAAAGAGAAAGATACAGTTAACTTAAATTTGGTTAAGTGTGTGAGAAAGAGAATCAGCGCCATTGAATAGTTTTCTACTACATATAAAATTTAAAAAAAAAGTTGAATAAATCCATACTAATATTATAAATGGGAAAGTGTGTCTGTCTGTTTATCTTTCTTTCACGGCAAAACGGAGCGACGGATTGACGTGATTTTTTGAGTGGAGATAGTTGAAGGGATAGAGAGTAACATAGGCTACTTTTTGTCTCTTTCTAACGCGAGCGAAGCCGCGGGCAGAAGCTAGTACACTCTTTATAGCATACAACTTTCCTAAAGCAACTTATTTAACTAATTTTATTCAACTATTTTCACTGTCCACTTAAAATGGTTTTTACAATACAGTACTACACAATACCTATACTCTTGCTTCCAGAACATGCCCCAGCAATCAGAAACACACCTCACAGTGTCCGAGCTATACAACTTCAGTTTCCCGGAGACGCTCATCAAGACGGAGCTGGACGTCCCCCCCTCACCGGAGAAGCTATCTGTTAAGGTGGAAGAGCATTCTGAGGAGACGTTTGTGCACGACCTGAATGTGGAACCCAAGAGACGGAGGAAGAAGGTGGAGAAGGTTGAGAAGGTGAGATGGCCTGCATAGGGGTGGTATATTCGAAAGACGTGTTGCTTCCAAAAAGTCCAATTTATTATTCTTACCAAAATTCCGCATAACCATACAACACTAAAGTACTTAAAACTATTCACTGATACTATTCAAGCTTGCGTTACAAAATACGTTTTTATGTCCTTACAACTGGTCAGAGTTCAAGAAAAGTCAGTGTTTGATAGTCAGAAGTCAGAAGTTTGTAGTTAGAGTTAGATTGTCAAAAGTTAGAGTTTGATAGTCAAGGTTAAAGTTCGATAGTCAAAAGTCAGAGTTTGCTGGTCAAAAGTCGGAGTTTGACAGTGAAAAGCCACAGTTCGATATTCAATAATCAAAAGTCAGAGCATATTAGCAATAAGTCAGTGTATGATAGTCAAAAGTCATGGTTTGATTATCAAAAGTCAGAGTTCGATATCTGATAGTCGAAGTCAGAGTTTAGTGGAAAAAGTTACAGTTTAACTTTTGACTATAAAACTCTGATTTTTCTATCCATACTAATATTATAAATGGGAAAGTGGGTCTGTCTGTCTGTCTGTCTGTATGTTTGTCTTTCTTTCGCGGCAAAACGGAGAGACGAATTAACGTGATTTTTTAAGTGGAGATAGTTGAAGGGATGGAGAGTAACATAGGCTACTTTTTGTCTCTTTCTAACGCGAGCGGAGCAGCGGGCAAAAGCTATATATATAAGATAGATAATTTGACTATCCAGTCAAAGTTATCAAGTTAAAGTTTTGTGTAGTAAATGTTTTGGTTTCATCGTCGACCACTCGCCGCCAATACATTTACAGACTTTAAATAGACTGAACTTGTAACAAATAATTCCAAAATACAACATCCTACACAACATAAAACTATTGTACTCCTAAACTCCATTTTATCTCCCTAACAGCCCATAAAAGTAAAACCCAAGAAGAAAATCAAGCCCCTACCCGAAAAGATACCCGTCAAGAAGAAAGTTAAAATCAAGAAGAATAGGTCTCCATCGCCCGCAAGCCCTGAGCCGTTGGATGAGCCTGATCTGCAAGAAGATGACCTGGATGTTAAAGAGAACGTTCTAGAAGGTGCAGAGAAGAAAGAAGAATGTGATGGAAAGGTTGCTCGTGTGAAAGAGGTAAGTGGTACTTGAATAGTGGGAGATGAATCGTTAAAAGTCACTTTGATAGTCAAAAGTCAGAGTTTAGTTAGTCAGAGTAGAGTAGTGGAAGTTTAGTTGTCAAAAGTCAGAATTTTATACTGGAAGTTTCGTTGTCAAAATTCCAGTTTGATAGCCAAAATTAAAATTTTGTAAATCAATATTTTTGTCAAGTTTAATATTTCAAAGACAAAGTTTTATAGTGAATAGTCAAAAATTGAAATTGTATAGCTAAATGTCATAATTTCGTAGTCAAAAATCAAACTTTTATTGGATTTCGATTCGGTCGCTGGCCTCACTACCGAGTGGACGCGTGTCGATCGCCGCTGGATTTTACTACTTAAAATTCCGTGATTGGCTGTAATTAGAATATTTCGATTCCTTGTCGCACTTAAGCTGTTCTTACCTGTTATTAACGCCCAGTGGGTGGTCCTAGAGCAGGACACAAATAACTTTGTCAGTGCCTCTAAAGTGACTTTTTGACGAGTGCTTGTGATTCGCGAGTTTCGAACCCGCGCGCCATTCCGAGTGCCCACACAATTTCTAAGTGCGTAGCCACTGTGCCACCAAGCAAGCAGAAGCGGACTCTCAAATAACGTACTGCTAGCTGCGCTACGAGTGTGCGTCTACGAGCGAACTACGTCATCTCTCTGCTACGAGTCTACGAACGGCCACGCCCACCAGCTGTGCTACGACGCGGTATCAGTGCTACGAGCTGTTTACAATTGCACTTACGTGCTCAAACGGACTTTTGCTTTATTTGCCGCTGTTTATTTGTTCGGTTTGAGAGTTTATGAGCCGCATGTCTTCTTACAACAAAATGCAGCGCACTCCACCTGACACTTCTAAGACGACCAATTTGGTTCAGTCACAGGCCCAATCCGAACCAGACATGAACGTTGCATTAATGATGTCCGACTACGTTAACACGCAAAGATGTAAGCGCCCCCGCCAGGATCAATCGCCTCGAGACGGTTCAGTATTTACCGAACTGGACTTGCATGAAGAACAAAACTCTTCTATTTCCAAAATGCTAGCGGAGCAGACTTCCATTATGTCGAAACTGGCGTCCGATATTGCAGAGATTAAAGCTCAAAACTCCCAAATACAAGCTACCAACAATGAAATCCGGAAGTCAAACGCCGATATAGAACAGTCAATGAATTTTCTTAATGAAAAGTTTGAGGAGCTGAAGCGTGAGGTTGACGAGTTAAAGAAGGAGCGTATGGAGCAGCGTTCTTACATAGAAAATTTGGAAAAAAAGGTACAAGATCTACAATACAAATCGCGCTCTTCAGGAATTGAAATACGCAATATTCCTCAGGTACAATCCGAAACGAATAGCTCACTTGTAAAAACTGTCTGCAAAATTGGAGAAGTAGTAGGAGTTAGTATCCCAGAAACGGAGTTTCGAGACATCTACCGCCTACCAGGCAAGTCTGCCGCCCCCTCCACTTCACGACCCCTGATCGCCGAATTTACATCTGTGCAAACGAAAGCTAAGCTTATGTCTGCGGTTCGTAACTACAATAAAGACAAAAAATCTAAACAGGATAAATTGAATACGGAGCTTATTGGTATAACTGGGACACGGCAACCAGTGTACATTTCTGAGCAACTG
Organism: Athetis lepigone; assembly: GCA_033675125.1. Taxonomy (NCBI): domain Eukaryota; kingdom Metazoa; phylum Arthropoda; class Insecta; order Lepidoptera; family Noctuidae; genus Athetis; species Athetis lepigone. The sequence continues at coordinate 2,671,159 of CM066242.1, forward strand.
TCATTCAATATAAAGAAACTATTTTTTCAAGCACGTGAATTCGCCAAAAATAAAAACTACAAATTTTGCTGGATCAGCAGCGGATCTATCTTCCTACGCAAATTGGAAGGCGATAAACAAATCCTAGTAAATAGTGAACAGTGTCTTTTAGATTTAGACAATAAGAAGTGACTATGCTCGTCCTACATTTCTGTAGTATTGCTGTCGTATTGCCTTGTACTAACGTTGCAGAATATAGGCTATTTGTCAATACTTAATATTAAAACACTTAAACTTATATCTTACATACTTCACAAACTTACTCACACATACTACTACAATAAAACACATTCACACATATCCACAAACAATACTCAACTCGCGATGTACCATCCACTATTATTCTCCACCACGCTTCAATTTTTTACTATGAATTCAAATGGCTACCATAAACAATATTAATGATGAAATAGATAATCTAAACTTAGAAAACTCTTATCTCTGTAATCCGGAGGATAGCGTCACGTACCTTAATCAATTAGATAATAATATAAAAATTTTACATTTAAATATTCGTAGTGTAAACAAAAATTTCGACAACCTTCGAGTTCTATTACATCGAACAAAAATGAACTTCGATATTCTCGTACTGACTGAATGCTGGTTAAGTAAAGTTACAATCCCACCTATTTTAGAAGGTTTTCAATATTACTGCACTAACAATAACTCTAACCAAAATGAAGGAATCATAATCTACACAAAGCTAGGTCTACCACTTACTGTACGAGAACCAAGCTTTAAGGACGCAAATTGTCTCATATGCCAGATTGAAGATAAATTAGCTGTGGTAGCGATCTATCGCTCACCGTCCTATAACTCGAAATCCAACTTTGATAACTTTCTAGTCAGCCTAAATGATGTCTATGAAAACCTCTCAACATGCTCGAATATAGCACTTGTGGGAGATCTGAACATAGACATAAGGCAGGGAAACTGTACCGATCGTAGTCTTGAATACCTTCTCCTCAATGCATCCCACGGTCTTTTGCCTACCCATTTATTACCGACAAGAATTAATAATTGTTTAGATCATATCATTGTCAAAACAAAGCTACCCACTATTACTTTAGTACTAGATTCACATATAACAGATCATAAGCCAGTCATATTAGTTATCTCGAATCCTAACCTACCTTATAAAGATAACTACACTACGCCTAAACTTAAACTAGATTACGAAGCTATCCGACACGAGCTAGAAAATACTGATTTCACAGATGTCTATAAACCAGAAGCCCCAAATTCATCTATGAACAAGTTAATAGAAATTATCCAATCGGTTATAAGTAAACACTCTTATACTATACAAACTTCTAAAAGACAAAAAATAATCAAACCATGGATAACGCCTGGCTTACTCAAATGTATTAAAAACCGAGATAAGATGCACGTAAAGTCTAAGAAGTCCCCTGACAACCTAATTCTTAAAATCACATATTCTAGATACAGAAATTTCTGCAATGCCTTACTCCGAAAACTAAAACGAGCCTATGAAAAAAGCGAAATAGAGAAATCTAAAAACAATCCCAAGGCTCTATGGAATACAATTAAAAAAATTACTGGCACGCAAAAGCTCTCCACTAGTCCTGTTAACCTTTTGAAAATATCAGACTGTCCGAAATCCTCCTTAAATAAAGTGTGTGACTTTTTTAGTAGCATTGGTGCAAAACTGGCTGCTAGGATCCCACCTCCATGTCCTGACCCCTCCACCATCACATTCATCGACAAACCCCCTCTAGCTAGTAGTACTTCACAAACCCCTACAAATTCTCTTGCTCTGTTGGAAGTGGACGAGTCGGAGATTGAATCCACTATTATGCAGCTACGTAGTGATTGTGCAATAGGCTGGGATGGAATACCATCTCAAGTGCTAAAGATATCTCGCAAGTCGTTGCTTCGACCACTGACTCATATATACAATCGCTGTGTACAGGAAGGGGTTTTCCCTAATTCTCTCAAGGGAGCAATTGTATATCCAATTCACAAGAGTGGGAGCAGAGACTGCGTCAACAACTATAGGCCCATCTCAGTCCTATCTTCACTATCCAAAGTCTTTGAAAAGATAATGAATAAGCACCTGACGCGTTTTCTTGACAAATACAAAATCATTGCTTCTAATCAGTACGGTTTTCGACATGGTGTGTCAACCGAAGATGCCGTTGTAGACGGCATCTTCGGTTTCTTCTTCATCTTCTTGGCAACACAATGTGTTGCCAAGAATCTAGACCAGAAAAATAAATGTCTGGGAATTTTCTTAGACTTATCCAAGGCATTCGACACAGTCTCTGTTCCCATTCTAACCTCCAAGTTGGAACGTCACGGTATTCGGGGAATGACACTTAATATCTTTAAGGATTACCTTAAAAACCGTACGCAGAGAGTTAAAGTAGACACACACCTTAGTGATGAGCAAAAAATTACTTTCGGAGTCCCTCAGGGTAGCATCTTGGGCCCTACCATGTTTCAGATCTACATAAACGATCTATGTCGCATGTCACTACCAAATAGCAAGATCTTCACTTATGCCGATGACACGGCAATAATTGTTTACGGTCCTACATGGGAAGCAGTTAAAGATAATGCTGAACATGCGATGTCGGAAGTAATGAGATGGCTGAGGTCTAACTTGCTCACGTTAAACCTTGACAAAACTGCATTCATCCCTTTTGCATTGAGAAATAACTCCAAACCACCCAGCTCTTTTCTTCTAACCGCGCACACCTGCTCTGATCAAGAAACACCTTGCCTCTGCTCGCCCCTCACTAGAACGAACAATGTCAAATATTTGGGAGTACAAATTGATGAAGGGCTCAAATGGGACTTTCATCTTGACACTGTCACAACAAGGACTCTGCGGCTGGTTCATGTCTTCAAACGACTTAGGGAATCAGCGGATCTTGACACTATCAAGATGGTCTACTTCGCACTGTGTCAGTCAGTAATCGGTTATTGTATTACGGCCTGGGGTGGTGCCGGGAAAACCAGATTTCTTAGAGCAGAACGAGCGCAGAGAGCAGTTTTGAAGGTAATGATGAAAAAACCTTATAGATACCCAACAACCCAACTTTATGCTGACATCAAGGTGCTCACAGTCCGGCAATTGTATGTCCTTCAATCAGTTCTCAGAAAGCATGCTACGTTGCCCAAATCTGACCCAAATAAACGTACAAACCTCCCCTTCGGTGCTCAGCACAAGACCTCTTTCGCCAAACACCAGTTCTACGTCTTAAGCTCACACATATACAAAAAAATCCATAAATCTCTCAACATACTAGATTTAAACCGTCACCAACTTAAATCTAAGGTCATTAACTGGCTGCTACAACAGGACTACTCTGATACTGAGTCTATACTAACCTACATCGCGTAAAATAAAATAAAATATTAATAAACCAAAATGCACACCCATATACACCCCTTCACCCCACACACGCACACACCACACACACCCACTCCCTCACAAACACACACACACACACACACACACACATACACACACACACAACTTGAAATTATACCTTTCTGTTACCCTGGGCCTTGGTTCTACAAATGTAATTGTTGTATATACAATATTTGACCTGCTACAAGTTTTACATGTTTGTTACAAGTTGTAATAAATAAACTGAAACAGTACTTGTAGACCTCGCCCCCTGATGTATTTCGTCACGCTTCCTTTGTCACTTAAATCCTAATCGATATTAAGGCCGAATCACTGCCTCTTATAATACAGGTTTCCCTGGTGTAAGAGGCAGGGTTTACATTGTTTGCGCATAGATTTAAGTTTTGATTTAAGTTCCACAGAAATGTAATGTTTTCCTTTTTTCTTTTCTTTTGTCTGTGTAAGTTTTGTGAAAATAAACGTTTTTTTTTTATTTATTTTTTTTTTTTTTTATTTGCCATATTATAAAAAAAAAAAAACTTTTATAGTCAAAAGTCTAAGTTTCACAGTCAAAAGTCAATACCATCATTACTGTTTTGTAAATGACATTTCAGTTTCCTTTTTTTATGTAATGAAAATAAATGGTTTGGCTTTGAGTTTGATTTTGAAAGTTCATAATCAAAAGTCAAACTTACCCAGCCAAAAGTCAATGCACACATATATAATTTTCTTTGTAATACCAAAGTTCTGTAGCTTATTTTTTTTAATTTAAATTTTGAATTGTTAACATTTGCACGCCCATGTTACGGTAAAATATGGAGAACTATTTGTAAAGAAAAAAATCACCTATGTACTATACCCATGTTTGCAAACAAATAAATACTTTGATTACTTTGCATTTATGTCAAAAGCGATTGTTTAAATGTTTTAAATGATCGTGTGTGTCAGAGCACAGTGTCTGGTCCGTGTGCGGAGCTCCCGGAGCGGCCGCAGTGCGCCGAGTGCGGGAAGAACTTTAGCTCGCGGAAGACGTACAGATATCATCTCAAGTTAGTACTTATTTGTTGTTTTTTTCTGTCTCAACATTGTTCCATAGGGATGACGACAGCATTAAAAAAAATGGCATTCTGTTTAGTCCGTCTGATAGATCGGCCAAAAATTTGGGACACGTATTTTTTGCTTGATCAAATTAATAAAAAAATACAAAGATAAAGAGCAACAAAGTTTCGGAGTGGGGGCTTTTGACGTCACCGTGCTGCAAAAATTGTATTAGATCGTGACGTCACGTCATCGTGATGTATCGTCTCAATTTTTCGTTTACGAAAAAAAGAAAAAATACGTGTCCAAAATTTTTCGATAATCTATCTGACGGCCTAATTACTTTTTTTTTGGCGTCTCCCCTATTGCAAGTATTTCCGTGTACTGTAAGTGCCTTTTGTGTTGTGATGGCCCAGTGAATAAGGCGAATCTTCGCGAATCCGGGCAAGAAAAAGACACATTGGACTTTTTCAATTCATATGTACTTTCTAAAGTTTATCTTGGACATCGTGTCCCGGAAAACACGTAAAGGCAGAATTGTTATTCGTAGAACTTTGACAGTCGTTAATTGGTCTAACCAAGAGGTATCGTGTCGCCCAGTTACTGTTGTGGAGGTCTGATAGACAGTCGCTTCACATAAAACACTGGTATCCAGCTGAATCCGGTTAGACTGGAAGCCGACCTCAACATAGTTGGGAAGCTAGGGATGCTGAGGGTGGAAAGTTTTTACTTTTTATTGACCCTAGAAGAAGAGAGAAGTTACTTTATTTTACTTCATGGAAACATTCCTCTGTATACGTTATCGATTAACGTCATAAAAGTACAGGATGTTTGTTTTTTCCATTTCAAGCCAGTTCGATTCCCGGTTGTGGCACATTTACGGAAAATTTTGAAGGCAGTTTTGTTTCTTTTAAAAAAAAATGTTTCCTTCTACAATATAATCTATTTTAATCTTACAGGGCCCATTGAAACTTTCCTCCCCAAATCAGTTAATAGATGATATCCATACTCCATACTAATATTATAAATGGGAAAGTGTGTCTGTCTGTCTGTATGTTTGTCTTTCTTTCACGGCAAAACGGAGCGACGAATTGACGTGATTTTTTAAGTGGAGATAGTTGAAGGGATGGAGAGTAACATAGGCTACTTTTTGTCTCTTTTTAACGCGAGCGAAGCCGCGGGCAAAAGCTAGTTATTTAATAAATAAACATTTTGTTTCATATCAGTTAATCGATAGTACTATGTAATAAAAAAACATATATTTTTTCTTCCTAGAGAACCCTTTTTAAATAACCGATTGACCCTATGCTATCATTCTCAGCGTTCTCCACAAGGGTCAGAACAGATACCCTTGTCCGCGCTGTGGGAAGGTGTACCAGTGGAAGTCGAACCTGGGACGACATCTGAGGAGCCATAAGGTAACTGTACCGGGGTTGCGGAATAGTTATAATAGTTACTGTGACCTTTGTGTGATTCTTTGGCAGAATGAGCGCAATGTTATGTTAGATAGTTTACAGGTAACATCCGGTGTTGTTTATTATACGGACCTTGTGGAAACCAGAACCAATTTCCGTGCGTTCAAGCGTTTTTGCCATACCTACTATTGGAATCAATCGTAACAGCTCACATTTTAGGACCCATTAATTTTTAACAGATCCAATTCCGTGGTGCTAGGCAATCTGGGCTTCTCCCAGTTGTAATCGCCCCCTTGTGCCTATCGGCCTAGTTCTGTTCTGTCTCCTGCTTGTTATGGAGGGAAGTGGAAAATATATATTTTTCTTACTCCTCCGCTGTTCTTTTCTGATTAATTTCGTTGCGGGATCCAAGACAGTTGAATCGTTTCTCCGGGACTCGTCGAGCTTCATTGCTCGGCGCTTTTCTGGCGGACTCCACTGTTGATTCTGGCTTTCAGGAGTTGCAGTGGTTGGGAATAGTGTGGTGGGATTGTCCCATTAAAAAAAAAAGTTACTGTTACCCCGGAACATAAAGGGCAACCGAAGGAACATGAGTGGGTTTTAGTCAGTAAAAGTCTGACACGCTCTCCCGCCGCACCCAGGACGGGAGCAGACATTTGATGATTTTCCACTCAACAAAAAAAAGGGGTATACCTTAGGGCTATATTTTTATATTTTCTTTATAAACTAAAGCTGGTCTATTCGGTTTTATAGTAGGCATGACACTTATGCTGGAATACAGAAACGCCACTCAAATCTCATAATCATCCAAGTGCTACTTAAATATAAGCATCCCTCAAATTTAAATGGTATACAGAAAGACCCCTCAAGTAATTCGGAACCATGGTTAGCCAAGCAGTCCTCAACTTTTTACCAGCACGTTCTCAGTTACAAATCTATTTAGTTTACGCCTCGTATTCGTTTCACGCGGACTTCTTTGTACAAATATTTTCTAGAAATATTAATCATTTGAAATGTATTAGCGTTACGTAAGTCTGATTTGAATTAAGATTGAAATTATGTACTTCTTTACATAAAAATTACATGAAATCCTTAAGATAATAATAAAAAAATCTTCATTTGAAAATATTTTTTCTAAACATAGAAATATCGTAGATTGGAACGAACGATACAGTTGCTTGATTGACATCTTGTTTACGTATGAATATTTAGGGTATGCGCACACTACGAAAATGAATAGTTGTGAAGAAAATTCGTCAATGAAATATACTACAATCCGCAAACTGCGAAAATAAATCGTTTGCTATTATGTAGTGTATTTCTACAGTTCACAGACTAATTATATTTTTTCGCAATAATATTTTATTGTAGAAGAAAATTCGTCAATCTGTGAACAACATAAATGTACTACAATCCGCGTGATCCTCGCTTTGCGAAAATAAATCGTTTGTGAATATGTTGTGTTTTTCTATTGTTCACACACTTACGATATTTTTTTCACAACGATATTCAATCGCAGTGCACGCTTAGCCTTAAGTCGTAAAGCAAAGTAAAGATTCATTCCTAAATTTCTTATTAGTTTAGTTACAATGGAGAAGAAGCAGAAACGTGGATGATGTTTAAAAGATATGCTCTTTGAACTGATAAAGAAAAAAGTACTGAGTACCTACATAAAACATGAAACACTGTACTTTAAACTTATTTATCTTTTCAAAGGCGTCAACTTTCTTTTCTGCGCCTGATATGTGATCTTTCGTGGTTCGAAAGAAAATACAAGGGCGATAGAGACATTTTCATTAGTTTTTGTGTAGTTTCAATTGATTTCGCTACATTTAAGAGTCCTCGGGACCACTTTCAAATTTAGGGGCTGCTCAAATCAGATTGACAGTTGATTTGACAGCTAGATAACGTTGAGTAGCGTTTCTGTATACGATTTTTGTACTGAGTGGCGTTTTTACACAACTTAATTTAAGAAGCTCTCAATTTTAACAGACACTCAAAACTAAGTTTTGTGAATATGAAATCAAAGTTTAAGAGCTGCTCAAACGTTTAAGCAGCTCTTAAATATTTGAGTAGCGTTTCAGTATTCGGGCATTAGGCCCGTATTAATAGATGTTACTCAAATACGATTTCAAGTACGATATCATTGATACCGGATTAATGCGGTGACAGAAGCTCAAGATCGTCGCTAATTAATAAACACATCTCAGTTTCCAAGATTTGCCATCTTGAGTACACCCATTCTTACTCCTCCTTATACTTAAGTGTCGAATTTCCTATATTAATCAGTCTACACTCGGCTGATGGCGTACACCTAATCCGGAACTTGAGCTCATAATCAATCTTGTTTATTAATACGTACTATATCTTAAGCTGGGCATCAAGTACGAGTTTTGATCTGAGTAACGTTTATTAATAGGGGCCTAAGGGCCTTAATGCTTATACAATGTTGGTAACGACTTGGGCCATAGAAAGAGACTATTTTCTGTCTAAACATCGTCGGCTAGTCAGCCATTTTAAAATGCGATGTGTGGTGTCCAGGCGCGCGACTCAGGCGAGCTGTACTGTGAGACGTGCGACAAACGTTTCGCGTCCGTCGCGACCTACAGGCAACATCTGCGGGTGTCGCGCAGACATGTGCCTGAGAGTGACTTCAGGTGAGTAACGCGCAACTGTAACTATGTAACGCGCAACTGTAACTATGTAACGCGCAACTGTAACTATGTAACACGCAACTGTAACTATGTAACACACAACAAATACATGTAACGTCCGCGTATATTTTGACGGACCTATTGGTTGATTTCTTGGAATTAATTTATTATGATATTATTTCATAATTTTCAAATAACTGCAATACGATGAATGTAATCAACATTTTGTTAAACTCAATATTGGCTATCCGGCCATAAGTGTAATAAATGCTTTGAATTTTGAAAGTTGAAGCACAAGTCCAAACTTATTGTTGCTACTATACGATGTATCATGCAACTGTAACAAAGTAACGCGTTACTGTAACGGTGTATCTTGCAACAGTAACGATGTACCATCAACTGCAACAATATAACGTGCAATTGTAACAATATAACATACAACTGTAACAAAATAACACGCAACTGTAACCCCATAACACGCAACTGCAACATTATAACCCGCTACTGTAACAATACAACCTACACCTGTAACAATGTAACATACACCTGTAACAACATAACTTGCAACTGTAACTATGTAACGTGCAACACTGTAACGTTGCAGCTTCATGTGCAACGAGTGCGGCAAGAAGTTTGTGAACAAGACGCGTTTACGCGATCACATCGACTGGGATCATCTCAACAAGATCAAGTTTCGATGTCAGATGTGTAATAAGGTACGTAGACTAGACTTATGTTTATACAGGGTGACTGGTAATTAGTGTACGATACTTAAGTACGTGGTTGTGCTCATGATAATCATCAACTTTTAATATGGAAGCAAACATGAAATCGCGAATAAAAATTAGTTGTTCAGTACATTTATGTTTGCCTAATGTTCTCAACAGCTTATATTTATTCACGATTTCGGCATTGCTGCCATAATTAAAAATTTAATACATTAAGCAAATGTAAATGTACTGCGAACAGCTGATTTATTTTTCGCGATTTCAGGTTTTTTTCCTTTTGTAAAAGTTGTTGGTTATCATGAGCACAATCACGTGTTTACGTATCGTACACTAATTACCAGTCACCCTATATAATGTTTATGTCTTCCTCACTACAATATAATAATATATGTAAAGATTATTTATTTTCTTCTCTCAGCCGTTCAAGTGTCACACGTCTCTGTACGTACATCTACAGAACGTGCATCGTAACAAGGAGAAGAAGGACAACCTGTGTCATGTGTGCGGCAAGTCTTACCAGGCCAGTGCAGAAATCTTATATATACATAAATCACCAATATTATTTCATTTTTATGTTATCTAAAAGACCCGAAAAAAAATATTCACCCTCTCTTTTAACGGACGGCAGATTTCCAAAATGAAATGAAGCACGATTTTTTTGTTAGATTACAAATAGTCCTCTGAAGATGAATGTAATATGAATAGAATGCTCCATCCAAACTTGCACTCCCCATTTTAGGAATGCCCCCCCCCCCCCCCCCATTCCTAAAATGGGTTAGAAAGAAACAAAAAGTATGTCACTCTCCAACCCTTCAACTATGTCCATTTACAAAATTACGTCAATTCGTCGCTCCGTTTTGCCGTGAACGACGGACAAACAGACAGACAGACACACATAATTTCCCATTTGTAATATTAGTATGGGCGGGGCGGGAGGGCGTGTCAGACTTTTACTGACTAAAACCCACTCAAGTTCCTTCGGTTGCCCTTTATGTTCCGGGGTCACGGTAACTATTACAACTTTTCCGCAACCCCATATTAGTATGGATGCCTCAAAGAGCAGTCAGCACGAGAAGGGGCCCAACAGGGCCAACGCCTGCCGGGGTTGCGGAATGTTTATAATAGTTACCGTGACCCCGGAACATAAAGGGCAATCGAAGGAACATGAGTGGGTTTTAGTCAGTAAAAGTCTGGCACGCCCTCCCGCCGCACCCTGGACGGGAGAAGTTATTTGATTATTTCCCACTCACCAAAAAAAAAAATATTAGTATGGATTAATTATGTAAACGCGAACATTTCTACTTACATTTTAATGGTATTAAAACGTTTATTTCCATGACAGAACGCAGCAAAGTTAAAGTACCACATAGTAGCGATGCACACGAGTGAGACGCCGTACCAGTGCACGCAGTGCAGCGCCGCGTTCGGCTGGTACTCCAGTCTGTACCGACATGTTAGAGAAGTACACTATAAGGTAAATACATAGCACTCACTGTAACACACATATCACTCACTGTAATACACATATTACTCACTGTCATACATATCACTCACTGTTATACTCATATCACTCACTGTAATACACATATCACTCACTGTAATACACATATCACGCACTGTAACACATATCACTCACTGTAATACACATATCACTCACTGTAATACACATATCACTCACTGTAATACACATATCACTCACTGTAATACACATATCACTCACTGTAATACACATATCACTCACTGTAATACACATATCACTCACTGTAATACACATACCACTTACTGTAATACACATATCACTAACTGTAATACACATATCACTCACTGTAATACACATATCACTCACTGTAATACACATATCTCTCACGGTAATACATATCACTCGCTGTAATACATATCACTCTCTGTAATACACATATCACTCGCTGTAATACACATATCACTCGCTGTAATTCACGTATCACTCACTGTAATACACATATCACTCACTGTAATACACATATCACTCACTGTAATACAAATATCACTCACTGTAATACACATATCACTCACTGTAATACACATATCACTCACTGTAACACATATCACTCACTGTAATACACATATCACTCACTGTAATACACATATCACTCACTGTAATACACATATCACTCACTGTAATACACATATCACTCAGTGTAATACACATTACTCACTGTAATACACATTACTCACTGTAATACACATATCACTCACTGTAATACACATATCACTCACTGTAATACACATATCACTCACTGTAATACACATACCACTTACTGTAATACACATATCACTGACTGTAATACACATATCACTCACTGTAATACACATATCACTCACTGTAATACACATATCTCTCACGGTAATACATATCACTCTCTGTAATACACATATCACTCGCTGTAATACACATATCACTCACTGTAATTCACGTATCACTCACTGTAATACACATATCACTCACTGTAATATACAAGGTGTATTTTTGGTCTTGCTCAACCCGCTAGGAGATGATTCTACTCATAAAATCAAACAACTTTTATTATTTACTAGCTTTTGCCCGCGGCTTCGCTCGCGTTAGAAAGAGACAAAAAGTACTCATGTAACTCTCCATCCCTTCAACTATTTCCACTTAAAAAATCACGTCAATTCGTCGCTCCGTTTTGCCGTGAAAGAAAGACAAACATACAGACAGACTGACAGACACACTTTCCCATTTATAATATTATAGGTGTACCAGGAACTGATGACAAAAATGGTAAATAAAATATGATGACAGCAACACTGGGGAAAATGGATTAAAAGGTTTTGATACTTGTATTTTCCCACAAAATTTTGTTACACTTATTGTAATACTAACATTATAAAGAGGATTTTTTTTTATGTATTTTTGTTTGTTACTCTTTCACGCAAAAACTACTGAACGCATTTTGATGAAATTTAACAAAAATATGGCGATATTTTTTGCAGTTTATTCAACAGTGGTGTTTGATTAGTTGTATTTTTGTATGAGCTGTTGAGACGATTTAGACCTACATGCTTGAGGCCCACTCTGGGTAAAGCTACAAAGGCTTTACGTATAAATTTTAGCCCCTAACCATGAGTGACCAAAATAAAGATATTTTTTTAAAAAGAGGGAGTCATATACTTTTTAGCGAGATGTATATCTGGTTAATCCATTCTAATATTATAAATGCGAAAATAACTCTGTCTGTCTGTCTCTTCTTCACGCCTAAGCCACTGAACCGATTTGAATAAAATTTGGTACAGATATAGTCTGGGACCCGAGAAAGAATTTAGGATAGTTTTCATCCCGGAAATCTCCCGGGAACGGGAATGAAGTCGCGGCGCGGCAAAAGCTAGTATAAAATAACTTATGATAAACCCAGTCACTATAATATACTTTATTTACACAACAAAGATGAAAGAAATGGTTTTTCGCTTTGTGATTGGTGTCCCAGCTTGGTTAGGGCATTGCGAGTTAAATTCGAGCTGATTGCCCGTTAAGAAAAAATGATTCTGTTCTTTGTCAAGGTTACTGACTATGGTAGTGGCATTCAAGGCAAGTCAAACGCCTTTAGGCGGCTCATGTGAATCTGACACCAAGGCTTCTGCCTTCTTCATCTGCCTTTTGCAATAATTCGTCAATAAGCCAAAATTAAATGTTACGTAATATATATACATATGTTAAACTCATACAAATGGATTTGAAACAAAGTATCAACTTTGGCGAGTCATACTAACCAGTCATCGCAAGCACGCGGTATAAAATCGAAAATTGCGTGTAATCTACACCTTCTTCTTCATAGATTTATCGGTACACGTTATAAACAGAGCTTTTAGATTGTGACTGCGGTGGTTTCTTAGTCATTCTTTCACTTTTTACTAAAGATTTCTTGAAAATAACAAATGTAAACAAACAAACGTAATGTCACTTGACAGATGACATGACAAGTATACCATATGAAAATCATTATTTGTTTTACTTTTTTTTTGTCATGAGTTACTGGTACACCTATAGTATGGATTTATTTATTTATCCTTTCTCTATTAACATTACAGGTTATTAAGACCCAATGCGATAACAGAAACCATACACCATAATATACTTAAAGTATTATGGAACCATATCTGAAATCTCGAAAAAAATATCAGCTGTTTCATACATTGTGGTCGGGAGGGCATTGAACTTTTGTTAGAAACGGCTGATATTTGTTCCATTATAAAAGTTGTTTGTTTTTATGAGTAGAATCATCTCCTAGCGGATTTTTCGAGACCAAAACTACACGTGGTATATATCACTCACTGTAACATGCAGTGACTTTGTTTAATATGTAATGATAAAATTATGACAACTTTTTCTCTCACAGATGAAGTTGCAGCCGAAAAAGTCGAAGAAGTCAAAAAAGTCGGACATGTTACCGCCACTGTTACCTACACAAGTACTGCCGCCGATGCATCCTCCGGGACCTTAACACTACACTGACGAGAATATAGATGACGGGGAAATGTGACATGTGTGACAGAAGATAGCTGACTATAGGCGCTAATTCTCTTGTACACAAACTTAACTAAATATAAGTCAAATGCATCTTTCTCTTTCCATTTCTTAAAGAAAAGGACAGAAGATACAATTTAGTTTAATCCTGTCAAATTAGACAGCGCTTGAAGAAAATTACCGTATATTTAGACGTCATGTTTTTAAATCGCGTCTAAATTATCTACGGAGTGTCCAAATTTGACAGGACTTAACTAATATTTTATCTTCTGTCCTTTTCTTAATTTAATGGAAAGAGAAAGATGAACTTAACTTAAATTTACGTTAGTTTGAGAATAAGAGAATCGGCACCATTGTTTATTCTTTTTTAACAAACGAGTACTGAGTATATCTCTCTCACATTTCCGGTATTGACAGAGAGAGATGGGAAATTAGTCGAGGCAGAGCCAATGCTTTTAACACCAATAATAACACTTATGCTGATTATGTGAACCAATAGAAACGCAGACTGAATGTTTGGTACTCGTTAGTTAAAAAAACAGACTATAGTGTGATAAAGGTATGTGTGACAAAATATAAACTGTGTGTGACATGTGTGACCAGGGACTAGTGTGACACGACATATTCGTGACAAGTGTCATGAGTGACAATTGACATGTAGAATGAGTAAAATGTGTGATCGGAGATAGATGACTAGTGTAACAAGAGATAATTATTTATGTAACAAGTGACTTGTGTGACAGATCACATTTGTGACAAAATAAGTAAAGAAAGAAAAACTATTTATTCTTGCAATGTGCGCTACAAATAAAAAACTGTTATCTACAAACCTTAAAACTAAAGACATATAAGTAGCGTCACTACGGCGCGAAACGGTTAGCGCTCAGCATAATGCCGTGACCACACACACACAGGCATGAGTCCACGACGCTGGTTTTTAGCGCTAGCCGACGTATGTGTAAATGTGTCCCAAGTGTCATGTGTGAGAGGTGACATGTGTAACTACTGACATGTGTGACAGGACTATAAACGGTAAGTGGAGACAGTTTACATGTAAACAGATGACATATATGACAGATCATCACTGACTTGTACTTATGGACGGTCCATAACTATGTTAAGCCACTTGAGACTGATGTCTCCTTTATCATACTGTGATTTAATTGTTATTATAAGTATTATTAAATTAAATGTACCAATTGGGTAGGACACCAGTGAAGCATATACAAATGGTTAGTGTGTACCATGTTTTGTCGGACCTTGACAATCAATCAAGTTATATCACTTTGAGGGCTGTTTTGATGATTTAAATGATTATAATTCTGTGACTAAATACCAATTACGGCCGCCGTAGGGCCTTGTCCAGGAAGGGCAAATTCGCCGCGATTCTCTCGCTTGTATCACGCGCGACCGATTCGCCCAGAAAGAGCGTACCTACGCGCGAGTCTATAAACAATTCAGTATTAAAATTTTGGCGCTCCATTTCCCTCTCTTTCTCCATTATACGAGCACTCGCTCTGAAATTCGCGCGAAATCTGGACGCAAGAAGGCGGCCCTAGTATCTCGACTCGAGTCGAGAGTCTGGCGAAGTGCACGCGAATTGTTTATTCGCGCGATGCTTGTGGACGCGATGTATTGGTGTCTAGTATCTCGCCAACGCGCGAAACGTTTCGCGGCGAATTCGCCCTTTCTGGACAAGGTCTATGAAAAAGAACAAGCAAGAAACTCCTTCCGCCTTATTATAAAACAAGGTTTTTCTCTAAACCAGGTTTAAACCATTGAGCCAGGTTTTGTAATTTGAATCTTATTCTGATACAATCAAGATTCGAAATACAAAACCTAGCTCAATGGTTTAAACCTGGTTTAGAGAAAAACCTTGTTTTGTAATAAGGCGGCTTGAGTCCTGGTATTAACCACCCAATGGTACTATTAAAAAATATCTGAATTTTAAAGTACTAGGTTTAAGAAATCACACTATGATCTAGAACATTCTAGAAGGATCATATCGACACTAAGCGCCTTACTAATAAACGCTGCATAAAGTTATGACAGGTTTATACGTCAAAAAATGTATGGTTACACAGGCTTTATTCATGACATAACTTTACACAGTGATTATTAGTAAGGGCATTAATGTGTATTATGACTGATTTGTATACTTTATTTTATTAAGTTACTATTGATAGGCAATAAATAAGAATAAAAAATAACCTGTATATTAAAAGTGATTATAATTCTTAGCTTTTGTTTTATTCAAAATGTCCTTTTGTTTTGGCGACATCTGTCGCGTTGCGTGTGAACTATAAATGAAGTCTACATCGCGCAAGCAGAATTTGACACGACTTAAGCATAAGGCAACTGGTAAGTAATGGTGGATATAGCATTTCTTTTTATATTATAATTAAACTTATATGGAATAAATACAGTATATCGGATATACTGTACTTATCCCATAGAAGTTTAATTGAAAAAATATATAAAAATCTTACCTCTGAAATTATTAAGATTGCGATTAAAAAGTTAAAACTTCAAAATGGATGAATCTATTTTGATTAACCTTTCGACTACCAACCGACAGCCGGCTGTCGAGCCGCTATTGTCTTTCTATTGTGTCTCCACGTGTGTTCGGAAGTTTAAGACTATTTACTATCAACCGTTTCCAGTGTCGAACATGAAATAAAACTCAACCATTTATATTCATATATTTTATTCCATAACTTATTCTAAAGACGACGCGTACACACGACAAGACAATCATATTATTACTGACTTACTGAACTCAAAGGATATTGGTGGCGATTCCTTTGTGAGAACTGTGTATAACGGTGAAAATTCCTTATACTATCCAATTAATACATTCCTAAGGGCGGTGAATCGTCATCCAATGCATTCAATAATATTTATATTACATTTGTTTGAGCCGAATGACAAATAAGAGGTATGCGAGGATGTATGATAGATGTTTGTCACTCTGTCACACGAAAACTACCGAACATGTTTATGAAATAATAGTAATTGTAGTTTTCCAGCTCGGTCTAGTGGTTAGTGACCCTGACTGCTAAGCCAGAGGTCGTGGGTTCGAAAAAAGTGTGTGTAGTTTATGTTTAATATGCATGTCAATGATATTATAAGTAAAAAGGTGTAGATAGGTTACCTAAACGAAATTCTATCTTCAAAAACGGCACACTAACGCACACATACATTACACGTCAAAGTAGGATGACATGATTGAAGTAGTGCGAGTGAAAAAGAGATAAACGTCAAATGTCAACGCGATACTCAGTACCTATCATTATGGTCAAATAATGTCTGCCTATAACTTATACAAGGTGTATTTTTGGTCTTGCTCAACCCGCTAGGAGATGATTCTACCCATGAAAACAAACAACTTTTACTATGGAACCAACTCTGAAATCGCGAAAAATTATCAGCTGTTTCTAACTAAAGTTCAATGCCCTCCCGACCATAATGTTTTTTGCGATTTCAGAGTTGGTTCCATAATAAAAGTTGTTTGTGTTCATGGGTAGAATCATCTCCTAGCGGGTTGTGCAAGACTAAAAATACACGTTGTATACACCTTTTTACTTATAATATAGTGACTAATAATTATAGTCTTCCCCGTTGTCTTCTGGGTTATATTTGTTTTCGTCCTCAGGTTCCGTTTTAATTTGAACGTCCAACGGCGCCACGCTGAATTCCGGATAATCTGCGGACACAAAAAAATAAATAAATATAAATATCCTGCACGATAAGGGGCCCAACAGGGCCAACGCCTGCCGGGGTTGCGGAATGTTTATAATAGTTACCGTGACCCTGGAACATAAAGGGCAACCGAAGGAACATGAGTGGGTTTTAGTCAGTAAAAGTCTGCCACGCCCTCCCGCCGCAAGGACGGGAGAAGTCATTTGATGATTTCCCACTCCCCCCCCCCCCCACCCCCCAAAAGGGGATAAAGTAAGGACAGCAACAGATTTGAGAACGTCTTTAAAATTGAGTGACGTTTGATTATTCGGGAGAACTCACCTAACATATATTCCTTAACCGAGTTGTGCTTGAACCGATCTTCTGTCCGGCAGCAGTGAAAGTGCAATACCAAGTCAATACACAGTATAAATATTAAACAGTATGGAAAGTAAGCCTATTTGATAAGATAATTGGGTAGTTTACACCATTAACCAATAAACGTTAGACACAATTTCTATAAAACCTCTTTTAATTTCAGCCCAATAAATTCGGTTAATTTTCGATTTGCTATAAAATTTGATTTTTAGTTGCTTTGAAATCAATAAATAGATAGTCAACTGAGTTGTTATGTTAGTGACGTCATAAGTTGCCAATGCTATACAAAATCTATTGGAGAATTGCGTTTTGACAGCTCATAAAAATTGGTTGCCTGTAAAGTCGGTCATACGGGCGAAAGTTTTACGTGACAACGACTTTGAGTGCTTTGAAGGGACGCGTGCCTTTCACTTTTTATGTCTGTCTCTCTCGCTCTTAGGCGGGCTAACCATGCCCGAGTGGAAGGGACGCGTGCCTCTCACTCGCTCTCATTGTGAGCGCATAACGTAAGCGGAGCGTAACGCAGTTTCTTGAAGTGTCACCCGGCAAACCAATCTATAAGACGTTGTCACGTCAAAAGTACGTCAAATGATAATGGTATAAAATACCGTATTCTTTCCGGAACGGACTGTAGGTAGTTTCCGTACTGTTTTATTATTATTTATACTGTGACAGAGGCGTTAAAACCATTTGTGTTCTACTCACTAACATCATAACATGAACACAGAAATACTTACAATATTATCATGTCCATTCAATCAGTACATTTTACCGAAACTCATAACTCCGATTTTCATAATTATTTCCCAAGAAACAAATGCGCGAATTCACACAACAGTCCGAATTTTAATATTCCGAATAAACTGCTAAATTAATAGTAGTTCAATATCGATACTAATATTATAAAGGCGATAGTATATATCTTTACCAAATTTCATTTAAATCGGTTCAGAGGTTTAGGCGTGAAGAAGAGAAAAACAGACAGACAGTTACTTTCGCATTTATAAGATTAAAAAAATAATTAAATTTAGGCGAAATGAGGGTTTTTGCGTAAACACGCTAGATGGCAATACGTAGGTGACATTTTGTCAATGTCATGTCATGTCATGTCATTGTCAGATATGTCAAAATTCACCAATCACGTAGCAGTTAGACCACACGCCTACGTATTGCCATCTAGTGGATTTCTCATACGCAAAAACCCTCATTATACCTGGTTATTTATTAAAAAAAAAACACGTTAATAAGTTGTAAGTAAATATTTAGTTATTCGATCTATTGAAATTCGGTATTTCAAGAATAGGAATTATAAACGTTAGGAATATTGAAATCGGTATCAGTGAGTTTCGGAATAAAGTTTATCGTATTTATATAGGGTGACTGGTAATTAGTGTACGATACTTAAACACGTTAATGTGCTCATGATAACAAACAATTTTATTTATGGGAGCTAAGCCGAAATCGCGAAATAAATATCAGCTGTTCAGTACATTAGGCAAACATAGAAGTACTAAACAGCAAATTTATTTCGCAATTTCAGGTTTATTCCCATAGTAAAAGTTGTTTGTTATCATGAGCACAATCACCTGTTAAAGTATCGTACACTAATTACCAGTCACCCTATACAGGGTGTATTTTTGGTCTTGCTCAACCCGCTAGGAGATGATTCTACTCATGAAAACAAACAACTTTTATTATGGAACCAACTCTGAAATCGCGAAAAAAATATCAGCTGTTACTAACAAAAGTTCAATGCTCTCCCGACCATAATGTATGAAACAGCTGATATTTTTTTCGCGATTTCAGAGTTGGTTCCATAATAAAAGTTGTTTGTTTTTATGAGTAGAATCATCTCCTAGCGGGTTGAGCAAGACCAAAATTACACCTTGTATAGAATAGTTAGTATACGTGTAGTGGTTGTGTAGATATTTATGATGCTCGTGTATGCAGGGACTGAATTACCCAAATGTTAAGGTATCTTTAAATTTCGGTATGACGTCATACCGTTAAATAAGGGTTACCGAAATATTGCGATACCGTTATTTTTTTCAGTAGCGGAATTTAAAGGTTGGAATTTAATGCGTACCAGTCGGCAACAAACAAAGATATAAGTAAGAGAGTACAGAAAATGTACCTACAAAATACACAAGTTCTTACGTGTTCTTCAACCCCCCGCGCGCCCGCGCCCCGCGATCTAGCATGTTTTTCGGTACCGAAATTATATAAAGGTTAAATAACGATACAGCCCAACCTTTATTTATAAATGTATCGCTATAACTCAACCTCTATTTTAAACCGGTACCGGTATATTTTTGAGGTATAACCACCTTTAACCGTAACCGCTTTCAGTCCCTGCGTGTATGTATGTCTTTGTGTAATATAAGTATAAAACACAAACTGACCGTCCATAGGTTCCTCCTTAATCTTGATATCCTCGGGCTTGACTTTAGGCTCCTTCCGTTCCTTGTCTCTGCGCGAGCGTTTCTTGTCACGCGAACGTTCGCGATCGCGCGATCGTCGCGAACGTCTGCGTTCTGAACGCGAACGCGAACGCCGTCGCCGTCCGCCCGGGCTAGGAAAGAAAACGGTTTTCATTAAATCTTCGAACACATGTGATTCGACACACAATAGACAGACGATAGCGGCCCGACAGCCGGCTGTCGCTTGCTCGTCGAAAGGTTAAATATTTTTTATAGAATAGGCGAGACGACAAAAAAAAAGTAATTAGTCCGTCAGTTAGACACGTATTTTTTATTTTTTCTCGTAAACGAAGAATGACGACGATACAGTGCGTTAAAGTTTTGCGTGACGTCACGATCTGATACAATTTTTGCTCTTTGTGGCTCTTTATCTTTGTATTTTTTATTAATTTGATCAAGCAAAAAATACATGTCCTGAATTTTTGGACGGTCTATCAGAGTAAACAGAATGCAATTTTTTTATGTTGTCGTCATCCCTATTTGTTTGATAAAAAACTAAGAAACATCATATTTATAACTCACCGCTCAGCATCCTCCGGTTCCCGTTCCCTGTTCTCGCGTTCGCGTTCCCGTTCGCGGTCGCGGTCACGACGACGCGTACGGGACGCGGAACGACGACGGGAACGCGAACGACTGCGCCGCCGACCTCCTGCGCCGCCCGCTGGAGTAAAGACACATCAAGGTTATTTTTATAAAGGTTAAATTCAAAATCCAAAGCATTTATTTCACTTAGGGTCAATTTATACTAGCGCAGAGTCGAAGCGCATCGAAGCGTCTATCCAAAACTGAACATAACAAATTCAACTTTAACTCCACAGCGTAACGCACACATTACTCTTGAGAATTTAAAAAGTCGCGCGCATTCTTTCTAATTCGCGCGTCTGCGCATGAACAACGCTGATTTGGTGCGCGCGCATTATTTATTTATTTAAAACTTTATGTACAAACACCGTACAACGGCGGACTTAATGCCTTAGGCATTTTCTGCCAGTCTACCTTAGGGCGATGCAGAGACAAAACATAGTAGGTGCAAAAAAACATCAGTATCAAGTATACATGCGCCCACTAGCGAACCTACGCGTCACACAAAAAAAAGAGCACTATAATTCCGCTTTCTTTTTCTTCTTCTTCAACTTCCGATATAAGTCACATCATAGCAAGATCAATGTAAAACATTTTACACACGTTTCAGTTACGAGAGTCAACTGACAAGTGATTCAATAGCTCTGCTGTTGATGCCCATTACTACACGTAAAATAGAGCGTTCGTGCAGCTTCGCTTTAGTTGTAAAAAATTCGACGCTTCGATGCGCTTCGACTCTGCGCTAGTATGAATTGACACTTAGCCCATTTACAGGCACTTATGAATGTCAAAGCGTCAGTCGGTTCGTCAGAAAGGTGAAACTAGTTGCTTTTTATGTTTTGTTATTAGGAGATAGGCAGTGGCGTAACTATATCATGTGGGGCCCGTGGCAAATTCTTTTGATGGGGCCCTATCAGTATGTACTCACTGAGTACTGAGTGCTACTCAGTTTAATTTTAATAAACTTCCAATGTACAGCCGGGGGCCCCGGCCTAAGAGGCCGCGAGCTCAAAAATATTTTTTACCCCGACCCAAGGGGGCCTCTTGGGTCGGGGGCCCGTGGCTTTTTGCCACCCATGCCACCCTATTGTTACGCCACTGGAGATAGGCCACTACTAAACCGCTTAGAATTTTTTTTTCACCAATACAAGGTGTATTTTTGGTCTTGCACAACCCGCTAGGAGGTGATTCTACTTATACAAACAAACAACTTTTATTATGGAACCAACTCTGAAATCATAGAATCATCTCCTAGCGTGTTGTGCAAGACCAAAAATATACCTAGTATGTAAAACGTAGTCCGCAGTGCGAATTTATTAGCTTGTTCCTCAATATCGCACCTCGCGGACTGCAAGCGGAGAAAAGACCAACTCAGTGCTGTCTCTCTCACACACAGTACTCACCGGGTCTGTCGTCCCTCTCTCTCTGCTCTGTCTCTCTCACACACAGTACTCACCGGGTCTGTCGTCCCTCTCTCTCTGCTCTGTCTCTCTCACACACAGTACTCACCGGGTCTGTCGGCGCGCTCGTGTCGCGGTCTGTCGTCCCTCTCTCTCTGCTCTGTCTCTCTCACACACAGTACTCACCGGGTCTGTCGGCGCGCTCGTGTCGCGGTCTGTCGTCCCTCTCTCTCTGCTCTGTCTCTCTCACACACAGTACTCACCGGGTCTGTCGGCGCGCTCGTGTCGCGGTCTGTCGTCCCTCTCTCTCTGCTCTGTCTCTCTCACACACAGTACTCACCGGGTCTGTCGGCGCGCTCGTGTCGCGGTCTGTCGTCCCTCTCTCTCTGCTCTGTCTCTCTCACACACAGTACTCACCGGGTCTGTCGTCCCTCTCTCTCTGCTCTGTCTCTCTCACACACAGTACTCACCGGGTCTGTCGTCCCTCTCTCTCTGCTCTGTCTCTCTCACACACAGTACTCACCGGGTCTGTCGGCGCGCTCGTGTCGCGGTCTGTCGTCCCTCTCTCTCTGCTCTGTCTCTCTCACACACAGTACTCACCGGGTCTGTCGGCGCGCTCGTGTCGCGGTCTGTCGTCCCTCTCTCTCTGCTCTGTCTCTCTCACACACAGTACTCACCGGGTCTGTCGTCCCTCTCTCTCTGCTCTGTCTCTCTCACACACAGTACTCACCGGGTCTGTCGTCCCTCTCTCTCTGCTCTGTCTCTCTCACACACAGTACTCACCGGGTCTGTCGGCGCGCTCGTGTCGCGGTCTGTCGTCCCTCTCTCTCTGCTCTGTCTCTCTCACACACAGTACTCACCGGGTCTGTCGGCGCGCTCGTGTCGCGGTCTGTCGTCCCTCTCTCTCTGCTCTGTCTCTCTCACACACAGTACTCACCGGGTCTGTCGGCGCGCTCGTGTCGCGGTCTGTCGTCCCTCTCCCTCTGCTCGAGGCGGTACCTCTCCCTCTCGCGCTCGTTGTCCTCACGTCCGGAGTGCTTGATGTTGACGTCGGCGCCGCCGCGACGAGTGCCGCCCAGTCCTCCGCCTAGAGATACCACTCATTAATTCTTCGAACACACGTGTTACGAGACACAATAGAAAGACTGATGCTGGTTCTCTTGTCCACAAACTTAATTAAATTTAAGTTAACTGCATCCTTCTCTTACCATTACTTAAAGAAAAGGACAGAAGATACATTTTAGTTTAATCCTGTCTAATTGGACAGCGCCTGAAGAATATTGGCATGTGTTTAGTCGCCATGTCTTTAATCGCGTCTAAATTATCTATGGAGTGTCTAAATTTGACAGGACTTAACTAATATTTTATCTTCTGTCCTTTTCTTAATGAAATGGAAAGAGAAAGAAGCACTTAACTAAGAGAATCGGCACCAATAGCAGCCAGCTGTTGCTTAGTCGTCGATAGGTTAAGAAATGGAAGATGTTACTGGAACAATTCTGTCACAGAATGTCTGTCTTTGCCATTTGTCCTGGGGATTGAACCCAAGACGAAAAGTATACAAAAAGAAGTAGCTATGGAGAAAATTTAATTTGAAAATGCAACTACACTGTATATTATAGGGATGGGAGCTAAGACGGGGCAGTATTTTTACAAGAGATCCAATCTCTCAAATAAGTAGTTTAAAAAATTTAAGGTAATAGTAGTTTAAAAAATAAAACAGCGGATGAATCATTTTATACTGTTTTAAGAAGATTCTCGAAAATTAGACATTTGAATATGACATTTTAAAAATGGGACATTGTGTTTTTAAACATTGTGGTTTCATTAAACATTTTTGGAAGTGCGTAAATTTGGAATTGATTTTGACATCGCTTATTAAAGACCTGTCTCCTAGGCAGTCATCCCTTGACGCATTAAGATGCTCATCATTTTATCATCGAACGACATTCCACTTCAAACCACATTAGAACTACATCCCCACAAAATAAAACCCAATTTCGCTTACCAAGTCTCCTCGGCAGCCATCCCTTGACGGTCCTAGCTCGTTCAACGTCGACGAGCACTCGTTTTCCGTCGATTTTCTTCCCGTCGGCATGTTTGTACGCCGCTGAAAGTAGTGCCGGCTGTAGGCGGAGTTGTGTAGGACAGGCACGAACGGTAGGTGGCGCTGGTTACGACTTTTCGGATGTTTGAGTAGTATTTTAAGTCACTTCTAGTTAGGCTATTCACTACCAGGTGGCGCTGTTCAATCCATGAACATATATTTGCCTTAACTTACTAATTTGGTGATGTGACTTCAACCGTAAAATTTTTATTTTATTTTTGGAGTCACACCACTAATTCCGGAGCTGGCAACACTTAACGTTTCCTTTTCCCCTTACATTTCTAACTATGTCATGGCGTACATTGTGCTCCTTTTATAATTTGTAATTTTATAGTAATAAAAGTAAATTCAACAAATATCACGCAGTTTTCTATTATAAACAGCGCTGTTATAGTTTTTTTTTTGCATTGACCACACTATTTTTTAAGTCAGAAAATGTCAAAATTAGTTTTGCTACTCACTGCTAGAGGCGCTAGTGGTAGAGTAAATAAAAAGTTTAAATTTAAAGTTTTTCGTAACGGTAACTTAAATGACTATTTAGAATTTTATATTCCACCAACCAATTATTTTAATTGCACTGACATGAAGCTCATTCTTATGATTCAACTTGTGTTCATTCCTCAACACCTTTTTTTTTGGGGAGTGGGATATTATCAAATGACTGCTCCCGTCCTGGGCGAGGCGGGCGTTTCAGACTTGTACTGACTAAAACCCACTCATGTTCCTTCGATTGCCCTTTATGTTCCGGGGTCACGGTAACTATTATAAACATTCAGCAACCCCGGGGTTGGCCCTATTGGGCCTGGTCGTGTTGACAATTGTCAATTGGTGGCAATAGTCAAATCATTTATTTTCATTTGACCAAAAAAGACACTTTGAAACGTCATTTAAAGTGATTCTAGCTGCCCATTCCAAAATGTTAGAAGTGAGAAGAATGGACAAACTCCATACTAACTCTTAACCTTCCAACGACCAACCGACATCCGGTTGTCGCGCTGCTATTGTCTTTCTATTGTGTCTCAAATCACGCGTGTGAGACACAATAGAAAGACAACAAATAGCAGCGCGACAGCCGGCTGTCGCTTGGTCGTTGAAAGCTTTATCCAAAAAGGTGTCACCAGCATTCTTTTATTATTAGCAACCGCTCGCACCTGTCTTTGTGTCCATATTGTCTTTCGTGCACATCCTAAACTGTTCAGCAATTCACAAGTTCAAACACCCGCATCTTATATCAACAAAATATCTCTTATTCTGTACTTTGACCGGTTATTATCAACATTGACTGCTGAGAATGTGCACAAAAGTAGATATTAGTGTAATGGACATTATAAGAATCATTTATTACCTATATCATGAGGGATGTTGTTCGTCCAGAACGATTAAATATTTCTTCAAATAACATTTTTATACACAAATAAAACAATGTCGTGTTATAAATAATACAACCTGTAATTCCGCGCATTGTCCACAGTCGACCGATACCTTCATTATCAACTTTGACCGGAAAATCTTGAAAAAATTGTCCGGTCAAAGTGCATAAACATGAATAGTAATAAAAAGTATATGTATACCTACTTTTTATACCTACCGACCAAGCCGTGCGACCAATATTCATTATAACAAAAACTCTAAAATATCAAAGTATACCCACCGTGTTTATACCTACCGTTCGCAAAATTTACCAATTTTTTTTTACTTACGAGAACCCCGCGCTTAAAATCCGTTAAACGGCGATTGTACACATTACCTGGTGCGCTTTTACTTACTTTATCCGATGCGCAATTTATAATTTACAATAAATTTATAAAACTAAACACTTATTCGAATTAAAACTACCATTCGACGGCCATTTAAAAATTAAAAATAGAACTAAAAACATCGACAACTACAATTGGGCGGTACTTTTTTTTAAAGATTTGCGACTCGGCCTTTTGGGGGCGGCACAATGGCCCATCAGACACATGGGCCATTGTTGCCATTATATTTTTTTGTATGTATGTTGGCTTCTTACCACATACAAACCTAGTGGAGTTAGCTCGAATGTAGGTCTACGGCAATTCTGGTCCGGAAAGAAAAATTACTTGTTAATCATGTTCAACAGGTTTCATGTATACCGCAGTGTGGACGCGCCTTTATATAGGACATTCTCGGAGGGGTTGTTGGAAGAACGTGTGTGCCCTTTGCTTTAGATTTGAAAAGTTTGACGTTGACAGGTCTATGAATGGCGGTTAATTTGAAAAAGACGGTTAGAATTTCAATAAAGGAATAATTTTTGACATGTTTATGGTTTAAAGCTAATTTGAAAAAAGAAAATTGCATTGCAACAACAACAGTTAATTTGACAAAGAAGACTGCATCCATATTGTTACATTTGAAAAAATAAAAAAAAATTGACTATCAATATTTGAATCTGAAAAAAGAACATAGCAACCATTTTGTTTTTGCGTGCACTTCGGTAATGTATAACCGTTCGGGTAAGTTATTAAAATATTACGTCGAATATAAAAATTGAGGATATTATATGTGAAAGAAAATATTACAAATAGATTTTTTATAGTCTAGCTTGGTCTGGCAGTTACAATAATTTGCCTTTACCCTAACAAAAAAATATATATATTCAATATTCCATACATTCAAATAAAAATATCTGAAAACAATAAAAATATTAAGAAAATCATCAATACTTCGACTTCGACACAGAGGGTTAATATTTTCCCAAAAATATTTAAAAAAAGCAAAAATTTAATCCAGAGACAATCCTCCCTCCGAGAATGTCTCGTTGTCTCTGCGCGAGTGTAAGCAGGGTTACCACCATTATAACTTCATACCAATTCGGTAGATTTTTTGGAAGAATTTTGAAATAATAAAAAATCTGGTAAATTATTTTAGTTTGTATTTGTTATAATGGTGATATTAAAAAAATATGATATGACAGACAGACGTGTTGGTAGTATAGATTTTTCGTTGCGATCTCACGGTGTTCAATATATTATTATAAATAACTAGTTTTGCAAGGGTTTAAAAATCTATGTTTTTCTGTTGTTTAAACTTTTTCCTTGAATCATTATATCTATTGATAAAACACCGAATAATTTTGAACTTTGTGGAATACTTGGCTAAATTGTGGTTTCTTTTTACTTTACCCTATCCCAAAAATATAACTATAATCATAATTCTGTTACTTTTAGCACATCACTTTCGCCCTTACCCTAAGTTAATTTACATGTTACCCTTTTACTAGATACGTTGCCCTCTTACTTTCACGATACCCTACGTCAATTCAACCTACGTCTCTTGTTATCCCACACTTTACTCTTACCCTACACTTTACTATTACCCTCTCATTTTTCACGTTACCCTACACTTCAACATTACCCTCCGACTTTACTATTACCCTACACTTTACCGTTACCCTACACTTTACTATTACCCTCTCATTTTCCACATTACTCTTTTGCTTTCCACGTAACCCTACAATTTACCCTTACCTTCTAACTTTCCACGTTATCCTACATTTTAACATTATCTTCCCACTTTACCATTACCCTACACTTTACCATTACCCCCAACTTTACACATACACATTACCCTATTACTTCGCCATTACCCTACACTTTCCACGTTACCCTTACCCCGAGAGCGCACCCCACACTACCAACATCGCCGCCTCACGCGTCGTACACAAAAATACTTACAATGCATGTCGCGTTCGTGTTCGTACTCTATGAAGGCGTAGCCGCGCGGTTTATTGCTGTCCTTGTTAAATATCATGCATATCTGCGGGAGAGAGAGAGAGATGGGAATATTAGTAAAGGTTTTAAGGGTATGGAACATCCCGCCCACGAAAAAACTCGCTATCGGGCGAGATGACCACTTTTTAAAATGTGCATGAGTATATTCGCCCAAAAAATTATGCAGTAAGTAAAGTAAAAATTATGTACTGTTACAAGTAAAGTAAAAATTATGTACTGTTACAAGTAAAGTAAAAATAATGTACTGTTACAAGTAAAGTAAAAATAATGTACTGTTACAAGTAAAGTAAAAATTATGTACTGTTACAAGTAAAGTAAAAAATATGTACTGTCACAAGTAAAAATTCAAATCACACAGTAAATATTCTAAACCGGTTTAAATGAATCAGACCTTTATTCAAACATTTACACAGGAATTTATATCCCGGTTACTGGGTTGTGGAGGTCAGATAGGCAGCCGCTCATCGTAAAACACTGGTATCCAGCTGAATTCAGTTGGGCTGGAAGCCGACCCCAACACGGTTGGGAAAAGGCTAGGGAGATGATGATGAACATTCAACAGATGCTATTGTCTTTCTATTCTGTCTGTAAACACACGTGATTCGAGACACAACAGAAAGACAATGGCAGCGCGACAGCCGGCTGTCGCTCGGTCGTCGAAAGGTTAAAAGAACTTCAAATGAACCGGTTTAATTATTGAACTAAACAAAATCGAAGAGAAAAGGTTTTCGAAAAGAATCCGCCTTGAGCGCGCGTGGTGATCAATGCTCGTGCCTTCTCTGTATGAGAAGAGGCTTTTCAGCAGCCGAACAGTAATAGGCTGGTGTTATTAAAGAGGAAGAAAGATAAATACTTACTTTTTTAATAGCCCCGTAGCCTTCAAATTCTCTTCTCAGTTTAGACTCAGAAGTGTCATAGTTCTGTGGAAAAGAGAAAGTCAATGTTTAGTTTCAAAGTCAAAGTCAAAGCATTTATTGCGAACTAAGTGTACAGTTGGTGTTATTATATGTTAGTACTTATGACTTAGCGGCCTTTTACAAGCATTGCAATTTTCATTCACCTGGCCTTATCAGTCTTAATACATGCACATTTAATATTGCAGCAGATTTGATTCATACAATTATTACATGCAGATTTAATTAATTTATGTTGTTCGTATAATAATTAAATACAATTATTCAGTAAAATTAATGTCAATGAAATTATATAAGTCAAAATGAAATGTCAATAATATAGAGTTAACAACAATAATAATATAGTACTAGAAATCTTATGTCAAAATGTCTTATGCCAATATTAATGTCCTCAAGATAGATTATACCTTTTTATGTCAAAATTAAATATAATTGACTTAATACACTGATTCAGCAATATTATTAATGTCATCATTACAACCATACAACACGTTACGCTATTATTACTATTTACGTTATTACTTTATTACGTTTTGAAATGGACTACCTAAAAAACTTGGCTGTCTGTTTGTCACACAAAGTGTCAGTTATTATACTAGGTATATTTTTGGTCTTTCACAACCCGCTAGGAGATGATTCTACCCATGTAAACAAACAACTTTTATTATAGAACCAACTCTGAAATCGCGAAAAAATATCAGTTGTTCAATACATTAAGAAAACATAAATGTACTTAATAGCTGATTTGTTTTCGCGATTTTAGGTTCGTTCCCATAGTAAGAGTTCTTGGTTATCATGAGCACAATCACGTGTTTTTGTATCGTACACTAATTACCAGACACCCTCAAAACATTTCAGTCCCGACTTTTTTTTAAATTATTTATGGGCTTTCTCTTGGTCCCAGACTAGCCCAAGGGCAAAGACGGGGGCTACGATGGAGCGAGCTCACCCAAAAGATGCCTATGTACTTGTCTCTTGAATACATCCGGGTTATATGCACATTTCTTTGTGTTGTCCTTTACTGTTTTTGTCCTATTGGTGTACAATAAAGAATATTCTATCTATCTATCTATATGCATTTGGAAACACAGACGGGAGAATTTCATTCGTTTGCGGTGCACATAAATAAGGATTTCGAGAAACGCTGCGTGCGGATACGAGGAATATCGACCAGGAAAGGACTTTCCAATAAAAAAATCTAGCATCGCTGATACTCACAATCCTGGCGACAAACAGGGTCTTGAAGGGGTCCATGGTAGCCCGTGCGTTGGTGCTGGGGTCCCACAGAGCGATCTCCTGCTCCAGCTTGTACGCCGTCTGCTCCGCTCGCTCGCGTCGACGGCGCTCCATGCGCTCCTCGCGGGTCTCCACGCGCGTCGGGGGTGGAGTCTCCGACGGGTGCTGGAAAGAATGTTCATTTTAAGGTTAATTTATAAAAAAATCAATAATAAAATCATATTTATTTTGTAAATCCGTACTAATATTATAAATGCGAAAGTAACTCTGTCTGTCTCTTCTTAACGCCTAAACCACTGACCCGATTTGAATAAAATTTTGTACAGATATAGTCTGGGACCCAGGAAAGGACATAGGATAGTTTTCATTCTGAAAATCCCCCGGGAACGGGAGTTATTCCACGCGGACGAAGTCGCAGGCAAAAGCTAGTAGGTCATCATCATCATCATCATCATCATGGACTTCCCTCTGGGAGGTTTGGTTTCCGCACTTAGTCCTCTTAGGTAGGACCATTGTACGTGACGAAGCTAGTAGGTTATTTACATAACATATTGACACGTCAATATTTGTTTTGTTTTTTATATTAAGCGAATGATAGGGCCGGTGTTACCTAGCTGGACTGCTCAAAACAAACTCAGAGGTCAAGGTCTCTTTTGAAGTTAATACAATCATATTGCTTAGAAATGCCATGGAGGTTAATGTCTGAGGCACTCTCTTGATGAGAGAAGGATACAGATTTGAGTGGACCTGTCCAGACAGTGCAAGCATTTGTCAGTTTACGTTTAGCTCAACTAAATTTGCTTTGAATAAAACTGGGATAACCAATATGGCTTCTTCAATTCATATGGACTTTCTAAAGTTTATCTTGGACATTACTGTCAACCGTTATCCTCAGAAAGCATGTTAAGCTGTTCATTTGTTGTTGCAGAAAGCCTGTAAAGATGTTGACGGGCCTGTTGGTCTAGTGGTTTGTAGCCCTGACTGCTAAGCCGGAGGTCGTGGGTTTGATTCCCACCCAGGACAAACTTAGTGTGATGAGCATGAATGTTTGTTCTGTGTCTGGGTGTGATTTATCTATAATATGTATATATTTAAAAATTATATATAAGTAGGTTTATCAGTTGTCTGGTTACCATAACACAAGCTCTGCTTAGCTTGGGATCAGATGAATGTGTGTGACTTGTCCCAAGAAAAAAAAAAAATTTGTAGAACTGTGACAATTGTTTTGTAAGCCAGAGAGTCTGCCCAGTCTAACCAAAAGGTATCTTCTCGGTTACTGGGTTGTGGAGGTCTGATGAGCAGTCGCTTCACGTAAAAGGCTGGTATCCAGCTGAGCCTGGTTAGGCTGGAAGCTGGCTCCAACATAGTTGGGAAAAAAGTCTAAGGAGATGACGATGATGAGTGAGTCTCTGTCAGCTCTGTCATAAGTCTCATGAACTGTGATATAAAGACAGTAGAATTTTTTTTTAAGATGTTTTTGTGTGTGCTTATAGTTGCCTAACTAACTAACTAGGCAACTATAACAACAAATATTAAAAGAAACAATAAAATTATGATCTGGTACCCTGTGGTTGTTTGTTCATAAGAACCGAGAACGACTCTGTCACAGTAGTTAGTTTTAAAAAATAAAATTTAAAAAAAAACAATTGAAGGAACAAGGGTGAGTTTGGTCAGCGGGTATTCTTAGTTTGGACAGTGGGTAGGTAGTCTTAGGGTTTTAGTCAGCAGAAGTCTGACACTGATGGGAGGGACCCGTCCCATCCAGGCCGCGAGCAGACATTTAATGATTTCCCATTCGTAAAAAAAAATATATGATGGCATACAAATACAGATTCATAAGACGACCAACTGACCGAACTCACTGGTCGCCGACCTGCGGCGCTCTTACTCATGCGAAATTTTCATTACAAATAAAATAAAACACATGAAAAATTTCGCATTTATGCGAAATGCTAAGCGAAAATGGTTCCAGCGACTAACCTCAAATATGTTAAGGAACGCTCCGACGCCATCGTAGCCTTTCTGTTTCTTCTCATGAGGGAGTTTCGCGGCAGGCGGCAGGTACGGGATGGGATCCCGCGCCGCAAATAATGCCAATAAATTCGGAGGTAAAAACTGCGTCATTTTACCAAGCCACTAAAGTTCATCTATTTTAACACACTAATACACACTTAAATCAAACATCACATGTTCCCTAAACAAGAACCTAACCTAAGTTACGAAATTAAACACTATTTTATTGTTTTTCAACAGTATTTTCACTTAATTTTACTGAAATTGATGATGAAGTCACAACACGCTTTCGTCGGCCATTGATGGCATAGCTTTTTATTTTTTTACGGGTTGTTGTCAGTGTTACCTGCTAAAAGCAGCAAATAAAATTACCAAAGCTCATGTCTCACCTCTAAATAGTTTATAAAGGTGAAAACAGACTAGCATCTTGTCAACTGCGCTAGATTTTACAGAAGAGTGTCTGCGGTTATAATGTATACTCAAAAAGCAGCCTGTAAGTAACTCTGTCAATGTTTTCTGAGCGTTGCAGTCAATAATAAATCGTACAAAATTAAAATTTAATACATTTTTAATAGTAGCTAGCCAATCCAAGCACAGTTTTTTGTAGTAATAGAATTAAATTCCGCTATAATGTCTTGACTACACGTAACGAACAAACGAGCGAGACAGTAAAATGTTTCTTGGCCCAGACAGTGGCGAGTTATATATCACTGTCAGTTCTGTGTAAACTAGACCGCATTTTATTTCTTTATTTTATTTATTTATCTATATTCTGAAAATTGAAAGTTCGACAAACACGGGTGTAGTTTGTACTATCGACAAAATTGATCCATGACCCATTTTGACAACAAATCGATTCTAGCTGTCAAAATAATAAGGCTAGACGTATGACATTTTTTTAATACATGTTTACGCGATTGTCGACCTAATTGTATTTGAATGTCTGTATAGGAAAATAATGCTTTTGGTGGGTCATCATGATGATTCCATTTGTACATTTAACTGTATATCTAGTTGTTTCGAAGTCATTTGATGTTGGCAGACATGATGTAGGTATTTTATTTTGAGTATGTTATGAAAAAGTCAAATTTGCCCGGATTCGAATCCACAACCTCTTACACTGAGAGACGGTTATATAGAAAAATTCAAACGAAATCTCAAGAACACTCAAGAAGGCCAAGTGGTGTTGAGACAGTGCACGTTCAAACCCGCTGAGCGAGCGAGAGAGACAGCGCGGGGAAGCGGGAGGGTAGGCTCTCGGTCCCGAGCCCTCGGTCTCGGTGCCGTGTTTATACCTACCGAGTGCTTGACGTAGACCACCGTCTCGCCCGTTTGGCCGACAGAATATTTTCTTTTTAATTATTCCTAAAAAAGTGTACCTTTTTTTAAAAAAAGTTTTACGTAAGCAACATACCTTTAAAAAGTAAAATTAAAAAATGTGTCGTCTTTTGTTACTGATTTCAAACTTTTTAAATGAATAACTAAGGGACAACGCACACCGGAATGGCAGCGGCCGGCAGCGGCGCGGCGAGCACTTTCAGTGTCAAATAATTTTAAACTTTAACTACATACTTCAAAGACCAGTATCGCTTGAAACACTTAAAAGGGTCACGAGGCCGCCCGCGGCCGCCAGCGGCTGCAGCGGCCGCCCGCGGCCGCGCGCCTTTCGTTTCTAGCGATGCCTAGCGGCCGCTGGCGGCACGCGGCGCCGCGGGCGGCCGCTGCCGGCCGCTGCCATTCCGGTGTGCGTTGTCCCTTATGCTAACAAGATAAAACCACGTTAAGTTAACAAAACAACGTATTTATTTTCTATAACAAACTACTTTAAATAATATAACAACCCTTTAACGCGAAGAGAATTATACCAATTAGAGCCAAACCAATTAAAATTGATATACACCATTTCCACAAACGGTGGTATTTGTCAAAGCTTTCCTCTCCAAGAGGCCCCCGGATTCTGACGGCATCTCGATGAGCGGGTACTAAGGGGCCTTGAGTCACGGGCCTAAGTAGCATATGTCGGATTGTCGGCTCTTAAATTCAATATCAAGATCTGTGGAAGATAAAATATTAAAGTAAGAAGCTTTCAATCTATGACAGTTAATTTTTAAATAATTGTATTCCCAAATATTCTTCTTTTATTCATAAATCGTTTGTTTGCGTTTTGGTTCTTAACTTTTTGAAAAAGGAGTTCATTCATGATGCCAAGCGAATTAATCAGAAGTTTCAAAGCAAGAATATTGCTAGTTTGGTGGAAAAAGGACACTATAGTCATTATTAGTCTTATTCATCCATACTAATATTATAAATGGGAAAGAGTATTTGTTCCCTGGTTCGTTCGGTTACTGGGTTGTGGAGGTGCACTGGTATCTAGCTGAATCCGGCTAGGCTGGAAGCCGACCCCAACAAGGTTGGGAAAAGGCTAGGAGATGGTGATGTATGAGCATCAGTAATTGCGTGAAGAACTTGTTTTTTTTTTAACCTAAGTGTATTTTTGGTCCTGCACAACCAACAATTCTACCCATGGAAACAAACAAATTTTATTATGGAACCAACGCTGAAAACGCGAAAAAAATATCAAAAAATAACACATTCGGTATCGATGTACAGTGCGTTTCACAAAAGAGTTCCCTTCGTCGTTGTGTTGGCTACCCTGACTGTCTGTCAGTTACATGTCACTTTAGTAAGATACGGTTGCAAGTTTAAAGTTCCGAAAATAAAAATTTTATCACTGCTGCCAGTGTGAAAAAGAAGAAGAGAAAGAAGCCTACTCATAGAATGACATCACAGATTGTCGAGCGACAATCTGTGATGTCATTCTATGAGTAGGCTTCTTTCTTGTATCACAATAAAGCTAAGAATGGTTGGGAATTCCTAATAATCAAAATTATAAGGTAATTTTTAAGTAAAAAAATTACATAAATCGGGAGATTTGACACTTCGCTTTTAGCCTGACCTAGGTAGGTACGACCCAAGAAGTTACTCATAAACAAAAAATGACGACGATACGGTGCGTTGAAGTTTCGCATGACGTCACGATCTGATACAATTTTTGCTAAGCAGTGACGTCAATAGCCCGCACTCAGGAACATTGTTGCTCTTTATCTTTGTTTTATTTAATAATTAGATCAAGCAAAAAATACGTGCCCTGTATTTTTGGCCGGTCTATCAGGCGGACTAAACAGAATGCCTTTTTTTTTTTGTCATCCCTTTTAAGTATAAAATATCCAATTGTATTGACTCAATACGAATGTCACTTTATTACTTTTTCGTTCCCTAAATACTCAACCAATAAATAATCAAAAGGTTTGCCTACATTTTGTCAGAAGCAAAGGAAAGAGAGGTTCTCATTATTTTCTGTACAACCTTTCGACGACCAACCGACAGCCCGCAGTCGCGCTGCTAGCCTTTCTATTGTGTCTCCAATCACGTGTGTTCAAAGATTTAAAGCTAAAAGCAAATAAGTAGTAAGAAAACAAAACGAAGCTTTAAAAACCATTTATTAATCTAAAAAAAGTTACCTCGAACAACTTCATAGTTATCTTTCTCGCGAGTGAAATGCTGCCAAATAACTACAATCACAAATGTAATGGACAAAGCAAGTATTAAACAGAAGCACGACATCCAAACACATCGGAATTTGGAACCGCAGCAGACATCTTGGCCCGCGAGAGGCCCCCGAATTCTGAAGGCATTTTGATAAGCGGGTCCCGTGGGGCCTTCCTTTGCCATGGGTGCTCTCAACAACACTTAGTTTGTTCACGATCTGTAAAAAAATGTTTTTATTATTCTGGTGGCATATAGTTATACAATGCAAGACATACGGCGGCCATTTTAAATAGGGACTATAATAGACAAGTACGTTTTGGAAAATCCATACTAATATTATAAATGGGAAAGTGTGTCTATCTGTCTGTTTGTCTTTCTTTCACGGCAAAACGGAGCGATGGATTGACGTGATTTTTTATGTGGAGATAGTTGAAGGGATGGAGAGTAACATAGGCTACTTTTTGTCTCTTTCTAACGCGAGCGAAGTCGCGGGCAGAAGCTAGTAGATTATAATTTAGCGCCATCAGGTATGGAATTAATGAAAGAACTAAGTAATCTTTTCTTCTTGAATTAATTTTATATTAGAAAACGATTCAAATCAAAAACGTTCCTCATGTTTAATCCTACAAACTCACGTGATTTGAGACACAATAGAAAGACGATAGCAGCCCGACAGCCGGCTGTCGGTTGTTCTTGAAAGGTTGTTTGTATTTCTCTTGACGCCCAACCAACAGCCGGCTGTCAGGGTATCCTATTTCAATATAGTTCTTATTTTTATTACTCACAGACTACTTTTATATGAACAAGTTTGATTATTTAAGTTCTTGGATAAATTTCCTACTACTTGAACAAATAAAATTTTATAATCTATCCATGTACGTTTTTTTTTGGGTGGATGTGGAATTACCGCCGCCATATTGTTTATTGCGTTAACTGTTGTTCTATACTAAATCTTATATATAAAATTCTCGTGTCACATTGTTGGTTACCTTACTCCTCTGAAACGGCTTTACCCATTTTTACCAAATTTTATATGCATATTCAGTAGGTCTGAGAATCGGCTACTATATTTTTCATACCCCTAAGTGACAAGAGTTGTTCACCCTTATCATTTCTTAGGCTTATATATTGTTACTCTAGCGCCCAATTCGTTGGGCGCCAAACATTTTAACTTAAAACTCGAAAACATGCGCTTCCCCAGACATAAGACTGAGCTAGATCGATTTCTCGTCCCCGAAAACTCCCACATATCAAATTTCAGCGAAATCGTTAGGGTCGTTTCCGAGATCACATGCTTTTTCAAGCAATTAGCGCTATCTGCCTGGCTGATTTGTGAATCTAAACCATGCTGGGCGCCACTCAAACGCATACAGAAAAAATCATTTAAATCGGTCAAGCCGTTTAGGAGGAGTTCAATGACATACACACGCACAGCAGAATTATATATATAAAGATATGACTACTCATTCTAACAGACATCATTGTCATCAACTTTTACTGCAGACAAAATTATATTATATTTCTTAAAAACACGTTTATTGTGTTTTGGCTCAATTTCCACTTACATGGTCAAACTTTTCACGCGATACTATGTCTTAAAGTAATAAAGATAAAGTTTAAAATTATGCACACTCTGAAGTCACTTGTCGGTTCACTGTTGGCTTGCTGTTTTGGAGTGAAGTCTAAGATAAACTTCAGAAAGTACATATAAATTGAAAAAGTCACATTGGTACTTTACCGGATTCGGATCCACAACCTACAAAGAAAACAACAATACAGCACCAACTAACCCAGTAAGAAAACAAATAATACTTTATAAACCATTTATTAATCCAAGAAAATTTAACTGTAATAACTTTATTTAACTTTAACACTAGTGAAAGACCGCCATTAATATAAATGCAATAAACAAAACAAGTACTAAAATGGCGCACAATATCCAAACACATTCACATTTGGGACTGAAGCAGAATTCTTGGCCCGCGAGAGGCCCCCGGATTCTGAACATATCCTGCTGACAACCGGGTCCCGTAGGGCCTTCCTTTGCCGCACCCATGGCAACCAACGCTTAATTTTAATGTTCACGATCTGTAACAAAAATGTTTTCATCATTCTGGTGGCATATAATTATAAAGTACGGTGGGCTACACATCCTCCTCCTCTGTCGATTCCTCGTTACCTGAGGATCGGGACTCCTTTGAAAAAACTTCTTCTTGACAGTTTTTCAGACTTCTGTCCGAACCATCGTGGAGGGCCGTGGTGACAGATATCTCGAGGCTTGTTGATATTTGATCAGCACGTTTGGGGCTTCGTCCACGAGGCCTTTTGCCACCTTTCCAGTGACCATCAGGCGTTCCAGGTTTTCGGGGCTTATACGAGCTATATGGCCGAAAAATTTAAGTACTCGATACAGACACGTCGCAGAGAGCCTCTTAGATAGATGCGTTCGTGTGACGTGCAGTCCAAGGTATTCGTAGTAGACGGCGCCAACACCACACCTTAAATGCATGTATTCGCTGCCTATTTCGCGGCCTTCAAAGTCCAGCTTTCAGCGCCGCAAAGAAAAATGGAAAAGACTAGAGTACGAACGATAGACACTTTTATACGCTTTGTGATGTTCCGGTCTATCCAAAATTTCTTGAGTTGGATCGGTTCAGCAGTACCGCCATCTCCTCTTCTGAACTTGCAAGTAGAGTGGTATCATCGGCGTATCGCAGATTCGACAGTTTATCTCCGTCCACACTGATGCCTCCATCCCATCCTTCCAGGGTCTTGCGCTTGATATATTCCTCGTAGATATTAAAAAGGATGGGCCAAATAATACAACTCTGCCGGACACCTCTTTTTTTTTAAAAGTGGGTAATCATCTGACTGCTCCCGTCCTGGGTGCGGTGAGAGGGCGTGTCAGACTTTTACTGACTAAAACCCACTCATGTTCCTTCGGTTGCCCTTTATGTTCCGAGGTCACTGTAACTATTATATATAAGCGTTGACCCTGTTGGGCCCCCTCCCGTGCTGACTTCTCTTTGAGGCACGCGTAGAACACTAACGTGCCGTCGACGCGGGCCTGGTCCTAGCCAGGCGGCGAGCTACCCATTGCTCGCCGTCCGCAGAACCGCAACTACGGTGGCCGGTATTCGTCTTGCGACTCTCGACGTCTACGCCTGGGTCTTAGTCCGGGGCGAGAGCGTGTCCTCCATGCGACCGTTGCTGCAGTGGTGACACCCAGGCGTTGCTTCCGCCCAAATCCGACACAGGAACCTCCTGAATTGACCGTGGCCGGACAGGAACGTTTAAGTGAACGAATTCGGCTCAATGGACTTGTTTGCAAGCCAGGAACATTAATTAAAAAAAAGCCACCCTAGTTTGACGTGTGATAGTGATTGTATGTGAGCGTTAAGCGTTAATAGTGTGCCGTATTTTAAGACAGAATGTCGTATATGTAACCTATCTACATCTTTTCAATTGTAATAACATTGGTAATAATAATAATCATTTATTTCGGATATCATCCATAATTGGTTAGTAATACAGAAAAACTTAAAAACTATGTTAGTATTATTTAAGATATTGTCAAATTTATTAAAATTGGACAGTTAACACTGCCTAACTAGGACCCGCATATAACCACGCATTATGTCTGAGTCGACTTTACCAGCAACTACGTTTAGAATGCTGCTAGTGCTGCCCCGCCGCACTCTGTGTAGTAAGGACGCGGTCCTTTTGCGTATGATGGCATGAAACCCGTCAACGCGAGCTTCTGCAAACATGCTTGATGCACTACAGAAGCGGGGCAGCCCCAGCAACATTCTGAACTCATTATTATATTGGACGCGCAAGGCACTGAGCGATCTCTGTGTGTAACTAACCCACAGGCTGCTGCTTAAAGAGTGAGATCATAACATGTTTACTACAACGAGCAAACCTGCGTGCGAGCATGTTGTTTTTAACTGCCAGTGCCCTGCGCTCCCTTTCAATGTCCATTTGGTCATCAAGGTCTTCTGTAACATAGTGTCTCAAGTATTTAAAATGGTTTACCCGCGTATTGATGAGAACCTTTTACATCTCAAAGTAGTAAGAAAACAAAACAATACTTTAAAAACCATTTATTAAACTAAGAAAATGGACCTGTAATAACTTTATTTAACTTTTTCATTTATCACTAGTGAAGGACTGCCATTATTATAAATGCAATGAACAAAACGAGTACTAAAATGGCGCACAATATCCAAACACATTTACATTTGGGACTGAAGCAGAATTCTTGGCCCGCGAGAGGCCCCCGGATTCTGAACGCATCGCTCGTGGGGCCTTGATTTGCCATGGGTGCTGCACTTAATTTTAATGTTCACGATCTGAAAAAAAAATAT
Organism: Athetis lepigone; assembly: GCA_033675125.1. Lineage (NCBI taxonomy): Eukaryota > Metazoa > Arthropoda > Insecta > Lepidoptera > Noctuidae > Athetis > Athetis lepigone. The sequence continues at coordinate 2,711,390 of CM066242.1, forward strand.
TTTTATCATTCTGGTGGCACATAGTTATATAGTACAATCGACAAAATGGAATCATGACCCACTATAAGCTTATTTTCTTACAGACATTCAAATACAATTAGGTCGATAATCGCGTAAACATGTATTAAAAATGTCACACGTCTAGTCTTATTATTTTGACAGCTTCAAACGATTTGTCGTCGAAATGGGTCATGATTAAATTTTGTCAATAGTACAATGCAGAAATACGGCAGCCAATTTATATTACAGACTAGACAGATACAATCGACAAATTGGATTCATGACCCACCATAAGCTTATTTTCCTAGAGACATTCAAATACAATTAGGCCGACATTCACGTAAATATTTATTAAAAACTAGCTTCTGCCCGCGACTTTGTCCGCGTGGATTTTTCCTGAATTTTCTTTGCTATAAACCTCACGGAACCCGAGACCTTTCCAACGAATGCAAAACCGTGGAAATCGGTTCGTGCGTTCTGGAGTTACAGCGTCAGGAAGGAAAACCCGACTTATTTTTATATATATTAAAAATGATACTTGTCACGTCTTGCTATTTTGACAGTGTCAAACAATTTATCGCCAAAATGGGTCATGATTCCAGTTTGTCCATAGTACGTTCTGGAATATAACTATTTAGGACCATCAGATTTCAACTGAAATTGGAGTTAATGAAAGAACTATCTTAATCATTTCTACTTGAATTAAATTTTTTATTAGAGAGCTGTCCAAAATATGTAATAAGTACATAATTATATTTTTTTGGACACAAAAAATAGAACATTGAACCAACGTTTCTCATAATAATATCAAATGTTTGAATTATCAACTTAATGATTACTCAATTTAAATGAAGTCATTGTCATCAAAATTCACTGCAGACTAATCATAAATATTTTTTACAAACGCGTATTTTGACACACTTCGACACAACTTTTCGCGCGAGACTATTGTCTTATAAAGACATAATAGGTAAAGAATAATAATAAAATTTTGATCAAACAGACACTGACAAACTATGTGTATAGTTTTGTTGGACATTATGAACGATAAATGAAATAAATAAAAATAGTTATGTTAATAACGATAAAGATTAAAATTATACATGTTACCAGCCAAACCTGATTTCAAGACAAACTAGTTATGCCTAGGCTAAACTTTTTTTTTTTTTTTTTTTTTTTTTTTTTTGGTGAGTGGGAAATCATCCAATGACTGCTCCCGTCCTGGGTGCGACGGGAGGGCGTGTCAGACTCTTACTGACTAAAACCCACTCATGTTCCTTCGTTTGCCCTTTATGTTCCAGGGTCACGGTGACTACTATACACATTCCGCAACCCCGGCAGGCGTTGGCCTTGTTAGGCCCCTTCCTGTGCTGACTCCTCCTCTTTGAGGCGCGCGTGGAACACTAACGCGCCGTCGACGCGGTCCTGGTCCTAGCCGGGCGGCGAGCTACCCATCGCTCGCCATCCGCAGAACCGCGCCTACGGTGGCCGGTAGTCGTCTTGCGACTCTCGACGTCTTCGCCTGGGTCTTTGTCCGGGGCGAGAGGCTCGTCGTTGCCTCTCGCGCGCCGCCGCTTCCTTCACTAGCATAACTGCTTCGCAGAAGGAGGCGACGGCATCCCATTCCGTCTCGCCCCGCAGCATGGCCTGAACCAGCGCTGGGCGCGAGAGGTCACCGCCGCCGATCGCCTCTACGAGGACACGTCTATGGTCCGCCCATGCGGGGCACACCTCCACCGTGTGCTCGACCGTGTCCTCCAGGCGACCGTTGCTGCAGTGGTGACACCCAGGCGTCGCTTCCGCCTGAATCCGACACAGGAACCTCCCGAACTGACCATGTCCGGTGAGGACCTGTGTCAGGCGAAACGTGAGAGCGCCGTGGCGCCTCTCCAGCCACTCCTCAAAGAGGGGTCTTACCGCCGCTATCACGGCGTGCCCAGCACTAGGTTGCGACAGTCGCTGTCTCCACTCCGCCCTGAGATCTCGCCGGAGCTCCGTGAGCCGTGCCGCGATAACCCGCGGCAGCGGGACTTCGCCCCGGCGTTGCACTTCCACGCGCCACTCGTACGTGTGTGCAAGGACTGTTGCCTCCAGATCCCACGGCAGAGTGCCGGCAAGGAGGCATGCCGCCTCGCAGGAGATCGTGCGGTATCCCCGCACCATGCGAATCGCCATGACCCTCTGGGACGCCCTCAGAAGCCGGGCCGGAGCCGTGGCTAGGTTGGGCGCCCACACCGGAGCCCCGTAGAGGGCCATGGACCGCACGATCCCCGCGTAGAGCCTCCGGCAGGAGGCGTTTGGGCCACCGAGATTGGGCAGGAGACGTTTGAGGGCAGCTCCAGTCCTCGCCAGTTTGGGACCCAAACGTCGGAAATGCTCCGTGAAGTTCCATCGGTTGTCGAGGACAAGTCCCAGGTACTTTATCGTCGACTCGACACCGATGTGAACCCCTCCTACCGCTATCTGATACCCCGGAGGTGGCCGGTGCCGAGGGCCATGAAAACACATGGCCTCGGACTTGTGCAGGGACCTAGGCTAAACTTGTCAAAGATAGGTCGACGGAGCCCCACTGCGCGGGGCTCCTATTTATTAGCCTGTCCGAGTCGGGGTGCCCTAAGTCGAGGCGAGGAAGAAATAGTTGAGCCTAGGCAAAACTACACACATCAAAAGTGTCTAGGGATATTTTAATTAAACCTAAATAACTAAAATTCTATTAACTTTTTGTTAAGACACCTACACTTTAAAATAAACCTTGTTTAATTGCCTATCTAATCTGATAATAAACTTTTAGATAAAGTTAAATTAAAAAAAAACCTAGAAGAAGAGGAAAAACTCAACAAAATTTCAATTTAACTTTATTTTTGAAATTTCAAAACCTAAACAACAAAACAATTTTTTTTTTATAAAAATTGTTGAAAACTTAAAATTTATAATTCGTGGATCCACCTAAGACTCTTCTGACACATCTGGAGCGGTTCTGCATACTCAAAACAAGGGTGTCAATATCCTGTTGTGGAGTACTGTCCAAATCATATACCAAATCCTGCTAAGATGCAAGAAAAGCTGGTTTTGATGCACAATATCAACAGGGAAATTCCTACGATCTCTTCTCTGTTAGCATATTCCTGGCATGCTCAATAGGATTTAAGTCAGGGGATTGTGCAGGCCGGTATAAAGCTTGGATAACATGCTGTTGTAACCAACTTGTAACGATACGCGCCGTATGTGGACGGGCATTGTCGTGCATTAGCTGGAAATTTTGTCCCATTTGCTGTCTGTGGGGCAAGATTACAGGCTCTAGCACCTCATCTCGGTATTTTCGAGCAGTCATATTGCCTTGTATCCAAACGAGGTCCGTTCTACCGCCGAGACGAATTCCTGCCCAAACCATAATCGTGCCACCTTAATATGCATGAACTTGTTGTGGGTGCTGCAGTCGATTCCAACGTCCAGGTTTTCTCCAAACGCGTACTCTTTGCGAATCAGGATGAAATCCAAACCTAGATTCATCAGTGAAAAGCACAAGTGACCATTGAGAATGGTTCCAGTTTTCGTGTGCAATAGCCTATTGTAATCTTCTTCCTCGATTACCTCTCCTTAGTGCTGATACCCAAAATGGCCTACGAGCACGTAGATTGACTTCATGCAGTCGCCTTCTCAAAGTTTGACCGCTTACCAGCAAACCATACTTTCTCTGTAGCCTTTGAACCAATTGCATCGCCGCTGCATTTAGTTGACTTTGTGCAGCATTTACTATGAATCGGTCCTGTACATGTGTTGTAATGCGTTGAGGTCCTCGGTGCCGTTCCACCACTTCCTCCGTGACACGATAACATGACCAAAGCCTGGATATAACGCTCTGACTGGTCTTCATGGCTTCAGAAACGGCAATTATGGGACAGTATTCCACAACAGGATATTGACACCCTTGTTTTGAGTATGCAGAACCGCTGCAGATGTGTCAGGAGAGTCTTAGGTGGATCCACGGAATATTAATTTTAGGTTTTCAAGAATTTTTATAAAAAAAATTGTTGTTTTGTTTGAGTTTTGATGTTTCAAAAATAAAGTTAAGATTGAAATTTTGTTTGAGTTTTTCCTCTTCTTCTAAGTTTTTTGACGTGACAACGTCTTAAATTAGGTTGCGGCTGGGAGTCACTTATGAAAAAGTGTAACGCTCGGTAACGTTACGATGAGTCACCGAACGAGAGAGAGGCCCGCCGAATGCCTTGCGTCTCTCTCCCACTCAACTATGATCGGTAAAAGACGTTGTCACGTAAAATCTTCGCCCGTAAAACCGACTTTACAGGCAACCATTTTTTTTTTAAATTTAACTTTATCTAAAAGTTTATTATCAGATTAAATAGTCTATTAAACAAGGTTTATTTTAATGTGTACATGTTTTAACAAAAAGTTAATAGTATTTTAGTCATTTAGGTTTAATTGAAATATCCCTAGACACTTTTGATGTGTGTAGTTTGTCCAATCGGGTTTGGCTGGTAACATATTATATACACTCAGAAGTTGCTTGCAGGTTCGCTTCCGGTCGCTTCTATTTCAGCGTGAATATGTCTCAAAGAGGTTTTTGTTATTGTATTGGCATGTAATCATGTATAATATTGCTATTTAACTACTTTTATTTTAAAAGAGTAAGTGTAGAGTTCTTGCTCATACCATACGAAACAATGGTGCCGATTACTTGGCTCACAAACTAATCGAAATTTTAGTTCAGTACATCTTTTTCTTTCCATTTCACTATGAAGAAGACAGACGATAAAATAGTAGTTTAGTCCTGTCAAATTAAGACACTCCATAGATAATTTAGACGCGATTAAAAACATGGCGGCAAAAATACGTCGATTTTCTTCAGGCGCTGGCTAATTTGACAGGACTAATCTAATATGTATCTTCTGTCCTTTTCTTAATGAAATGGAAAGAGCAAGATGCACCTAACTTGAATTTAGTTAAGTTTGGGAACAAGAAGATAATGATAAAAGAAATAGAAAATGTCGTGATGGCCTAGTAGTTAAAGCACCCTTCTCTTATATACGAGGTTGTGGATTTGACTCCGGGCAAATACCAATGTGACTTTTCAATTCATAATTACTTTCAAAAGTTTCTCTTGGACTTCGCTGAAGGAAAACATTGTGAAGAAGCCTGGACTTGTAATTAATATAAGTCCGAAATCGCCAATCCGCCTTGATCAAGCGTGGTGGTTATGCTCGTGCCTTCTCTGTGTGAGAAGAGACCTTTGCCCTGCAGTGGGACAGTTCTAAGCTGGTATTATTTATTTGGGAACAAGAGAATCAGCACCATTATTTTGGAAAGGAAACTATAATTATTTACTTTTTCTTGTAAATGATGTACTAAAGTTTCTTTTCGGTGTAATAGAAATAAACATTTGAGTCTGAGTTTCATTGAAAGATGGGGCGGAAAAGAAAACCACAATGAACAAGACAATGGTGCCGATTCTCTTGTCCACAAATTTAAGTTAAGTGCATCTTTCTCTTTCCACTTAATTAAGAAAAGGACAGAAGATAAAATATTAGTTAAGTCCTGTCAAATTTAGACACACCATAGATAATTTAGATGCGATTTCAAAACATGGCGTCTAATTAAACGTCAATTTTCTTCCGGCGCTGTCTAATTTGACAGGATTAAACTAAAGTGTATCTTCTGTCTTTTTCTTTAAGAAATGGAAAGAGAAAGATGCACCTATATTTATTCATACGAAGCCTATTTCTTATAAAAAACAGCCATGGAAATGACCACGACTGTGGTGAGAGATAGAATGGTTGCTAGAATTATGCCATGCCTCCAGCTGAACTTCTTCCAAGTAGGAGAAGGATGGGAGTTGTCGCCAGCAAATCTGATCTTCCTTGACGCATTACTAGAGTCCATCAAAATTTTAAATTCTCTTTATAAAGTTACTGCAATGACAGAAAAAACTGGAAGAAAACGGAAAAATGCGTGTTCACAATTCTTTGTGAAAATGACGATTATAATTTTATATATTTTTCTCACAAGCTCATTGGAATGTCGTATGTCAAATGTAAATATTTAATCACCACGCTTTCTTTGTTAGGCCCTCGTGTAGTCGTGAATAGGGAATAAGAAAAACTCACATAGGTATAAGAACGGCATAAAAACTACTGTCATTACTGTCAAAGGCCCTATTATTCTTTATTAAATTCTAGTCGTGATTTCGTCCGCATGAATGTCAAAAAAACCATAAATGTCAGCAGTCTTTTATATTCTAAGTACCTAAAATAAAAATATTAAAAAAAAAACAACCTTTCAAACAATAAGTTGATATATTCCCAAACCACATTTTTAGTACAAAATGTTCACGTATATTTTTATCTTTTATTCTTAAACCATTTTTTTGACCAAAACATTTCACTTCGGGCCTGCATTCTTTATAAATACGACCACTAGAACTACGAGACCGCACCTTAAGTGTGAGAGAGTACGCGCGCGTGACAGTGCAAGTTCAAATCCGCTCCGTACCACCAATTATTAAAAATAGTAAATCTCCGTTTTCCCTGACCTATTCTTTTTTAATGTGCTTAATAAATCCTAAACTATATGGAAAAGTGTTATTTAAGAAAAACGCAGTGAATTAAGTATATTAAAATAAACATTGCTAAAATAAACATTGTGAAATATACCTATAAATAGTGAAAAAACAGCTTCACCGACACAAAAATGAGTGCAGTGACATCTTAAAAGTGTTTAACCACAAAAACATAAAAACCTGTAAAAAAAAAGAGAAACAAACAAAAACAACAGCAAAAATAAACAAACGTATGTGACACCAAAACCATAATAAAAGGAGAAATACAGTGCCAAAAAAGTGATAATAAATGGTAAACAACAAAAAAAAACCTTAAACACAAACAATAACTAAACAAAAAACAAGAAACAAGAAACCTAACAAAACAGTTACTATAAAACCATATAAGTGGGTGACAGTGGAAAAAAATCCAGTAGTATGAATCATACCAACCGATTTTACTAAATTCAAAAATTGGTGTACTATATGACGACCAATTCTAAGCTCCATTACTAATGTACACATAGCGTAGAGGCGTAACCGGACACCTCGCATCAGTGGTGCGCGAGTTCGATTCCAGAAAACAGAAATTCTTTTTGTAAGTGTCTTTTCATTAGAATAACAAAATAATAGCACGACAATCGACTTTGAACGAACACCTAAAAGAGGTCGCTGCATTAGTGTTGTTAAAAATGAGTACCGACAACATAACTTACCGTAATAGACTCCGTAAGACGAGCTCAGCCACTGACTTGTCCAACATCTTGACAGATAACAATAGTCTTGACAAAACACTCTTTGACACAACAATGATGAGCATTCCAGACAGCTTTCACAACAACAGTGACACAATAAATGACTTGACAGAGCAGAACAAAACACTCCAGCTACAACTATTAAGTGCACACCAAGAAATAGAAAACTTAAACAGTGAAAACTTTCGACTCAAAGCCGATCTACAAAGTTTGATTACATCTAATAACACATACAAAAAAATATGCTCAACGCCTAAGAAAAAAGAAAGAGCACCGAAATGCAAAAGATTGACTCATTCAGATACTCATTCTCAAAGCTACATAAATGATAGCCAGGAACAGCAACAAAAACAAAACAAAGAAACACAAACAGATCAAATCATGACACAAAATAGTGAGACACAAACATATCCGACCTTAGAAAAAAACAAACAGCCACAAACTACAAGCCCCAGTACTCGGACATCCAAGACAACAGTAGAGATCTCAACAAACACTTTGACAGAAAAAGCACCCATAGAAAAACCTTCAAAAAAGAATAAATTGTGTATTCTAAGCTGTAGCAAAATCAAGGGCACATCACTATCTATTGAAGAGATATTCGCAGAGTACTTCGAATACTGTTACGTTATATTGTCCAACAGTACCACAAGACAAGTAATATGTGATATTGAACAAAAATTCAAAGATTTCACTACAAATGACTATTGTCTATTATTCATTGGAGAAAGGGACATTAAGGAGGAGAACAACTACATTAATTTCATTGACATGATTAAAAAATCACTCCAGAAAATCACCCACACTAACATAGTCATCTGTGTTCCAACATACATGACAGGAGCACCAATATACAACTACAAAGTTGAAATGTTCAATAACCTCCTGCATCTAGACATACTAAACCACGGGTACGCCTACTTATTTGACGGCAATCGTGACCTGACACATGAGATGTTTTCTAACAGAACAGGAAAAATCAATAAACACGGAATGAGGAACATATTTGACAATATTATGTCTAATATATTAGTTGACATACATACATTTAATAGGAGTAATCAGCAATTAATGAGCTGTAACAAAGAAACGAATTTGTCTGACAACAAGGCACCAAGTCGATCATATTTTCGACAGAAAACAATCTTAGATTATTTTATAATACCAAAATGTAACGCAGAGATAGGAAAGGACAATAGTGAACAATCATCTGATCGACCAATCTCAGTTTGTGATAGTCTTTTTCGTGTATGAACCATTGAGTTATAATGTACTACGTACTAGAGGAGCTATCTCAAACAAAATATGGCGCGTAATTTGGTGACAGCGGAGCATGCGCAGTGCAAGCGGGTGCCATAGATAACACCAATGCACGCAGATGCGACATATTTTTGAAGTCGACTTCTAAAGACTTCTTTAATATTATGTACATTATGGGTATCGTTATAGAAATAGTTATATTTAAAATAAGAAATGTATAACATAAAATTATGTGGAAAATAATAATAATAATATAACAAAATAAAAAAAATATTGAAAGGGTAGTGAGGTAGTGTAGTGTCGGTTGTGTGAGATAGAGTATCAAAGTGTCGGTCAGTGTATACGTGGAACTTAGCAGAGGCAAAATTAGTCGGGAAGTCGTGAATTTAGAAGATACATAAGTATTTTCAGTGGCCTCACAATATCTTGTATGATATTATATAAATAAAACGAATTTAAACTGTAAAAATTTTAATTCCAATGAAATAAGTACTCTTCTTAACTTTGTGGTGTATTTCTCGTTTTTCTTGAAATGAACGGAACACATTCGTAAATATTCTATTGGCAATCACGTGACTTTGCTGCGATTCTTCTGAATAAATTTAATCCATAATTCTCTAGTACTAGGACACGGCCGACGAAACCTTAAAAAATATATATATTTAATAAATAAAAAATATTGATATTATTTAATACATTTTTTTCTCATGATTATTAATAACATTTTCTTGTTGGTAATTGTTTAACGTTACCCGACGATAGTGTCCATTCTGCGCATGCAACAAATATTTTACTCTTTGATATTAACATCAACATGGCCGCCGTTGAGGTGACTTGTCATACTTTCCAAATTACAAATAATAAAATTAAATTAGGCATGTTTTAAAGATAATATTTTGTACTTACTGGTAAAAAATCACTCCTTGAATTTTATTTATATTTCTCAAGCTGTTTGAACAGTATCTCAATGCACACGAAGGCATATTTTTGAACAAATCTTTGCACTCGAAATCGTCTAGCTGCTGCAAGCGCTCGACATAGACTAAGTGAGTTAGGGTGCATGCACTCTAACTCGTGTTACAAAAAATTTAGTTGAGGTGACTCCTCTAGTACGAAGTACATTATAACTCAATGGTATGAACATATTTTCTTACTACATCAAAATATCAATGGACTTGTAAATAAGTCGGACTTACTAAGCATTCACCTAAATAACTTTATAGACGAAGGTAAACCGGTGGATATAGTTTGCATTACAGAAACAAACATGAAAAAGGATGACCATAAACATTTTTACCTACCGAACTATTCACTTTGCTCTGAGTATTCACGAGATAATAGAAACGGGGGTTCATGTATACTAATAAAAAATACTCAAAAAGGAAAAAAAATAGATGTAGCAAAATGGTGTAAGCCAAATATTATTGAATGTTGCGCGGTTGAGTTGCAAACACATTCAATCATTATTCTATGTATATACAGACCACCTAAACCTGACAAGACCTCATTGAACACTTTCTTTATCAACTTGGACTTAATCCTCAGTGACGTATGCTTTAAACGTAAGAGGAAGACGGTAATATGCGGAGATTTTAATATAGACCTGCTAAAGGACAACTATGCCACTAGCACTTTTAGAAATCTACTACGAAGCTTTAATTTAAAAATAGGTGTATTTACTCCAACACGTCTTAGCAGCGGCACCTGTATTGATAACATAATTGATAATGTAAGGGGTAGTAAATGTGTAACTATTGAGTTAGCTATGTCGGATCATGTAGCGCAATTGTTACAATGCCCGGTTAAGAAATCATGCAAACTCCCTTACTGGTACGTACTTAGACGCAGCTATTGCAAAGAAAATATATCGAAGTTTACTAGTTGCTTACAAAATCTGACATTTAAAGATATTTATTCCAGTAAAGAACCCAACGTTGCATTTAATGAGTTTCATGACACCTTTAAATTTTTCTATGACATGTGTTTTCCACTTAGAAAATTAAAAACCTATGCAGAAAAGAAACCTAGGTGGATAAGTAAAGGCATAAAACTGTGCTGTAAACGCAAGCGAGAAATGTTATGGGAATACCGCAAATTCCCCAATACCAAGAATAGAACAATATTTATAAGCTATACAAAACGGTTAAAAGCTATCATTCGACTGACAAAAAAATGTCAAAATAATGAATTTATTAATAATGCATTAAATAAGAGCAAAGCTACATGGCAAATTATTAATAACAAAAAAAACAATAAGCCACCCGAAGGTATACCAATACTCAGAATAAATGGAACAAATATAACTGACCCAAAAAATATCGCACAAACCTTTAACGACTTCTTTATTGACGAAATTAAATCCGCATCTGAGATTACTAACACTAATAATCACAATCTAAAACTTGACTTCATTGCAACTCCTTATATTTAATACCCACAATTCCACCTGACATTATAAAATTAATTAATTCATTAAAAAATACTAACAGTGCCGGATATGATGATTTCACAACGAAAATAATCAAATCTGTTTCATCTAATATTGCGCCAGTACTCTGTCACATTATAAACCTGTGTTTGAAAGAGGGTGTGTTCCCAGATAGATTAAAAACTGCTATAATAAAACCGCTTCATAAAAAAGGCAACAAACAAGACCCAGCCAACTACCGGCCTATTGCCTTACTGCCTATATTCTCCAAAGTAATAGAAAAAGTAATATACAGTAGGCTTTATTCATTCTTTGAACAACACAATCTGTTTACTGACGAACAGTATGGTTTTAGAAAGGGAAAGAACATAAACGCGGCAATATTCAATCTTTTTGAAAATATTATCACCAGCATTGACAACAGAATTCCAGTAGCAGCTCTGTTCATGGACATGAGCAAGGCATTCGATTATGTAGATCGGACACTACTGTTAAGGAAGCTGGAACGATATGGGGTTAGAGGAAATGCTCTCAGCCTCTTAAAATCATACTTATCAAACAGGAAACAAATTACGCGGGTTGATAAAGTTTGTACGACATCAAAAACAGAACATACATATGTCTCTAGTCAGAGAACAAATAGCAATGGCGTACCACAGGGAGGTATTCTTTCCTCCTTATTATTTATAATTTATATTAATGACATGCCCAAACAAACCCACCATCCAATGGTCTTGTTCGCTGACGATAGTACGGTAGTTTTTAGTAATAATGATGCTGCGACACTAGAAAATGAAATAAACAAAAGTCTTCAAACATTAATAGAGTGGATGGGAGCGAATAATTTAAAAATAAATATTGACAAAACCAAACTAATGACTTTCGAACAACGGACAAACCACAAAAAACCAGACGTAAGATATGGAAACAAAAAAATAGCAGAAACGACATCTGCAAAATTTTTAGGAATAGAGTTGGACAGAGACATGTCGTGGAAAACACACACCAACAGTGTATGCAACCGCCTGAGCCAGCATGCATACGCTCTACGCAATCTTGCTAAAGAGGTCAATCAAAGAACATTGATCACAGCATATCATGCGTACGTAACGTCAACACTGCGCTACGGCATAATATATTGGGGCAACTCCACAAACCTAGAGATGGTATTTAGAGCCCAAAAAAGGTGCGTTAGGGCTATTTGCGGGATTGTAAGTACAGAGAGCTGCAAATCATTTTTTGTGAATCTCCGCATATTGACATTGCCTTGCTTATACATATACGAGGTGGTCCGATTTGTAAAAAGTAATCCTCACTTGTTTGAATCATTTAGTCGGGCGCGGCACAAGAATAAAATAGTCGGTAGACAACATAAAAAAGCGATATTCCAGAAGAATATCCTAGGTATGGCTCCTAAAATATATAATAAAATACCCAAAGCCTTACTAGACTGTGACGATCACAATAAATTTAAAAGGCTATTACATAACGCATTAATAAATAAGGCGTACTACACAATAAATGAGTACTTATCAGACAAGAACCTATTATGATACATATTGGGATTCATGTGAATGTTTACTAAGTCCGATTTGTAACTGCAAAGTTATTTTGACCCTGTACTGTACCAATAAGACAGTATAAGATTTGATAAACATACTTGCAGTGTCCCGACCAAATAATATCCTGACATATCCGTGTTTTATGACATTTAATCTCTTGACAACTGATTTGATATAATTAATTGTTAATATAATTTAGATTTCTTTTGTGACATTTCGTTCTTTCAAATGATTTTTAATTGTATTTAATTTAAAAATTTCCCTCATTATAATAATTATTTTGCATGCCTTAAATTGGTAGAACATATGAACTACACATTTACCCGACATCTTTAAATGTATTTGTACCATTTATGTTCAGCAATAAATAAATTGAAATTGAAATTGAGAATAGTGACGGAAGTAAATGATACAAAACATGCCAGACAAAAAAGAGAGCGTTCTTTTTCTCCGCCTGTCATTCCAGTATAATACTGAGGTTTCGTCAATACTGGCAACACTGAAAATAATTGAAGCAGATTTTATAATAAATTTCTAAACTATAAACTTAATTAAATACAGACTTGTAACGCACAACGCGCGTGGCGGCCTGATTTTCTTATTGCACTTTTTCTTTAATAAACCTCCGGACACACGTGATTCGAGACACAAAAGAAATACAATAGCAACATGACAGCCGGCTGTCGCTTGGTCGTTGGAAGATATAGTCTAAGTTTTTTAATAAAAAGCAAACAATCTTTTCAAAAAAGATGGTTAAAACCAGTAACTGTAACCAGTTTATACCATAAGCTGCATCGGTATCGCATGTTGCGTGTCAAGTCTGTTCGTTGCTTTAAATATTAAAAGCAAACTAAATTGAAATATATAGGTATTTAATCATAAACATGGTAATTTTAAAAACCTACTTACCACAATCTTGGCAGCCTCGCGTCATTTTTATTTTTCCACTTTTTTTATCTATAAAATAAAATTCACCGTCTCATAATTATAATCAGTTACTAATAATTAAAATATAGTAAAGTTTGTCACATCTCTATTTGGCGCCTTAGTAGAAAAAAAATACAAGACGCGTAAAAATGGTTTTTAAATTAGATGAGTGCTTGCCTACAGAAAATATTGTATTAATATTAATTTGTTTACCAATTTATTGTTTTTTAAGTATTATGTATGATATTTTTGAAATATTGAGTAAAAGTAATCTCTTAAAATATAAATGCTATAAGAATTAGAAATCTCGCGATGCGATTTCAAAGATTCTCAATTCTCATTACCAAAGTAGTAAGTAGCTAATTCAATGATAATGAACAAACTGGAATACTATTCGAATAAGTTAAAACATAAGAAAATGTATGTTTTTGTTTGTTTGTGTGAACACCCAACTGCAATAGGCGAGACGACAAAAAAAAAAGTAATTAGTCCGTCAGTTAGATAATCAAAAAATTTGGGACACGTGTTTTTTCTTTTTTCTCGTAAACAGAAAATGACGACAATACAGTGCGTTGAAGTTTCGTGAAACGTCACGCCTTTGTATAATTTTTACTGAGAAGTTATGTCACAAGCCCCCTCTCCGGAACTTTGATGAATCTTTATCTTTGTATTTTGTTATTAATTTGATCAAGCAAAAAATATGTGTCCAGTATTTTTGGACAGACGGACTAAACAGAATGTCATTCTTTTGATGTAGTCAACATCCTTATTTCGGAAGTCGGTGGCAATTACTGGAAACAGAAACAAAGACAAAGCCACCAAATTCCGAAATTGCAGTTGGGTGTTTGATTTTTTTTTTTTTTTGTGTGGCGCAGTTTTTTTTCAGTCTGTGGCAGATTTGTCATTTTATAACATGGTCACTTGACCCTACAGAGGCGCATTCAGGGTGTAGGAGGGTTCAAAGTTCAAATGGTTCATAAGCCTTTGTTTTTTTTTAGATGAGAAATTATCAAATGACATCTCCGGCGGGGCGGGAGGGAGTGTCAGATTTTTACTGACTAAAACCCACCCTTGTTCTTTCGCTTGCCTTTAATGTTCCGGGGCCGCGGTAACTATTAAAACTTTTCCGCAACTCCGGCAAGGTTCATAAAATTGGCGGGAGAATCCACCATTCTAATGGGCCTACTACACGCACAAGCTTCTCCGCAGTCGCAGTCTTACCTGCTCAAATTAGCTTACGCAGGTAAGAAAAATGTATGGGCACGAAAAAATGTACGACGCAGCGTCTGTTGGTAAAACTGAGCACCGCACAAACCCCACGCAGACAAACACTGGTAAAACTGTGGGCAAGCATGTGCGTGTGGTAAGCGCATAAGGGCCTTTTCATTGTCAAGTACTTAATGTTTTTGCCCGCGTGTGGGTCAGGCTGCCATGTTTATTAAGTAAGGGCCGCAGTGCGTCTAATTTTCACCCGCACCCGTCCTTGCCCGCATGACAACAAAACATGTATGCTAAAATAGGGATTCGCCCGCGTTCCATTATGTTTTTGATTACTGCTACGATCCTGTAGGACATAGCGTTATGTTATTTTAGCCTATATCTTATTCTGATGTATACTATATTACTGTAAACTTTCATCAAAATTCGTTCAGTAGTTTCCGAAAGAGTAACAAACATCGACACACACATACAATAGATAGGTTTCGGGCGAGAAGCTTGCGTGCTTTTCTCGCATGCGGGCGAATACTCCCGTGACAATAAAAAGGTAAATTAGATCTAGAATAGGCAGTACTTACATTACAAAATTTATTTTGATCACTTATACACTTCTTTGCATTGTAGCTTTTCTTAACAGGACAATAGGTACCTAAGCAAATGTTTTGGAAATTAACACCAATTTTTAATACAAAATAATACGTTTTGTTACTTTCAATTTGACATGTCAACGGAATGTCATAGACATGAAGACGGGTTGGAAAGAAGATTGATCTAATAAGTATGTCTATGGGTTCACATATTTCTAATGGCGCAGTTACACATGGTAGTTAGCCCTAACAATAATCTCTCACCACACTACCCTAGTGTAGCCCCGCACTGGGATTACGTATCTTGCAATAGCCGAGCGATCGCGATAATTTAGCAAAATTTTGCTGCTCAAACGTCAATTCAAAATACGTCACGTCAAATAGCAAACTAGCGATAGTGCTGCCTCTGTGGAGCAATCAGTTAACTAAAATATGCATTTTTCGTTTGGTGGTTTCGTATTTAGTATGGTTTTTAAAAGCTAAGTTAAGTTTTTTTGTTAAAGGTGATATTTAATTAGTTCCAGCGATTGCTACTTTATCGTCATCGTAGCAATAAGTGCATTAGAACAATCAGCGAGCGATTAGCAATCGGTTCATACATAATACGATTTTTTTTGACGATCGCGCGGTGATCGCGCGATCACTGCGCAAATATTGCTCATTGCTGTTTCATAGGTAATAACCCCGCCGATGTATTATAATTATTTCAACCACGGAACAAAAAGAACGTGCCGTGATTTCAACTTTGTCCCCCGCTGTCTTGCCAATGTGTCGGGACTCGGGACCCGGCTGTAAAACTGAAAAAGGTCATTCGCAGAAGCAATGATACTTATAATATCATTAAACAGAAGTGTTTATTAAAATTTTATGAAACCGATGTGAAGATCGTCACTGCAACTAAAACAGTTGATAATTTCGAAACGGTTGAACCGATTTTGATGAAACAAGCCTAAAAACAATTGCTAGATAATCTAATTTCAAATAAACAAAATTGCATCCAAATCGGTTCACAGTTTTAAGAGCTACGGCGCTACAGGCAGACCCATATAGCGATGTACGGTGGGCTAAATCAAGCTATACAAAACCAGTATAAGCTGACTTCTGATTGTACGAAAAACATACACAATGCGAGGTCAGCTAAAACTGGTTTTGTATAGCTTGATGTGTAGCCGTGTGAATGTGTATGCCTGTATCGCGATGTCCCAATTACAAGTGGGTCGGTAAACACCCGATGCGTATTTACCCAACGGCCATCTTTATAGATAGGTTTCTACCCGGTAAATACTGTAATGCAGTTTTACCCGGTAAATACCAGATGGGTATTTACCCACCGCCGATCTCTAGTCCCGACCCATATTTTTGTGTTGAGGGTTAGATACTAAAAAAAAACAGACAGATAGAGTTGTTTATTGTATTTTATAGCAATACAACATTATATTAGGTATTAGGTACATCGAGATTTGATAAGGTACTGTAAACATTGATTAAATTCGATCAATTGAAATTACTTCTAGGTACATTTATTTTCTACAACAGTTGACACAGATATTTAAATTAAAATATAAAAGTGCCTAATCTCTTGATCATAAACTAAACTAAATTCAAAATTAATTTATTTCAAAATAAAATTATTATTTTACTAGAAAAGAACAAAAAAAAATATATCAGAAAAAAAAATACCAGAAATATCAGTGTAGTCCTGTCAAATTATTTAGCTCCATGAATGACACAAAGACCTAAAATTTGACAGGACTTAACTAAAATTGTATCATCTGTCCTTTTCTCAATTAAATGGAAAGAGAAAGATGCACTTAACTTAAATTTAGTTTAGTTTGTGAACAGCAAGTAATCGGAACCATTCGCTCGAGCGAACGCTGTTTTGTTTTCTCCAAACAAGACGACGTACAAAGTTTTTGTACTAAAATAAAACATTTTTTCTTATGTAGAAGCAATAATATTGGTGCCGATTCTCTTGTCCACAAACTAACGTAAATTTAAGTTAAGTGCATCTTTCTCTTTCCATTTAATTGAGAAAAGGACAGATGATAAAATTTTAGTTAAGTCCTGTCAAATTTAGACACTCCATAGATAATTTAGACGCGTTTTGAAATCATGGCGTCTAAATATACGTCAATTTTCTTCCGACGCTGTCTAATTTGAAAGGTTTAAACTAAATTGTATCTTCTGTCCTTTTCTTTAAGAAATGGAAAGAGAAAGATGCATATAACTTAAAATTAGTCTAGTTTGTGACCAAGGGAATCGGCACCATTGTGTGTTTTACTTAACTTAAAACATCTTTTTTCTTTTTTTAAGAACAAAAAAAAAATACAAAACAAAGTAAATAACTACCAAAGTTTCGCGTGGGTACAATTATTTATTGATGATTCTATGATTCTATAAATATGCGCATGTGTCACACATTACTGTGTGTTTTAATAATTTTATAGTAACTATACCGAATACAGAAATACGTGCTGTGGTAAGCGGAAAAGATATGACAAGATTTTAATATTTTAGGACGACGGACATGCGTTTTAGGACGCTCAAGACACACAATATGCCGCGAGCAGTAAGATCCTTGAGACCCTTTCCATCGAATATTCAAAGGTCACTTAATTCTTTACTTTACTTTAACCGTTTTTTGTGAGTGGGAAATCACCAAATGACTGCTCCCGTCCTGGGTGCGGCGGGAGGGCGTGTCAGACCTTTACTGACTAAAACCCACTCACGTTCCTTCGGTTGCCCTTTATGTTCCGGGGTCACGTAACTATTATAACTATTCAGAGTGACAAAGATAGCAACATATTTGAGAGCGTCTTAATCCTTCGAACGCACGTGATTTGAGACACAATTGAAAGACAATAGCAGCCCGACAGCTGGCTGTCGGTTGGTCGTTGAAAGGTTAAAATTAAGTGACGTTTGATTTTGGGGAGTGCGAGACATAAATTGTGTATAAACTTATACATACACCTATGAGACGAGAAAGAGAGAGATTATACATATGGATTTTTTAAATTAGTTCCCAAAATGACTTGTGACCACAGGGGGTCACAAACCACAAGTTGAGAAACAGTGGTAAAAAATAAATGGCTTCTAATAGATTACACTTCTTTAAAAATATAGAAGGATCATCATCATCTTCCTAGCCTTTTCCCAATCGTGTTGGGGTCGGCTGCCAGCCTAACCGGATTCAGCTCGATACCGGTGTTTTACGTGGAGCGACTGCCTATCAGACCTCCACAACGACCACAACCCAGTAACTGGGCGACACGATACCTCTTGGTTAGACTGGTCTGAGTTTCTGACTAACCAGTAACGACTTTCAAAGTTCTACGAATGACAACCGGGACACGGGACCAACGGCTTTTTAAAAATATAGAAGGATACTTCTTTTAAAAGTCTAAGTATATTTGGAGAACGCGTTCTTTGAAATAGCTCGCCGCCCAGAGTGTGTTTTGAGCTTACAGAAAAAAACAAAGTTAATCTTATAAATATACCAATGGACATGCTTAACTTCTATATTCCCTTAACCGAATATTTACCTCGCCACAATAATTTGCACCGCAAGTGTAGTCTTAATTCTATGTCCAAATAAATAAATACATATCAGACCATGATTTGTCCACTATTTAGAGTAACATTTATAAAAGATTAGTACTACATAAGTCAATAATGGTGCCGATTCTCTTGTGCACAAACTAACGTAAATTTAAGGTAAGTGCATCTTTCTCTTTCCGTTTAATTAAGAAAAGGACAGAAGATCAAATGTTAGTTAAGTCCTGTCAAATTTAGACACTCCATAGATAATTTAGACGCATTTTAAAAACATGGCGTCTAAATATACGTCAATTTTCATCAGGCGCTGTCTAATTTGACAGGATTAAACTAAAATGTATCTTCTGTCCTTTTCTTTAAGAAACGGAAAGAGAAAGATGCACTTAACTTAAATTTACGTTAGTTTGTGCACAAGAGAATCGGCACCAATACGTCTTTTAGACGTACAACGACGGAGGTGATCTAGCGTCAGTCTGACGTAGGCCAGTCTACAGCGTTAAGTCTTTTTTTTTGTCTGATCGGGGCGGGAGGGTGTCAGACTTTTACTGATCAAAACCCACTCCTGTTCCTTCAGTTACCCATTATATTTCGGAGTCACAGTAACACTATTCCTCAACTCCGGCAGGCACCCGTCTCGTACAGCTCTTGGTCTCAAACTGTCAAAAATATATTTAAGGGCAAATTTTAGCAAACCTTACATACAATAAGTCTTTAGTCGTAATAATTATTTTACTTACCGTCAAATATTCTTAAAACAATTCAACGGTCTTCAACAATACATTAGTAAAATTGCCCAAAAATGTCGTATATTTTTGACAACCCTTGTCTCTTAGATTTGACGTAAGAATTTATCTTCTGATAGTACAATCGACAAAATGGAATCATGACCCACCATAAGCTTATTTTCCTACAAACATTCAAATACAATTAGGTCGATAATCGCTTAAACATGTATTAAAAAATGTCACACGCCTAGTCTTATTATTTTATTTTGACAACTTCAAACGATTTGTCGACGAAATGGGTCATGATTCAATTTTGTCGATAGAACAATAGCGTCGGATTGACATAAGACCGTCTCCGTCAGGACAACACATAATACTGATAGAACCTGGTTCATTAAAGAAAAGAACCTTAAATAGCGGCGCTTATCATGTTCTCTCGCTCGCACACTAGTGTCGTCTATCTATAATATTATCTTGTTATAGATTTCTGTTATTTTTCCGTTGTTACCTGTTTGTTATTGTTGCACTATTTCCAATGAAAACAAAAAAAAAATCCGTATAATATAGTTGATTTGAAAAAAAAAATCTTTAACTTTAAATTTAATATGCTGACTGTAGTATCTGTCAACGCAAGTACATGCCGCCATTTAAGATTCCTTTCTTTAATGCACCGGCTTATACAATTTAAAATTTACCCTATTTGAGCGTGTACTCATAAAGATTCGTAATTCGTATAATATTCACATCGAGATTCGTAAAAGCACTATAGAAAGACTAGATTAATAAATAAATTCGAACTACATATTATCTTAATAGTTTTTTTTTTTTTAAATAACAGTCATTTTTTCGAAAAAAAAATGATTGCACAACCCCTCTAGAAGGTAAAAAAGTAGTTACCTCCTAAATTCAAGTGATTTCTAAATATTTACATGATTATATCCTACTTATTTAGGTATTAAAATAAAGGTAAAGAAATCCAAAAATAAATCTAAAATGTTTACAATTTAATAAATTTCCTGAACCAGTGTTAGGTTATTAATTAGATTTACATAATCTTTGTATGTCTTTTTTAAGATTTTCTAGATAAATCCCACTGATTTTTTTAAGTATTATAATTACCATAATAATTACTTATTTTACCCCTCGATCGATTTTACACCCATTAACGGGCACTAAACACTGAAAAACAATGATCGGATACATAAAATACGTTTTCAACAAATATTTGAAATTACATTTACAGGTTTTTTTTTGGGGAGTGGGAAATCATCAAATGACTGCTCCCGTCCTGGGTGCGGCGGGAGGGCGTGTCGGACTTTTACTGACTAAAACCCACTCATGTTCCTTCGGTTGCCCTTTATGTTCCAGAGTCACGGTAACTATTATAAACATTCTGCAACCACATTAGCTTTGTGCCCTCAACCCTAAATACAATACAAATTAACAAATTTTATTCCAATTCAGTCCAATGTTTATAAATTTTGAAAAAATATTCCCTTAAAATAAGCCCTTTAAAAGGACAAATCTAGCGACATTCCATCCTGGACGCATAAGTACGTATTTTACCTACCATTATACCGTGTACCCCCGGGGGGCGTCAATCACAGTTTGAAAAACACTGGTCGAATACGTACCATAAATGTATAGAAAACTAAAAACAATTTTTATTAGTTCTCAGTCCTAAATTCATTTATAATCGATTTTAAAGTGGTTTTAAATTGACAAACCACTATTTTTATTTATAAAAACCTTTACACTCCTTTTAGGCCAAATCTCAGTCGAATAAAAAGAAAGAGGAAGAAATCCTATAATTAGTGTTACCAGCCAAACCCGATTTCGGGACAAACTAGTTTTACCTAGGCCAAACTAGTCTGAGATAGGTCGACGGAGCCCCGCTACGTCGGGCTCCTATTTCTGGGTGGTTTAAAAAACATAATCACGAAGGCTAAGGCGGAAGCGAAGCTGAGCGGAGCTCCCGCCTTATCCTTCTAACCTAACCTGTCCGAGTCGGGGTGAGTCGAGGCGAGGAAGAACTAGCTTAGTCTAGGCAAAACTAGTTTGTCCTGTAATCGGGTTTGGCCGGTAACATATACAAGTTTTAAAGTCACTTTTCCTGTAGCATATACGAACACAGTTTACTTATACTAAACATAATATAATACAACTAAATAAATTTTCTTTTAATTGTGCATCAATATAATGCCTTCCTAATCTGATCAGTGATCGGTCAACGCTATATAATATCAAGCTCTAAAGCAGTTTGTCCAACGCCGTTACCGTCACGTCACCGAGAACGAGATTATTTCGAGCAGCGTTTAATATGAGGTGAGTAGGTGACGTGACGTGCGGTGGGCACACACTATATCAAATGTATGTATCGCCACTTCAGCGCCCTTTTCTCGCTCTCAGTGACGTTAAGGTGAAGAGTGGTGGACAAACGGCATTAGGCCGACTGTCCACCACAACCGTCACGTCACGTAACCGAGAACGGGATAATTTTGGCTGAGTTTTATATGAGGTGACGTGCGGTGATGGACAAAAGGCCTGGGGCTCTATTCTGCAATTACAATCGTGTCTCAATGATCGATTTTTGACGTGTAACGTCAAACTTTTGACACATTTCCCATACAAAAACTGTCAAAGTTGTCAAATATCCAGCCGATGACTGGTCATTGAGACACGATTGTAATAGCAGACTAGGGCCCCTAAGCACAGAGCAATGCTTCGTTTTCCATTACGTGTGCTCTATCAAACTGTGTTCGCGAACAGTCTCAAATCTTCAATATCACAGTAAGCATTCGCTGACAAAGAACCGTAGGCTGATGGAAGAAAAAGGTTTTAAATGGCGGCCCCGTATTGGCTAGAACAGCTTATGAGGATCTCTCAGAGATGGACGGGTGCCCCGTTAAAGGTCTCAGGAAATCGTTGGTTACAGGCGACACAGAACACAGCTGGAAAAAGTTAGTTGAGGCCTATGTACTGTGGAAGCTTACGGGCTGATCTTGATTTTATTCACACGGTGGTTTTTCTAAAGAAATATGGACCTTAAAGAAAAGAAAAATATAATTGTAGCCTCAGACATCCAATACTGTACGATAA
Source organism: Athetis lepigone (assembly GCA_033675125.1). Classification (NCBI taxonomy): domain Eukaryota; kingdom Metazoa; phylum Arthropoda; class Insecta; order Lepidoptera; family Noctuidae; genus Athetis; species Athetis lepigone. Next base: position 2,734,059 of record CM066242.1, read on the forward strand.
ATTTTATTGTATTATAAATATAATATTAGGGCCTTTTTATTGTTATGCGGGTGCGGGTGGTACGAAATGTACTGAGAATCACCCGCATGCGGGGAAGGCAACCACGGAGTTTCTTACCCATTCTTCTCCATACGAAACAACTTTTTAGGACAACTAGATTCCTTTTCCTTTGGTTTTAATAATAGTGTTCTAAAGTGCCCTTTTTAATGGTCTATCCATAATTAATATTTTAAATGGGAAAGTGTGTGTGTCTGTCTGTTTGTACGTATGTATTTCACGGCAAAACGGGGCGACGAATTGGCGTGATTTAAAAGTGGATATAGTTGAAGGGATGGAGCGTGGAATAGGTTACTTTTTGTCTCTTTCTAATGCGCGCGAAGCCGGCAAAAACTAGTTAGAAATTTTATTTGACTTTACACACTTGCATGCCGCAAAACATGGCCGCCTAGCCCGCACCCGCATGACAATATAAAAGCCCTTATTGGTACTTACAAGAATTCCTCCTCTTCTATTAAAACGTTACGGTTAACGTCCACGACCGGCTGATCCGGGATATGACTTGGCTGATCGGCGGTACGACTTGGCTGATTGGCGGTACGACTTGGCTGATTGGCGGTACGACTTGGCTGATTGGCGGTACGACTTGGCTGATTGGCGGTACGACTTGGCTGATCGGAGGTACGACTTGGTTGATCGACGGTACGACTTGGCTGAATCACGCTAATAACAGCCTGATTCACGCTATAAAAAAATAAAACAATAATTAAAGGCCTGCATAATCAGTACTATACAAAAGTTATTAAAATAGACACTTCTTTACAAATTTATAAATAAATTACTTTAAAAAAAATTCATATTTTTTATGACCTGTGCTGTGAGGAATCTCAGGCATCCTTCCTTTTTATATAAATTATATTAAAGTATTATTTATAAGTTTTGTATAAATTTTATTATATTATTCAGATTTTCAGATGCAGGCATTTATTAATTATTGTAACGTTAAATAGTGAATAGAAATTATTTTGAAATAAATTACCTGCTATGTCTTGGCTTCACGCTTCGACCAGACTCGAAACTGCGATTTATAATCCGCGGTATTTTTTGAAATTGACTCGAACTACTCAAATCTGTGAGACTCAACTCGCGTCTATTAAAAACCTCATCTGTACTAAACTGAAGCCGATCACGTAAAGACTTATGTTCAGGCTTAATTTGAGGTTTTTCTTCTTGTTTTTCAAAGCCGCTACTAAGCTGTTTATTATCATCGTCATCCATCTTCAATTGACCCGTACACGGTTTATCTTTAATGGTTTTTTCAACATTAGCAATAGTCCAATCTGTCTGGTTTTGTTCTAGTACGCTGGAATTACGACTATCTTCGCTCAATCTCTGCTTTTTAATACTAAACGGCTGCCTATCTTGACTCAATTGTAGCCTAACCGTACTAGCTTGGCTGTCTTGGCTGTATCGTGACTTTTTAATTGAAGGTGGGTTATCTTGACTGAGTCGACTTCCGGTGGCAGTAGCTTGGCTATCTTGAAAAGGTCGACTTACGCTGACACTAGGTTGTCTATCTTGACTCAGTTGTAGCCTGTTAGCACTATATTGAATATCTTGACTCAATAGCCGCCTAATTGGCTGGTTATCTTGACTGAGTCGCCTTTCGCTGACACTAGGTTGTCTATTTTGAGTCAATTGTAGCCTGTTGGCATAAGGTTGAATATCTTGACTCATTTGCTGCCTTAAGGTTCTTGGTTGGTTATCGTGACTCAATTGTAGCCTGTTACTGGCACTAGACGTCTCGCTCTCTTGACTCAATAGCCGCCTAATTGGTTGCCTGTCTTGAGTGTCATTCATTACGGCACGCCTTTTATTAGCACAAGGCGCGCTATCTTGACTCAATAGCCGCCTAATTGGTTGGTTATCTTGACTGAGTCGCCTTTCGTTGGCATTAGGTTGTCTATCTTGACTCAATGGCATTCCGCTGACATTGGGTTGATCATCTTGACTCAATAACCGCCTAAAGGTACTTGGTTGGTTATCTTGACTCAATTGTAGCCTGCTGGTGGCACTAGACGACCGACTCTCTTGACTCAATTGCCGCCTAATTGGCTGGTTATCTTGATTGAGTCGCCTTTCGCTGACACAAGGTTGAATATCTTGACTCAATAGCCGCCTAAAGGCACTAGGTTGGCTGTCATGTCCCAATCCCAGCCTGGTGGTGGCACTAGACGACTCGCTCTCTTGACTCAATAGCCGCCTAATTGGTTGTCTATCTTGAGTTTCATTCATTATACTGGCACGCCTTTTATTAGCACAAGGCGCGCTATCTTGACTCAATAGTCGCTTAATTGGTTGGTTATCTTGACTGAGTCGACTTCCGATCGCACTAGGTTGTCTATCTTGACTCATATGTGGCCTGTTTGTGGTGGCCTGGTTATTTGTGTTGATTCGTAATATGTCACTAGAATTATCCAGACTTAATCTACTAGTCATATCTCGAGCAGGTGGGTATATTCTAGTGGGCGGAATAATTCGACTAGGCAGATCTATTTGACTCTCCTCAATTAAATTAATACTAGAATCATCCGTCACATTACTTTCAAATCCGCTAGCACCGGGTTGATTTTCTCGAACATTCTCGGGCTCGCTAGGTTGACTCTTACGTCTAAATCGTAGGCCGCTTGTGAACTGACTAGGCCTCGATAGTATCTCATTGAGAACTGCCTGGTTAGCCCAATAGCCCTTAGAGTTGCTAATAGCTGGCTTGTCCGTTCGTTGTTTCTTAAGACTAGGCTCATCTGTAGGACTCTTTTCAAGTCCGCTAGTTGTAATTTGATCTGTAGGACTCTTTTTAAGTCCGCTAGGTTTAGGTTGATCTTTTTTAGTCTTCTGAACTTTACTTCTAGGTTGATCTGATTGTCTCTTCTTAAATATACTGGTTGTAGTCTCTGTCTTATTCTTAGTTTTTGACTCTTCTGCCCTTTTATTCTTCTTAACTTCACTAGATTTAGGTTGTTCTGTATTATTGTTCTTCTCAATTTCACTAGTTATATGTTCAACTGTCGTATTATTCTTCTTAATTTCACAAATCCTATGTTCATCTGTCGTATTATTCTTCCCAATTTCAATAGTTCTAGATGCATCTTTCCGATTAATAATACCACTGTTACTGGACTGCGCCGTTATATTTAAATTATTTTCAATCTCGTCATTAGTAGTAACTGATCGGTTTTTTACCTGATCTGATGATAATAACTGTTCCGTTTGAGTATTTTCACTATTAGGTTCATCTATCTGAGTATTATCAGGTATGCAAGAACTAGGTCTCGCAATCCTAGTCTTTTTAATCAGGTAAAGCTTATCTGTCTTCTTACATTTTTTAGTACTAGAATCTGTGCCAATATTTTTGAACTTGTTAGCATTAGATTGATCTTGCAAACCCTCTGACCTGTTTGTCTCATGCTGATCACGTTGACTTAAGTTGACGCCGTTGACGTTTGAAACATCCTCACAGTAATTTTCAAATGCATCTTCTTCATTGTGGTCTGTAGTCTTCCCATGTCCGAAGCTAGCCTGATTGCTCTGACTCGATCGCCGTCTCCTGGCACTAAACTCAACCTGGTTGTTAAGATTCGGGCGCATCGCAACGATTCGATTCTCTTCACTGACATCAGATTCACTACTAGGAACACGCATTCGAACCACTGGTTGCAAACGTAGCCCGCTACAACCGGCTTGATCACCTACACTTAACTTCGCTCTGTCTATTGATTGCTTTGATGATGGTTGATTGATCTCCGGTTCGTCCAAATCATAGTCGTGTATATCAGGCACATACTTCTTCCGTTTTTCTGGACTAGGCTCTGTTGGACTCTTTTTAATAGCACTAGTGGTTTCGTCTGTTAGCTTTCTCTTCAACTTGCTAGTGTGAGGTTTGAGAATGTTATCAGACCTACTTGTTATAGATAGATCTGCAGGACTGTTTATAAGTCCGATAGTTCTAAACTGGGATGTACTATTCTTCATCATAATCGTTTTAAGCTTATCTGTAGAACTCTTGACAAGGCCGATAGTATTCGTCTGGTCTGCTTTTTTCTTCGTAATTCTACCAGTTTTTGATTGATCTGTTATGATTCTGTTCGTTTCAAGAGCATTGGTTCTAAGCTGATCTGACTTTTTCTGCTTAAAAATACTAGTTTTAGCCTGAACAGTCTTTCTCTTCTCAACTCTATTTCTAGATTGATCTGTAAAAACATTTTCATTCTCTTTATTAGTAGACTGATTAAAACTCTTCTGAAGTCCCTTAGTACTATTTTGATCTTTGAGACCGATTTCATCACCGCGGCTTAATCTTATCCCGGTCTCATTGAACACATCTTCACAATAATAATCAAATACGTTATAATCAGGCTCCTTCTCCTTTCTCTTCTCAGGAGGATCTGTGTGACTATTTTTAGGGTCGGTAGTGCTAGGTAGGTTTTCAAGACCATTCCCGGGCTCGTTAGTATTAAATTGATCTGTTGGAGTCTTTCTAAATTTGCTAGTTTTTGGCTGATAGGTTCTACATTTATTAAGTTTAATACTTCTAGTCTGTTCCTTGGAAATATTTATAGACTCAATAGCACTACATTGATCCGTTTGGTTATTTTCTAGCTCACTAGTATTAAGAGAATCTGCGATATCACTCTGAGGCCCGCAAGTTATTTGATCTGTGGGACTCTTCTGAAGCGCGGTACAAGAATGTTCTTTTTGATTCTCCGTAGGCTTGTTAGGTTCAAGCTGATCTAACCCTTTCTCCTTAACCTCAGTAGACCGACCTTCGAGAATAAGTAGGAGCTCAATAGTAGACTGATCCATTGAACTCGAATCTGGCTCGCTTATACCAGTAGGATCTTCGCGAATATTGTCAGCTGTAATAAGCTCTTTATTCTGATTCAATTCCATTTCACTGGTACTAAATTGATCATTCTGACTTACAGTAAGACTAATCTGATCCGAACGACTAACACGACTGACGCGATGCTGTTTAATCGCCGCTTTTGGCTCACTAGTTCCAGAAAGATCTTCGGAAACATTATCAGGCGTAGTAAGCTCATTATCCTGACTCAATCCTATCTCACTGGCACTAGTTTTATCAACCTGATTCGGGTTCGTAAAAGCATTGGTCTGATCTCCCCCAGTCGTAGTGCTAGAACCAATCTGATTTGAAAGACTCGCTTGACTGACGCGACGCTGCATTATAGCCACTCTTTTAGCCATTCTATCGAGATGACTCTGCAATTGATCAAGGTGACGATCAGTGAAATTTTGGGGTACTGGCGAGGGGGATGGAGCCCTATATTCATTGCCGATTGGAGCTGCAGAGAACACTTCGTAAGCTTCCTTAGAGACCTCGGCTAGCACTGCCTCTATTAATGATTCCATTGGTTCTTGCCCCTGAAAAATGAATCGTGTGGTGTTGTAATATGTTTTTATTTTGAGGCACAACTCGCCGGGAGGGGTCGCTAGTAATATGTCAGCTGAGATAATGGTGACTGAGGGAAATGCTCAAAATTAAATCTTAGAATGTGACATTATAAGGGAGTACTAATCAGGTGGCCTACCATGACGTATAGTTCCGCTGACGGAAAGAGACAGGGCTATGCAAGTCGTCTAGCGCCATCTCGTTCCCACAGCGGAACTACAAGATGCTTTAAGATGTCATGGTAGGCCGGCATTACTTTCGGAAATCATGAATAAATCTAATGGAATTCAGATCAAAATAATTCTAAACGACAATTTTTCAAATCTGACTGATTCAAATGTTATTTTATAGAGATCAGGTGACCCGAATAATTTATTATTTTTATTTTTGGATAAAATTATATTATTTTTTTATGTTTGATATGATTTTTTTTCGTTCTGGTGTAGACAAATGACATTATGTTCTCTAAACTTCGATGCAAATGATTTTCTTGTACCTTTCAAAGTAATATTCCGAAATAACTATAAACGGACTTACCTCTACATTGCTCTTTTTAACTAAACATTCTATGGATGGAAGCTTGGTGGTATTAAATTGTGTTAGTCGCCTGTTGTACCTCATGAGCCTCTCCCAGTCCTTTGGCGTTTTTTTCGCAACCTGGACAATGTACACATCAAATTATTAAATACCCTGAGTCAAGAGTCAAGAGGCAAGGCACTCAATTGGGTATTTTACACCATTGCCCAAGAAAAGTTACACACAATTTCTATAAAACCTCTCTCAATTTTAGCCCTAAAATCCAGCTCATTTTTTAATGCACTGTAAAATTAGATTTTTAGTTGCTTTCAAATCAATAAATAGTTTGTCAATCGAGTTGTTTACTTAGTGACGTCATAAAGTGACATTTTCATACAAAATCTATGGGAGTGTAGTGTTTTGACAGCTCATAAAAAGTACGTCAATTGATGATGGTGTAAAATACCGTATTCAGTGAACTTCTAGACCCCTTGTTTGATATCGAATCCTCGGAGAGCTAACGTAAAACTAAAAAAAAAATGCCTCTTCTAAAAAAAAAACGATTTAAATAATCAAAAGAGTACTTACCGTTTCAAATCCAGCAAGAATTCGTTTAAAAACGTCATTTCGGAAGACGTCCGTTTTATTCATTTTCTTCTGATATATTAGTTCTTTGAATACGGTGTCTAGTTGTGCCGCAAACGCCGCCGCTCGTAGAAAACACAATGCGTTTGACGATCTCCGGGCACAAAATTTACAAATGGTGCTAAACTGTTAAACAAAAAAAAAAGATATTGGGACCGATTCTCTTGTTCACAAACTAAAAGAAATTTAAAACTAGAAGACACAATTCAAAGTTTTTCAAAATTCAAAATTCGTAGCATTTATTTCACTTAGACCATTTACAGGTACTTATGAATTGTCAAGAGTCGGTCGGTTAGTCAGAATAGAAAAGTGGCGCTAATTGCCTGTTCCAAAACGAAGATCTCTATGGAGAAGAACAGGCAAGAAACTCCACGGACACTCTTTTTAAAAATATCATGTTTTACAAAATCTTGGTTACATTTTCTTTTTGTTGCTTCTACATGTGAAAACAATGTAAGTATGTAACAAAATTAAAATAAAAAGTCATGGCAGTCCCATCTCAACTGGTAGCGCCCGTTCACGAGCATGACAATAAAAAGCCAATAGCTGCCCGAGAGCCGACTGTCAGTTGGTCGTCGAAAGGTTAATTGCGTCTAAAATATCTATGGAGTGTCTTAATTTGACAAGACAAAACCAATGTTTTATCTTCCGTCTTTTTCTTAACGAAATAGAATAGAAAGAAAAAGACGGAAGAACAAGAGAATCGGCACCACTATTGTTTTTCTTATTTTAGTCGAACGTCCATCGACGGTGCTTCCTCGCTGACTACTCTGAGAAGAAACAAACGTTGGGAATCTTGGGAGGCGTTGGACCATTCGAACAGAAATGGTTGAGCTAAATGGTGCTGATGCCACGCGTAATGCTCGTGAACGGGCGCTGTCAGTTAGATCGGTCATCTTTTATAACGGCCATGACTTTTTAATTCACTATTATTTTTTAATTGTTTATTTTGTTTTTTACCTACACTGTGTTCACATAATTATGGAAACACAAAAATAATGTAATCAAGATTTTGTAAAACATAAGTTTCGAAGAGTGCCCGTGGAGTGTCTTGCCATGAAAGATTTAACGCCTACTCAAGTATAACTGCAGTGTGTACATAAAACATTTGCTCGATTTTTTTGGTCAGGCGCTATAATATAAGCAACTAGTCATTTTGGACTAATTTTACAGAGAAAGATGCACTATCGTAAATCAGCGGTAAAATAAATAGGTATCATTTATTTATCTGCATCCACAGCTCCGCTTTGTGGCAGAAATAGTAGGGTGGCAGTACTTTACCGGACAAGTTGTTTCATGAAGAATGCTGCATGTCAGTCTATGCCTAGCACTCGCTTTCAAAGATGGTACTGGGGGCCTACCACAAGCCTTATAGCAGTATTACTTCGATATTACCTGGGATTCGAGTACTAGGCGCTTATAAATAAGAAGAGACTCGCGTATAGTCTGTTGCAATCGTGTCTCAAATCTCAATGACCAGGCATTGACCATATTTTATTAGAGCACCAGAATGCACAACCAACGTCGTCGCGCCACCGTGCTGTCTAGAGCTACTAATATAAGCGACACATCAAAACAACTATCAGGTTGTCAGGGTTGTTCGAAAAAGACACCGCGGCCGGACACACAGGGTCAACTCGCACCGAAAAATGCAGCGAACAATGTAGCACATATGCATTGCAGGCACAATGTAGCCAACTTCTTATAACTCGTAACACCTTTTGTATTGTACACCAGCATTGACGAATAAAAAGATTTGTATTTGTACCGAAAGTGCGGCGAAGGGTAGCGAAGCGGAACGCAGTTTCAGTGTCATATGAGTTTTAACTTTATTTTCTCATATCATAAGATCAGAGAAACTCGAACGAGTCGCTCGAATGCCCGCGACGCCGCGGAAATTCCGGCAAATTTCATAAACGGAGCGCGGGACTCCGCGCTTCGCTGCCCTTTGCCGCTCTTTCGGTGTGAGTTGACCCAAAGGGGCTAAGAGGGGAGGGAACATGGGTGGGTTTTAGTCAGTAGTCTGACGCTCCCTTCCGCTCCACCCAGAGCGGGGGAATTGTTATACATAATTATTTGGAATGAGAATAGATTACTGCCGAACGAACGAGTCCCTCTCTACCCCAAAGCCAAAAACCGGATACGCCGATGGCTGCGTATAACAGCTTATCAAGTACAGTCACGAGCATAAACATGTATACACTTCAGAAAGATTTGAATCCAATTTCTCCGAAATGAGCCATAACTTTCAGTTGAAACTTATTTAATAGTAATTCTATCATACGCTAATAATATACAATATTAAAACTAAATAAAAAACTAAATATTATTACAGTTATTCTAAGAGAAAATTAGTTTATACACGTGACTGTACAACACAGGGCCAAACACAGCACCCTGTGGTACACCCTGATGTTAAACAAAGGTAGGGAATAAAATAAAAAAAAGAAGTTTAAAAAAAAATTTTATTGTTTAAAAAAAAAATGAGATAAGCCAAGAGTAGGGTTAGGACAAATTAACAAAAACAAAAAGTAATGTGTAAATTACATATTTTACAAACATCAATCAATTATTAGGAAGAAAAAACAGATGCAATAAAATTAATAGTTTAAACATAATATTGAATTTAATTATAAACAGCAAAATATTTGATTTAGTTGATATTTAAAAAAACTTACTATTGAGATTTTTTGATTTAATATTGAGTATTTAATTTTTTTTATTAATTTAATACATACTTTCATAAGAACAGAAAGCAAGAAAAAAGACATGGTTAATTTCACAATACAAAAGCAAAAAAAAAACACAAAAGAAATTAAACAAGTTTGAAAAATCAAATTAAAATTAAAAATAAGGAGTTTAAAATAGGCATTTGCGCAAGCAGAATTGTGACGAAGCTTATGCTTAGCCCTTTTAGAGTTCAATAGTTAAACATACAAACAAAGAGTTACTTTTATAATATGAGTATGAAATATATATGTCACCGGAAAATAACAAGATCCGTAAGTTTATCAATCTACTAGGAAGTTTATAAACTTCCGTAGGATTCTAAACGGGAGATAAATTGTAATATTTTACGTCCACATTTTCGTAAATTTATCAATTTCCGACATCATACGGTAAATTTATAAACTAACGGATATCTATTCGTAAGATTTTAAAGGGTTCGACCAATCACAGAAACTCTTTTAAATATACGCATCTTTGAAATACGTAAAATAACACACTGCTCTCTGATTGGTCAATGTTCATGGTAGCAATGCTTGTGTCCAAAGACTTTGGTATAATCAGACTTGACAAACTATAAATTGGAAGCAACAATGCCTGGTTCCTCTCTGGCACGGATGTAGTGAGTTGAGTTTTCTTTGAGTTGCAACACAGTTCAACATTCAAAACTAATAAAAACGCACAAACAAACTGGTTTATTTATGTTCCGTGGCGAACAATGGCGGCCGCGAGAAAGGAGAAGTGACACGTGACAGTCAACCAATCAGATCGCGCGTAGCGTTTGGTTACTGCTTACTTATTATTTTACGAGTGATTTCAGTAAGTTTATCAATTTACGAAAATGTGGACGTAAAATATTACAATTTATCTCTCGTTTAGAATCCTACGGAAGTTTATAAACTTCCTAGTAGATTGATAAACTTACGGATCTGGTTATTTTCCGGTGACATATATATTGTATGTCAGACTGGTTTTCACATTTCATCGCCCCAGCTAGTATATTGCTTATAGGTCTACATAACCACAGCTGTCAATAGAAGGTCGCTAGCTATCCTTACATTGTAATTTGTATGCGCACCGCGAAGGAATGGAATTCCCTGCCAGCGTCTGTGTTTCCAAATTCATATAACCCAGAAGTATTTAAAAAACGAGTGCATAGGCATCTATTGGGTAAGCTCGCTCCATCGTAGGCCCCGTCTATGCCCTCGGGCTAGTCTGGGACCAAGAGCAAGCCCATAATAAAAAATAAAAAAATTAAAATTACATAAGCTAGGCCGGAGGTTATGGGTACAATTCCCGCTCAGGACAAACTGTGTGAGATGAGAGTGATTGTTCCGTATCTGGGTGTAATTTATCTATAAAATGTATGTCTTTTTATAAATGATAAAAGTATGTATATCAGTTGTCTGGTTACTGTAGTTCAAGCCCCGCTTAGTTTGGGGTCCCAAGATATTTATTATTATTATAATAGTTTAGAATCATTTAGTCAAAAAATTCTGACTCCCCTAAGTCAAAAGCTGGATATGCCGCTGGCTTTGTAAGTTAGTATATCAAGTACAACACAGGGCCAAATACAGAACCTTGTGCTACACTCCGGAACTGTCATGAATGAGACAAAGGCATCCATTGATATCAAATAGATAAGTGGCTGTATACTCATACAAATCTAAATTTGACGTTTGATATCTTAATTATTACTATATTTTATCTCTGCCGGTAGAGAGAATTCCTTAGTTATTAATTCCGCCTCTGTGAGGTGGTTGCACATAAAGTTTTAATAAATAAATAAAAAAAAATACAAAGGCATTAAGTTCGTCTATGCAGTGTTTTTTTTTTTTTTTGTAAATTTTGTGAATAAAATTTACTTAACAAAAAAAACATATTAAATTAGACAGATTTTGCACACAAATGTGAAAAATGCAGGCAGAATACTGTTACCTAAGAGCATAAATGCACCTCTAGCAAATAAATGATTTATTAAAGATAGATAAAAAATTATATAGGACCTAAAAAATTCAAATTTTTGGCGCTCAGCAGTCAGAATCTTACCTGCCAGGTTTTAGTTAGTAAAATAGCCTCAGTGAGTTGTTTTAAAGCTTTGTTACTAATCATTCTCCTCTCAGCTTCAGTCCTAAAACATATTGCACAGAATTTTTTCGCGCGGCCTTCCACTAAATCAGACAGTAAGGAATCTAGCAACGGAACGTATGGTCTTGACGCGGCCATTTTAAATAATTAAATTAATAACACAATACTTATTTAGCTAAATGTAAAAATTAATGAATGCAGCGATTGATTTGATAGACATTTTTGAAAAATCAATACTCATAAACCACGGACAATAATATTGACAACAGGAAGTGGGAGGTGAGGGCTGAGGGATGTATTTATGATTTATTGTCACAGGTAAGCAACAAGTAGGATAACAGGTATTTGATAAATATAAATATTAGATTGAGAAATGTTGGAGTTTGGGATACGTGAGTCGAAATGTGCCACATAGAGGTGGCGCTGCTCTCGCAAAGAAAGGAATTTTAAACTTAGTGCCAAAAGTTATTAATAAATCAACCCTCTGCTATTTTATTATGTAAAAAAATATTGCGAGTTTTGTATACAGTTTTTTATTACTTTAGTTAACAAAAATATTTAAAGTTCAACTCAGCGCTCTTAGCAACTACAACTGCTAAATTAATTTAACCTTAGTGACAGCCGGCTGTCGCGAAGCTATTGTCTTTCTATTGTGTCTCGAATCACTTGTGTTCCAAGGTCTAATATCCTCCTGCATCACTAACAGTATTCTGGGGAGGTTTTTAAAACTATAGTATCCTTTTTTTGCTAGACTATTTCAACTGATCCCTCAGTTAAATAGTTTGCAGTACCTTACCTCTATCTTCCATACTGTCACTTTACTTTTTTACAGAACTAACATTTCCACTGGTGTAAGGTTTTGAATTTCACTCATTTATTTATGCTTCATATTTTCATAATCAGACTCTTTTCTTTATTCTTGCTTACGCTTGCATACGATAAAAAGAAATGCCAAAGTTGTTTTATGTAGGTATATTTGTTTCAAACCTAGATGTGGTGACATCTATCGTCAGTCGTCATAAGAAACCAATAAAATAAGCCATAGGATGAAAATAACTGTTATTATTGGTTTCTTTTTTATAATATGTCAAGCAAGTCGACTAAAAAAGGGCATGTGACTTAAACATTAATAGCTATTATTTAGCCATGACTAAAACACAAACCGCCCGCCATAAGCAAGAATAAAGAAAAGTGTATGATGGCTAGCGGTGAATCAGTCACCAGGGTATACCGCCGTTTACCCGAATTTTATTTGCCCTAATATCATTTGCCATAAAAGTCAACAGCCATAATATCATACGACATAATACTCATTTGCCCTACTCTCATTTGCCATATTAGTCACGTGCCAGAATCATTGTTTCCCATAAAGTCACTTGCCATAACATCATTTGCCATAATCATTGTAAGCCCTAATTATCACATGTCCTAATTATCAGATGCCATAATTATGATATGCCATAATTATGATATGCCATAACATAATTTGCCATCGACATCGGGTGTGTAACGGTTGTTTATATCAAGAGAAATTGGATGCAATTGGGACTTTAGGGCACCCCGACTCGGACAGGTTAGGTTAGAAGGGGATGGCGGGGTCGTGTGAGCGAGCGAAGCGAGCGAATAGACCCCGCCATCCCCTTCGTGGTTATTTTTTTACAAACCACACAAAAGTAGGAGCCCCGCGAAGCGGGGCTCCGTCGACCTAGACCACCATCAACCATGCACAGAAAAAAAACCATTACGGGGCTCAAATATTTGTCTAATACTTGTTATGCCATTTAAATATTATGCCATTTAAATATTATGTCTAACAATTATTATGGCACATAAAAATATGGCAAACAATACTTATGGCATTCGTATCTTATGGTATCTAAAATTCGGGCAATTAAAAGTATGTCATATGTCTTTTAGGGCAAATGAATCATTCGGGCAAATGAAATTCGGGTAAATGAAATTCGGGAAAATGATGATTATGGCATATAATCTTCGGGCAAACAATAGACAACCCAGTCACCAGTAGCAGCCTGTTATTTGTAACAGTTCTTGTATCTGGAACAGGTGCAATAGATATTCAAATTAACCTGTTGCAGTTGCAGCCCTCTCCAACAGGAATAAATCATAGACAACATGAAACTCATAAGGCTATGCACGCACTACGATAAAAAATCGTGCTCAAAATGATGTACACTACAGGATTACAGAATAAAACAATTTTTATGTTTTAGATCTTTACTAAGAAAACTATGCATGCTTTTAACTTTTTGAGTTTATCTCAGACCAACATGCAGACAAAATTTTAAAAACTATATTTTTGGCTTCGTTATCGGTTGTAAAACGAGTATTAGATATTAAAAAAAAAACAATTTATAGTTTCGACTTTGTTGCGATTATATTTTACATAGATACCTATATTATCATTAGTGCAACACGATACAAATTTAAAAATATCGTTGTGATTGTGTAGTACTTTTATTTGTCACAGACACGATATTTTGTCGCAACTTTTTTTTTAAAGCAGTGCGCGCTTAATTAATAGCCGAATTATTCTGTAACGGGGACCCCGTTACAGAATCCTCTCCTCAGTAGTTAATAAATAATATGTATTAACTACTGAGGAGAGGATTCTGTTTTCTGGATTCTGAACAAATTGAACGTTTTTTGGAATTTGCCGCTAAGTATCTGGGTGTGTGTTGCTAGAGAATGATTTGCGACTGTAATAGGCCATTAGGTAAATCATTGAAACCATAACAGGCCTCAGAGTGCATGCAACTCAATTGAATGACTTTTTAATGAAATAGGCAATCTATCTAACTCTTTATGTTATATGCACTTAGGGGGCTGTTTTGATGGTTTAAATGATTATAATTCTGTAACTAAGGGCCTATAGCAGTCGCAAACCATTCTATCAACACACACCCAGACACTGAAAATATATTTTTCTTTCTCCTCCGCTGTTTTTTTCTGATTAATTTCGTTGCGGGATCCAAGACAGTTGAATCGTTTCTCCGGGACTCGTCGAGCTTCATTGATCGGCGCTTTTCTGGCGGACTCCAACTGTTGATTCTGGCTTTCAGGAGTTGCAGTGGTTGGGAATAGTGTGGTGGGATTGTCCCAAAAAAAAAAAGACACTGAAATGCAAATTGTGAAAATTCGTAAGAAAATTTTAATTTTGCGGGCTACCTATAAATTATGGTTCAGTTATTTTACCATGACAAGGGAAAAAAAAAGCCAGGAAACTTTCTACAGATGTTTATTACTTAATTATGATTATTTTACATTAAATTCTAAATAATTTATTGTATCATGATACAAATTCTATACAACACAAAATCATGCTACATATTAAAGGCCCGTATTAATAGACGTCACTCAACTCCGAGACGCTCTCAAGTCTCTTGCTGCCCTTGTCATTCTAGAGGGAAAAAATAAGGACAGCAATAAACTTGAGAGCGTCTCAGAGTTGAGTGACGTCTATTAATACGGGCCAAAGAGTGTACGTTACGATGTTATGTTACGGCGGTGGTTCGTGCAATCGGTACGTGAAACAAGAAGTTTACTACACAGAGTTAAGAACATGGCGTAACGTAAAGAGATCGGGTTATTTACCGGGTAAAAACCCTACATTCCGGTATATACCGGGTTAACCTTTTGATCGCGTTTTACCGAGTAAAAACCCATCATTCGGGTTATTACCGGGTAAAAACCCTTTCGGGTATTTACCGGGTAAAAACCCATAACTCGGGTATTTACCGGGTAAAATCCCTTTCGGGTATTTACCGGGTAAAAACCCATCACTCGGGTATTTACCGGGTAAATACCCTGAAATTAGGTATTTACCGGGTAAAAACCCTGCAATTAGGTATTTACCGGGTAAAAACCCTTTGACAGGGTATTTACTAGGTAAAAACACTTTCAGTTATTTAAGGGTAAAAACCTTGCATTCGAGTATTTACCGGGTAAAAACTCTGCTATTAGGTATTTTCCGGGTAAAAACCCTTTGGGGTATTTATCGAGTAGAGACACTGCATTTGGGTATTTACCGGGTAAATACTCTTCTTTCGGATATTTACTGGGTAAAAACCCTTTCAGTTATTTATCGGGTAAAAACCTTGCGTTCGGGTATTTACCGGATAATAACCCTACATTCGGGTATTTACCGGGTAAAAATCCTTCATTTTGGTATTTATCGGATAAAACCCTTCTTTTGAGTATTTACCGGGTGGAAACCCATCTCTAAACGTGACATTCTTGTCGCGAAAGTTATATTACGGCTCGTACCACCGGTCAGTTTCCTCCGTTAATAAAAAAAAACAGTACAATCTAATTAATATGCGAGACGAAAAAAAAAGTAATTAGTCCGTCAGATAGATTATCAAAAATTTTGGACACGTATTTTTTCTTTTTTCTCGTAAACGAAGAATGACGACGGTACAATGCGTTGAGGTTGCGCGTGACGTCACAATAAGATACAATTTTTTCAGGGCGGTGACGTCAAAAGCCCCCACTCCGGATCTTTGATGCTCTTTATCTTTGTATATTTTTATTAATTTGATCAAGCAAAAAATACGTGTCCCGTATTTTCGGCCGATCTATCAGACGGACTAAACAGAATGTCATTTTATTAATGCTGTCGTCATCCCTATTATACGATACGTTACAAATTGCTATGCCACTTGCGGAGGATCTAAACTGTGATATCAGGATATTTACAAGGTTACAATATTATGTAATGAACAATAATAAAAAAATACAATAGGAATATAATTTCTTATCATGATAATTTGAGATTTTAAATAATTATTAACACATAGCTGGCATTCCATAATGCCTATTTCTCAGTAAAATAAACCATGGTTATGCCAAATTCTACATTATTACATTACTGGAACTATGTATTGTAGTATATGACTGTGTGTGAGTTGTCCCATCCCAAAGTATTTTTGGAATCAGATATACTTGTGTAAGTTGTCCCAAAATATTTTTGGGGTCTGGTGATTTGTGTGAGTTGTTCCAAGATTTTTTTTTGGGATCGGATGACTTTGCGAATTGCCCCAAGATATTTTTGGGATCAGTGCGAGGTCCCAAAACATTTTTGGATTCGAATAGCCGTGTAATCCATACTAATATTATAAATGGGAAAGTGTGTCTGTCTGTCTGTTTGTCTTTCTTTCACGGCAAAACGGAGCGACGGATTGGCGTGATTTTTTAAGTGGAGATAGTTGAAGGGATGGAGAGTAACATAGGCTACTTTTTGTCTCTTTCTAACGCGAGCGAAGCCGCGGGCAAAAGCTAGTATTAGTATATATAGCTGTGTGTGAGTTGTTCCAAGATATTTTTGGGATCAGATGATCTTTTCTGATGATATTTTTGGAATTTAATGACCTTGAGTAAGTTGTCCCAAGATTTTTTGGGATGTAATGACCTAGAGTGAGATGTCCCAACATATTTCTATACTCAGATGTCCTACGCACATAACATCCACACATCCACAACAGAGCTCTTCCATCCGTGCGCCACCTTCAGATGCTGCGCGAGGTTGATGCGCGACTTGAACACTAGGCTGGGACACTGCGGACACGACACTGCGGACACGACACCGCGCACGTGCACGTGTGCTACACGCTGGGACCGACATAGTACAGGCTGTAGTGTACCACCAGGTGGCGTGGTGACCAGGCACTAGTTTTTAAGGGGTCTGGTGATTTTGTGCGAGTTTTCCCAATATATTTTCGAATCAAATGGCTGTGTATTTTGGTTAATGGCAGTGTGTGAGTGTTTCCAAGATATTTTTAGGATCAGATGGTCGATTATGTTAGTAGATGGCCGTGTGTGAATTGTCCCAAGATGTTTTTGGGATCAAATCGCTATGTATATATATATATATATATATATATATTATTCTTTATTGCACAAGAAAACACACATAAAAACAGCAAACATAAATGAGCTAGAAAAAAAATGTATTTTAACAGTAGAGCGTGTGTAAGTGATCCCAAGAATCCCATGATATTTTGGGATCTAGTGACTATATATTTTAGCAGTAGAGCGTGTGTAAGTGATAATTTTGGGATCAAATATTTTAGTAAATGGCCGTGTGTAAGTAGTC
Organism: Athetis lepigone; assembly: GCA_033675125.1. Taxonomy (NCBI): domain Eukaryota; kingdom Metazoa; phylum Arthropoda; class Insecta; order Lepidoptera; family Noctuidae; genus Athetis; species Athetis lepigone. Next base: position 2,751,614 of record CM066242.1, read on the forward strand.
CCAACATTTTTCTATACTCAGACACCCTACGAGGGCCCCTTCATGTCCACAATGGACCTCTTCCATCCGTGCGCCACCTTGAGATGCTGCGCGAGGTTTATGCGCGACTTGAACACCTTGCTGGGACACTGCGGACACGACACCGCAGCCGTGGACGGCGGGTGCACGTATTTACTGTGCTGGTGGAGACAGAGCCGCGACTTAAACTGCTTGCCACATACAGAGCACGCGTGGATCTTGTTGCCTGTTAAAAAAGTTGGGATAAAAAATTTGGGATGCTATTTTTTTTACTTTTAACACAGGTGTGTTGTGGGTTAGATCAATTATGACAAGTTGGGATAAAAAGTTTGGGATGTCATTTTTTTTACTTTTAACACAGGTGTGTTGTGGGTTAGATCAATTATGACAAAGACTAAAAATATTGAATTTCTCTTTTTTAGATAAAACATTGTTCCACAACTTTAATGCGTTTTGATATTATTGAAATAGGAAGGAATCCATAATTTTTTTGCTAATTATAAATAAGGACTATATTCAATCACGTATTCTTATCTCGGACCGGTTGCCTTTTAGGGCCAAAGACAGACAATTTTCTTAGTGCACTTCTAGATAATAATATATTCTATTCACGTTAAGATTAGACTTAAAAAACCTTTTTTACTGTCCATTCAACCGATTTTGAGCTTTATTACGTTGGCGGAATGACAAATGACGACTGCAGTAAATAGTTGCTTTGTACTAGTGCGACCCTTACGTCTACGAAATAAAAGTTAAAATCGGTTGAACAAACCGTAAAAAATGTTGTTTCAAGTGTCTAATCTTAACGCGAATAGAGTATAGACACTGCAATTTGATATATTTATAAAGAAACCACTGACCTGTAGGATGCACATTCCTCTTATGATTAGAAAGATACTTCAGCGATCTAAACTTCTGTCCACAAAGCTCGCACTCCTCAGAATCCTCCACAGCTTCATGTACCAACTTGACATGCTCCCTCAAAGTAAGCTTGGACTTGAAGTTCCTATTACACCTTCCACAAGTCAAGATAACATCCGGCTTTCTATGCTCATTAATCATATGCTCCTTTAAGCAGTACTTCGGCAACTCCAACAAACAAATTGGACAAGAAACAGACTCCAGCAAATCCTCCTGGCCTTCCCCAAAGTACTTCTCCTCAATTTCTTTAAAGATCTGCTGGAAAGACTTCCGTTTTCGCACTTTCGACTCCGGTTGACATTCCTGGCGATGGATGGTTAACAGCTTCCGTTCTTGGAAGGTGTTCTGGCAGATGTGGCATTTGAATAAGACTCTTCTATAGTTGTGAGCGTTGATCATATGGTCTGAGAGAAGATTGGAGTCAAAATCCTCGAGGCAATGGAGGCAGATCATGAGACCTGTCTTCGGGTCCATCATGGCGTCGGTAGAGTTGAATTCGATGGGTTCCTGGTTCGTTTGCACGCATTGTGCGAGCTCCAGAAGAGCCCTGGAATTAAAAAGGGTTAGTTTTTTCAAACTTTCGAGCACACGTGATTTGAGACACAATAGAAAGACTTCCAGCCCGACAGCCGACTGTCGCTTGGTCGTTGAAAGGTTAATCTATCTATCTGGTATACAGCTGAATCCGATCAGGCTGGAAGCCGACCCTAATATAGTTGGGATAAGGTTAGGGAGATGATGATGACAAAGTGTCTTTTGGTCTTGAAAAAACCCGCTAGATGATTCTACTCACAGAAATTATCAATTTTTGTTGTCCTACCACAACTTGGTAATCACGAAAAAAATATCAGAAAATTATCATGTTCCATGAATTAGTCGGGAGGGTTTTTGAGCTTGCAGCAATTGAACTTTTGTTAGAAACAGCTGACATATTTTTCGCGATTACAGAGTTGGTTCCATAAAAAAAATTGTTTGTTATACTAATAGTATATTATAGTTTTTAAGCTCAAAAATAAACGTTGTATTACCCAAATGAAATTACTGCGGAAAGCAGTTCTCGCTAAACTTTTGAGATTTTTTAAATTAAAACTACATTTTTTATGAATGTGTGTCATTTATTACAAAATTAATAAGAGTATTTCTCTTCAGTCTTCATTTCTTTTGCATAAATCTGAAACAAATTTAATTTATAAATTAGCTATGCAGACAGTCACTAGTGCATATTCTTGTTCACAAACTAACCTAAATTTAAGTTAATTGCATCTTTCTCTTTCCATTCAATTAAGAAAACGACAGAAGATAAAATATTAGTTAAGTCCTGTCAAATTAAGACACTCCATAGATAATTTAGACGCGATTAAAAACAAGGCGACTAAAAATACGTCGATTTAGTTCAGACGCTGGCTAATTTGACAGAACTAACATGTATCTTCTGTCCTTTTCTTAATGAAATGGAAAGAAAAAGATGCACTTTAATTAAATTTGGTTAAGATTGTCAATAGAATAGAATAGAATAGAATATGTCTTTATTTGCTAAGAATGTAGGTACATAAAATAGGATGGTAAATTACATAATTGAGATCCATATACATTCTGCCTTTCTAGCATGCAAATTTGTATAATATAAAATTGAAAATTTGATTATTAAAATGTATCATCGTCTAAGAAATCCTGCACAGAGTAGTAACATTTTTCTACAAGTAGTTCTGTAAAACATTTTTTAAATTTTGAGAAGGGTAAGTTTTTAATTTGTTCAGGAATTTTATTAAAGAACAAAAACAAAATTTGTGAACAAGAGAATCAGCAACAATGCAGATGTTAGTTTTGGCGGCTTTCCGAACCCAGTGTCGGATAAACAATTCCAACTGTTTTGTACACCGCAACGAAATTAATCAGAAAGGAACAGCGGAGGAGTAAGAACAATATATTTTCCATTTTTTTTGTGGATGGAAAATTTTCAAATGACTTCTCCGGCCCTGGGCGGGGCGAGAGACAGTGTCAGTCTATTAAGTGCGTTGGGGTAATACCGGACGGATTTTCGAATAGTTGCAAGCATGTTGCAAAAATATTTTTTTCTCAATTTTGGTAAACACCACGTTTTTGAGAAATGGTGGAAATTGATAATGAATTATCAAAGCGTAATTTTAATATTAGTTTATTTATGAACACACAACAGATTTCGTTTGAGAAGCCTGTAAAATCAGGAAACTTTTTTTGAGAGTGTAATGACGATTTGGCCGTCAAGGGGCAAGTTCGGACAACAATTTAATCTATTCCTACTGCTAGGAGCATAAGATGCAAGAAAAGAATGTGTCCGATCTTATCCACTCATTTTTACAAAACCTACCTTGTTTCACCTTTTACCTTTTATTACTCGTCCTAGCTGTCGGAGGGACTGGCGGTCACTGCGGAGTGGGGCGGAACAAAATAACGTATTGCGCAATGTGGCTAGCATTAAAAAATATACCCAAATAAGTGGAATATTTGATTCCTACGTTCTTACCCCAGCGCCGATCTTACCCCAACGCACCTTACTGACTAAAACCCTTGTTCCTTTGGTTGCCCTTTATGTTCCGGGGCCGCGGTAACTATTACAAATATTCCGCAACCCCGGCTGGCATTGACCCCAGAGGGCTCTACTTCCCTTAATGACTAGCAGGAAACAGAACAGAACTAGGCCAATAGGCACAGAGAGGCGATTACAACTGGGAGAAGTCCAGATTGTAGCACAACAGATTAAGATTCATTAATTAACAGACTTACCAAAAAACAGCCTTCTGTACCAAGAAGAAAACTGGGTAAATCCTTATCCGTCTAAACATCCTCGTCTCCTGACTCTGGTCTTTCTAAACCTACGCTCCTGTAAATTAACAGATTGCAGCGTTAATTATCCGCCGTTTATTAGCAAAACTATCTCAGTTTTTGTCTAGCCAGGCGAATGTTTACCGCCCAAAGAATTGGTCAGCAAGTCATCTACATATAAAAGAAAGTCGTGTCAGTTACACATTTTAGAACTCAAGAACGGCCCGATTTGGCTGAAAATTGGTGAGGAGGTAGTTTAGGACCAGGGGACGGACATAGAATACTTTTTATATTCTTTTTTTAGTAACCAAAAATCTGATATAACGCGGGTGAAACCGCGGGAGACAGCTAGTCCGTACTAATATTATAAATGCGAAAGTAACTCTGTCTGTCTGTCTCGTCTTCACGCCTAAACCACTGAACCGGTTTGAATGAAATTTGGTACAGATATAGTCTGGGACCCGGGAAAGGACATAGGGTACTATCCCGGAAATTCCCTGAGAACACAGACATTTATAAACCTAAAAATGTCCCTTACCTATCAATAACAGCAGCTATCCTATTCAAAGTCCCCAACATCTCTTGCATAACCACATTACTATTTTTAAGCCCCTCAGCAATCTGTCTAAGTGACCTTGAGTTCTCCTGGTCCACCAGCATTCTCGCTCTAGAAATTTCTACCAATTCTTCTCTGGCCATTTTTTGGGTCAAGGGTCTTCTTCGACGATGTTTCTTTGGACGTTCAGGCCCTAGGGTCTGTTTATCTGGTTCATCTTTATCTTTAGTAAAAGGGACTTCTTGAAAAGATGGTATTGGTTCTTCAACTACTTCTATCTTTTCTTGAATTTTTATCTTTTCTTGAAGAGGGCTATCTGAAGATGCTTGTTCTTGCTTTGGCTGTGGTTGTTTGGCTTCAGATCCTATATGTGTTGGTGGAGTACGCTATAAATGAAAATTTTAACATTAAGTGGCTTTAAGGTAGGCCGCGAAATTCAAATTTTTGGACGGTTTTTGCAATTTGACGCTCTGTCTGGGTGTGTGTTGATATATAATGATTTGCGACTGTAATAGGCTATTTTTTTTTTCAGAATTATAATTATTAATATCATCAATACAATCCCAGAGTGCATACAGCGCTATTCAATGACTTTTTATGAAATAGGCCATCAATCGTTATAATAATATGCACCCCTCAGCCATTACGCAATAAACAAAATGGCGGCAGAAATTTCACTACTAGCCCATAAAGAAAAACGTACGACCATAGATTATAATTTTTTTTTTTTTTTAAATTGTAGGTTTATCCAAGAACTTAAATAACCAAACTTGTTTATACAAAAGTGGTCTGTGAGCAATAAAAATAAAGACTATAATGGAATGGGATACCCCGACAGCCGGCTGTCGGTTGGGTGACAAGGGGTTAAGTAGTATATTATTATAAAATACTTACAATTCCAAGTGGGTTTCCTTGGGTATTAGATAAGCCACTTCCGAAGTTTTCCCCAAGTATACTCAAGAACTTTTTTTCAATGTCACTCAGAGGAACCATTTCATCAGGGTTTTGAGAACCACGGAGGACTGCCAATTTTTTCTTCAGTTTAGCTTTATAATCTACCCAATACTAGAAAAAAGTGCAAATAATTAATAAATAATATAATAATACCAGCATATTACTGTCCCACTGCAGGGCAAAGGCCTCTTCTCATACAGAGAATTAAATCTTTGAACCCAAGTGATCTTGCGCATCTTTCCCTTTCCATTTATTAAGAAAAAAACAAAGGAGACATTTTACATTTTGGTTTAGTAGTTTAGTCCTGTCAAATTAACAAGCGCCTGAAGTAAATCAAAGTTTTTTTAGTGGCCAGATATTTAAAATAATAAAATAATAATATGTAGTCGTGATCGCCTAGTGGTTAAGGCGCCCGCCTCGTGCAAAAGGTTGTGGGTTCGAATCCGGGCAAGTACCAATGTGACTTTTTCAATACATATGTACTTTCTAAAGTTCATCTTAGACATCACAGACATCGGTGAAGGAAAACATCGTGAGGAAACCTGGACTTGTAGTGAATACAAGTCCGAAATCGCCAATCCGCCTTGAGCGAGTGGTGATCAATGCTCGTGCCTTCTCTGTATGAGAAGAGGCCTTTGCCCTGCAGTGGGACAGTTATAGGCTAATATTATTATTATTAAGTATTTATAATGCATATTCAATTTTATATGCATATTCAGTAGGTCTGAGAATCGGCTACTATCTATTTTTCATACCCCTAAGTGATAAGGGTTGTTCACCCTTAACATTTTTGACGCGGGTGATACCGCGGGAGGCAGCTAGTTATTTATAAAGTTTAATAATTTGACAGGACTAAACTAATTTGTTATCTTCTGTCCTTTTCTTAATAAAATGGAAAGAGAAAGATGCATTTAACTTAAATTTAGTTTAGTGCACATGCCACCAATGTGTTTAACCGTTCGACGACAAGCGACAGCCAGCTGTCGCGCTGCTTGTCTTTCTATTGTCTTAAATCACGTGTGTTCGAAGGTTCATGAATCCATACTAATATTATAAATAGGAAAGTGTGCCTGTCTGTCTGTTTGTCTTTCTTTCACGGCAAAACGGAGCGACGAATTGACGTGATTTTTAAGTGAAGATAGTTGGAGGGATGGAGAGTAACATAGGCTACTTTTTGTCTCTTTCTAACGCGAGCGAAGCCGCGGGCAGAAGCTAGTAAATAATATACTCACGGTACACCATCCTTTCCCGTCCCTAAACGCACCATTCTCGAATGAGTTAAGTGTCTCAGACACATCCTCCCACATCCGTTTAGAGTAAACTTTTGCTTGCGTCGTTTTGTTCAGCCCAACGGCTACATCCCTATTAGAGTAAAGGAACTCGCACAAACACTTTAACTGCTCATACGACACACGCCGACGCCGGGAAACCGCATTGCTTGTATTTCTGCAAAAAAAAAGTTTTTTTTTTTAGTTTAAAACTAAAAGTTTAGTATGGTAGGCTCAAATCAAGCTATACAAAACCAGTATAAGCTGACTTTTGATTGTACGAAAGACATACACAATGCGAGGTCCGCTAAAACTGGTTTTGTATAGCTTGATGTGTAGCCGTGTGCATGTACAATGATATTATAAGTACAAATGTGTAGATATGTTATAAACAGTCAAAAAGTGGAAAACTTCAAGGACCACGCGATAGCTGGCTGTCACGCTGCTATTAATGCTAATTCTCTTGTTCACAAACTTAAATAAATTTAAGTTAATTGCATCTTTCTCTTTCCATTTCTTAAAGAATAGGACAGAAGATATATTTTAGTTTAATCCTGTCAAATAAGACAGCGCCTGAAGGAAACCGGTGTATTTTTATTCGCCATGTTTTTAATCGCGACTAAATTATCTACGGAGCGTCTTAATTTGACAGGACTTAACTAATATTTTATCATCTGTCCTTTTCTAAATAACATGGAAAGAGAAAGATGCACTTAACTTAAATTTACGTTAGTTTGTAAATAAGAGAATTGGCGCCATTGTTTTTCTACTGTGTCTCGAATCACGTGTGTTCAAAGGTTTATAAAATGTAGCTATTTGAATAAAATAACACTGAGTATCGCGTTGACATTTGACGTTTATCTCTTTTTCACTCGCACTACTTCAATCATGGCATCCTACTTTGACGTGTAAGTTGTCGTACTTTAGTTAGTGTGTCATTGGTGCCGATGGGGAGTCATCTCGTGTTCTTGGTTATAAGAACACGTGTATGATCTCCACTATAATTTATTAACCGAACAATTGTCATTTATACTGAAATATTATTTTCAAACTGGACATTGGCAGAAATCACCGAAAATTCGGTGGATTGCCAGTACAAATATAAAAGTTGAAGTTAGTTGATTGGTGCCGATTCTCTTGTGCACAAACTATCGTAAATTTAAGTTATGTGCATCTTTCTCTTTCCATTTCTTAAAGAAAAGGACAAAAGATACATTTTAGTTTAATCCTGTCAAATTAGACAGCGCCTGATGAAAATTGACGTATATTTAGACGCCATGTTTTTAAATTGCGTCTAAATTATCTATGGAGTGTCTAAATTTGACAGGACTTAACTAATATTTGATCTTCTGTCCTTTTCTTAATTAAAAGGAAAGAGAAAGATGCACTTAACTTAAATTTACGATAGTTTGTGCACAAGAGAATCGGCACCATTGCAATATTCAGTTACGTATGTGTGCGTTAGTGTGCCGTTTTTGAAGATAGAATTTTGTTTAGGTAACCTATCTACACCTTTTTACTTACAATATCATTGGTTTAGTACGTGTTTAGGCCATAGATTCGCCCGGACCTCGAAACAGGGGGCGTACCACAAGCCCTTATAGCAGTATTACTTTGATATTACTTTCAGTGGGAAAGAGACGGCGCTAGACAACGTGTCTAACGCTGTCACTTGCACACTTCTGCAACAGGACTAAAACAATCTTACTTTAAACGTCATGGTAAGGGGGCAGGAATTTGAAAGTGTTTCGGCTGAAACTTTTTTAACCTTTCGACCAAGCGACAGCTGGCTATCGCGCTGCTAATGGTGACGCTTCTCTTGTTCACAAACTTAACTAAATTTAAGTTAAGTGCAGCTTTCTCTTTCCAATTTATTAAGAAAAGGACTAAAGATAAAAAAATTTTTTTTTTTTTTTGGTGAGTTGGAAATCATCCAATGACTGCTCCCGTCCTGGGTGCGGCGGGAGGGCGTGTCAGACTCTTACTGACTAAAATTTAGTTTAGACCTGTCAAATTAAGACGTTCCATAGATAATTTAGACACGATTATAAACATGGCCACTAAAAATTACGACGTCGATTTGTAAATCGACGTAATTTTTAATCCTGTCAGACAGCGCCCGAAGTATCGGGCGCTGTGTAATCTGACAGGATTAAACTAAAATGTTTCTTCTGTCCTTTTCTTTAAGAAATAGAAAGAGAAAGATGCATTTAACTTAAATTTAGTTAAGTGAACAAGAGAATCAGCACCATTGTCTTTCTATTGTGTCCCAAATCGCTTGTGTTTGAAGGTTTTTTTTGTGGAGTGGGAAGTCATCACATGTCTGCTCCCGTCCTGGGTGCGGCGGGAGCGCGTGTCAGACTTTTTACTGACTAAATCCCACTCATGTTCCTTCGGTTGCCCTATATGTTCCGGGGTCACGGTAACTATTATAAAAATTCCGTTTAATCTCTGAATTCCTAATTCTTTTCTAAATTCCTATTCTACATTCTTGTCTGACCGGACCGGGCGAATCTCGGCGGTCGAAACACGTACTAAGGCAAAATAAAGAACAACAATTGATTTGGTAATTATAAATAAAGTAGGTACTACTTACGTTGCCTTTTAACGACCAAGCGACAGCCGGCTGTCGCGCTGCTAGTCTTTTATTGTGTCTCGAATCACGGGTGCTCAAAGGTTCAATTAGTAATATTCTTCTTAAAATGTTATGTTCACTTAATTTTTTTTTGCCGAATTTAAAAAACAGTTGTGTTATTCCAATTACGGAAATAACAAATAATTTATTTTTAAAGCCGTTGATAATCTCCAAAAATTCAAAATTCAAAGCATTTATTTCACTTTACAGGTACTTATGAATTGTCAAAGAGTCGGTGGGTCAGTCAGAAAAGAAAAGTGACGCTAATTGTCTGTTCCAAAACATAGATCTCTATGAAGAAGAAATCTCAATTGGTTTTATAATATTACATTAATTTCATCAATAAACAATGGTGCCGATTCTCTTATTCACAAACTAAACGTAAATTTAAGTTAAATGCATCTTTCTCTTTCCATTTCATTAAGAAAAGGACAGAAGTTAAATAAAAGTTAAGTCCTGTCAAATAAAGACTCCATAAATAATTTAGACGCGATTAAAACATACGACTAAAAATACGTCAATTTTCTTCAAGCGCTGCCTATTTTGACAGGATAAACTACATCTATCTTCTGTCCTTTACTTTAAGAAATGGAAAGAGAAAGATGCATTTAAATTTAGTAAGAGAATTAGCACGTTAAAGCCATACACTCCATCTTTCAAGATTTTTTTTATAGAGTCTAAATTATTATTTAAGTAGATGTCTTAATTTGACAGGACTAAACTAAAATTTTATACACATGCCTTCTGCCTTCTTGGAAGGAAGCCTTTGCCCTGCAATGGGACAGTTATAGGCAGGTATTATTATTATTATTTAAAAAGGCTTTTGTTTAAACACCGCCCAAAAAAGTACCAATTTTACTACCATAAAAGTTCTAAATGGTTACCAAAATGGATAAATGGTCACCAAATAACGCTTCTTCAAATATTATGAACTAGATTCAATTTAGTTTTTATATGAATTTGACTGAAAACTGAAACTTTATATGAATCACTAGTAGATCTGGCGTTGTGTGGTCACAGTTCTAACCTAACCTAACCTAGCTAAATTTGGTGACCATTAATCAATTTTGGTAGGTAGCCAAAAAGTTTTTTTTGTTGATCATTTAAATTATATCCTTTAAAAAATATATATTTTATCTTCTGTCCTTTCCTTAGTGATTGTTTAAATTTCTTTTGAGAATTTTAAAGATTGTTGAAAACATAGAAAAGAAACAAATAGCCTGCGCAGCTTCATACAGGTGCATCTTTAAAAATCCCAGGCTTTTTAAAAACCTCACTCTTGTATCACTATATATATTTAAAAAACCGCATCAAATTCCATTGCACAGTTTTAGAGATTTATGCATACATAGGGATAAAGAAAGCAACTTTGTTTTATACTATGAAGTTATGTAGTGGTGCAGATGATTGTGACCATGATAAGATTTAAAAAACAATAATAAATTTTTTATCCCCTTGGTGCCAACTTTCATCATTGTCTAAATCTAGTCCAGTTATAAGTTGGCGCTAATGTAAACATAATAACATTGTCGTTTTAAACACAAGACAAAAATGTTTATAATATGAATACTACTGGGACAAACTATATACAAAATTTTTATGGGACCAAATGGAAACTATTCTGCATCAAACTTACTAGGAATCACGTAAAACAGATCATAAATCTCAGCGTAATACTGTATATACATTAAAAAAAAACATCGAATTGAGAACCTTCTTCTTTTCGACGTCCGTTGATAGAAACAATAGTTTTTTGGCAGTTAAAACTTAATTAAATTTGATCAAATTTTTAGTTACACATAAGATGTACATATATTCCTACAGCAGCAAAAAAGCATCATTAATGTAAACAATCAAAAAAGCAAAAAGGTTTTCTCACATAGTATTGTAATGGTCATCTTCTTCTTCCTCCTTTATTTCCGCCTTCACAGTAACTCCTAGATTGTAGCTGCTGCCCTCCAAAGGGTCGATTTCCATTTCCATGATGACGATCAGTATTTCACGAGAAAATTCAAAAAATCTATTTTAGACCGATCAATAATAGAATGAACAGTTCTGCTGTTCTGTTTTATTTACAGTACGTCAAATTGTCAAAATTTGACAGATAGTGCTTGAGATGTGTCATTGTGTCGATACTACATGTTTATAATATCGATAGTTATTATAAGCTAGTACATACAAGACGTTTAAAATCGCGCATTTTGCTAACGCGCGCTTTAAAAAATAAATAACTTTTGATCAACGCCACGTCTGACAAGCGCTATCAGAATTGCGTTAATATTTGTAAATTGATGCGCCGTCGTCGCCGTGGATTAGAATCCTCGAACTCCGGCTTAGCGGTCAGGGCCACTAACCTCTAGACCAACAGGGGCCCTAGTCTGCTTCTGCTATTACAATCGTGTCTCAATGACCAGTCATCGGCCGGATATTTAACAACTTTGACAGTTTTTGTATGGGAAATGTGTCAAAAGTTTGACGTTACACGACAAAAATCGATCATTGAGACACGATTGTAGCAGACTAGGAGTCATCTCGTGTCCTTGTTATAAGAACACGTGTATGATCTCCATACTATAATATAACCGTACAATTGTCACTAAAAAAAAAAAATATAAATCAAACTGGACATTGGCAGAAATCACCGAAGATTCGGTGGATTGCCATAATTACATAAAAGTTGAAGTTGAAGTCGTCGCCACCAAAAATATTATACAAGGTGTATTTTTGGTATTGCTCAACCCGCTAGGAGATGATTCTACTCATGAAAACAAACAACTTTTAGTATGGAAACAACTCTGAAATCGCGAAAAAAATATCAGCTGTTTCTAACATTATGGTCGGAGGGCATTGAACTTTTGTTAGTAACAGCTGATATTTTTTTCGCGATTTCAGAGTTGGTTCCATAATAAAAGTTGTTTGTTTTTATGAGTAGAATCATCTCCTAGCGGGTTGAGCAATACCAAAAATACACCTAGTATATAACAATGAGTTTTGCACATAAAAGAAATAATTGTAATTTTAAAAGAAATAATTGAAAATTGAAATAATGTTAAAATATCAATGAAGACGTTATTTAGTTGAAGAATTCTTTGAATTAAACAAATAATTAAATAAAAGTTAGTCTTTATTTTTTATTTCACTATTTACATTTTTCTTCCCTGAATTCATCCTTGTTGCACATTGTGGTAGGTTTTATAACAAAATGTTTCATATACTAGAATTACATTTAAACATTGTATACTGAACGCCTATGACATAAGATTTGTTCAAGGTTTCACATGCTGCGTTGAAATCTTCTTTGCTTCTAAATTTGTAGTAAGACACATCGGATTTCCATTTTGAGGTGAAACCTGTGTCTGTGAAGAACGGCTCCGGTGTTCGTATGTCTAGCGGTTCATCTGGGATTGGTAACACTAACCTGGGGAAAAACGGTATAAATTTCATTTCATTTTTATGTCTCAGGACAATTCACACGCGGTCATCTGCTCCTTTTAAAATACATACATTCATCTCACAAAGATATGTCTCGGGGAATTCGATTCACGACCTTTGGATTTGCTGTCGAGGTCACTAACCACTACATCAATAGGTCAATCAATTATATCCACACATGAACATTTTTTTTTGGAGAGTGGGAAATTATCAAATTAGTTTTGACGTTATAAAGTGCCTTTAAAATGGTCTATTAGAAATAAATGATTAGAGTTGAGTTGAATTACTTCCTTCGTCCTGGGCGGGGCATACCAGACTTTTACTGTCTAAAACCCACTCACGTTTCTTCGGTTGCCCTTTATGTTCCGAGGGAGTCACGGTAACTATTATAACTATTCCGCAACCCCGGAAACACGAGCATGACGCGACCAAATTGACACAACATATTTAAATAATTTCTTTGGTTTATTTTCACTTCGAAACAATAGAAACGCTCCATTATAAAAGCTGTTATTATGTTGTACAAAGTAGAACTTAGGTGTTGTCAAAATTCAAAATTCAAGGCATTTATTTTGTCGGTCAGTCAGAAAAGTGAAGCTAATTGCCTGTTTCAAAACGTAGATCTCTTTCGAAACGTACGTTATAAGTGATATTCGGTGGTGGTGTAGTGGTGTATTGGTGTGAGGAGGTGGTACCTGGTGGCGTGTAAGTACATTCTGTGCGGCGTGTTGTCTGTCTTGCCGCTGTACGTGTAGTCACCGAGGATGGTGTGCCCAATCGCGTTGCAGTGGACGCGCAGTTGGTGGCGACGCCCTGTTTATAATAGCAACAATTTTAGCAAAAAATAATCTAGAAACCCAACTACAATAACTGAAGTCGGTGTTTTTTTTTTCTGTTTCATGTTATCTCGCCGTTGTACATAATTCATAAATGTTTCCTGTTTTTCATGTGTATTATTTTTCTTGTGCAATAAAGAATAAAGAATTGCCACCAACTTTCGAATTTGTAGTTGGATTTTTTGATTATTGAATGACTAGCTTTTGCCCGCGACTTCGTCTGCGTGGAATAATAGTTCCCGTTCCCGGGGGATTTCCGGGATGAAAACTATCCTATGTCCTTTCTCGGGTCCCAGACTATTTCTGTACCAAATTTCATTCAAATCGGTTCAGTGGTTTAGGCGTGAAGAAGAGACAGACAGACAGACAGAGTTACTTTCGCATTTATAATATTAGTAAAGATTTATTTTTATTTCCCGCCCTTATTTTAAATTAATATTCCCTATGTCACTCCCACAACTGAGGCGAAATCAATGACAGGTTGTACAGCGTGCCATAGAATGAGTCATGCACCCCTCTTTAGGGTATATATGTTCTGTGGTCATGCATACATACGATCAAAAAACATAACCCTCTTTTTGGTAAAAATAGCAGCAATCAGTCAGTGAATCAGTCTGATATTTTCTTACTATACAGATGTAGATTACCTGTAATAGGCTTCAACAGTAATATAGTAACGGGGCTATTTTCATAATAGCCTGTCTCTAGTCTGAGAGCTCGCGTGTGTGCCGGTCGCGATTGAACGCATGTCCCTGACGCTTCACTTGTCGTTAGCGCTGACATTTGATGACTCGAGTCTGCTGTTGCAGGATTTACACCTTCAAAATAAAACAAATAAAAGACTGCTCCGGTTTTACATTAAACTTATCTATGATCATTATTATCTGTCTAGCCTAGGCTTTTCCATGTTAGTAATAGCTTTTAGTTTTATCAAATGCAGCTTAGTGGCTAATGTTTATTGGCTATTTTTACTAGTATGGACAGGGTCAGTTTATAGGCCATAGAAATACGAGATAGGCGCAGCTAGTTTTTTAAAACGTTGCCCTCGAAGTTATGTTTTCTCCTATATAGTATGCGTTTACATATAAACACACTCACATACTGATACACAAACAATTAAACTGAGAACAAATACCTGTAAACCATACAAATATCGTATCCCACGCGGGAATCGAACACGCGACACGCAGCACAGAAGCTAAGCGCTGATACTCTAAGCCAACTGTCAAATAAATCTTAACACAATTTAGAAAAAATCATCAACATCAGTTTAACCAAGCGACAGCCGGCTGTCGTGCTGCTCTTGTCTTTTTATTGTGTCTCCAATCACGTGTGTTCGAAGGATTAACAAGAATAGAAATACTAACCAACATTAAACTCAATATCAGCCACCTCAAAAGTAACATGCCCTCTAACGACAGCCAAGTAAAACTTGTCGGTCATTCGCTGTTCAAACAACTTGCCGGCGCGGGCTGCCGAGAACTTGTTCTTGGCGATACAAAGCACGCCGCTCGTCGAGTAGTCCAGCCGTTGCACGAAGTGGAGAGGGTTTAGGGAGGACGATAAGTGAGAGTCCGGTGACGCTATGTTGTATGTTACTGTGTTCTAGAATTTAAACAAATTTAAATAAAGAACAATGGCAAGTCCCCATACATTGTTTTATTTGACATTAAATGTTTATGTCTTCAATTAAAAAATATTCTGTTTAACCGAGTTTCAGGGCCTGAAACCATATATCCAAAAATTTTGTTTAGAGGAGGCCGGGGAAAATAGATATTCCAACATGAAGTTTTACTTTTTTATAGGCTATCCGTACGTAAAAAATGACACTAACCCCCTGGTCTGGTTGCGGAATGTTATGTTTATAACTGTTACCGTGACCCTGGAACATAAAAGGCAATCGAAGGAACATGAGTGGGTTTTAGTCAGTAAGAGTCTGACACACCCTCCCGCCGCACCCAGGACGGGAGCAGTCATTGGATGATTTCCCACTCACCAAAAAAAAAAAAAAAAAAACCCTGGTCTGGCCAAATGTCAAGCTGACAGCTGTCATTAATGTCACTCATATTACTGCCACGTTAATCATATTACAATGTTAATCATATTACTGCCACGCGAAATTGACCATTATGATCAATGTCACTTTGTTTTATCTGAGGTAAGGTTGTGGTTCACCATACCAATAAAAGATAAAGGGCTAATATGCAAAACATTCAAAAATCTAACAAATACTAAACACTGCCCGTTATTTGTCTTATGCTTTAATAAATGAGAAACCTAAGAACCTATCATAAGAGAACATTTCTTAAACCTTCGAACACACGTGATTCGAGACAATAGAAAGATAACAGCCGGCTGTCGCTTGGTCTTTGAAAAGGTTAATATCTATTTGGAGGGAACTAATAAAACAAGTTTATTATTATACAAAAATGTTTATTCGTCTTCATCCTCTCATAAAAATATCATCTAGAAATTCTGCAGCTGCGGAAATATTTTGTTGATGTCTGGCCCATCCCAAATACCAGATCAAAGTCATTACATGAGCGCAACATCCTACTGTGCGCCGACTAACTAAGCAACTACAGCAATATTCACAATATTCGAATATTCACAAGCACAGGTCACGCAGTGCACAATCAGAGTCCGTTAGCAGTCCAGGTCAAAGGAGAATACAGAAAATGAAACACAATCGAAAGCAAAACACACCAGCCACAGAACACAGCGCAAGCGTCTGTGTCATAACTTTTACCATAAATCAAGGATTAAATCAATATATTTTTTTCAATTAAGGACAATTTTAGACACAAGTCTTTTTGCCAAACCCTTCGTGAAAAGCTCAGAATAATTATTTCATGCTGTTTATTTATTCCCACGTTGCTTAAATAGGCGTAGCTATTTACAAATAAGAAGTGAAAACTTTAAAAACGATTTCATTATCACGACTTCACGACGAGCAATTTTTTTTTTCAAAGTGGCAACACTAATTCAATAAAAGTCCACGAAATTAATCAATTAACTTTTCATTTTATATTACTTTTTTGTCCGGCCTTAATTAATTATTGTGAAAGTTTGAAAAAACTTACAAAAATAATTATGTTTAATTCGTATATATTTCATTTCTAGACACTTAAATTTAATTCAAATAAGATTTTGCCATTGTTCTTTAAACAAATTTAAATATGTTAATTTTGTATTGTATTAAATATTGTATTTTTGTAAGTAAGAATTGTTTTTTGCTTTTTTTATAAGGGAACAATAAGCGCGGATAAGGGCGATAAGGGCGGACTTAATGCCTAAGGCATTGCCTAAGGCATTAAGTCCGCCCTGTACGCTTGTGCATGAAGTTTAAATAAATAAACGATTAGGCGGTTTCCTAGCCGACTACTTTTATGTATAAACATCCAAGACTCAGATGTCAATGTGTCTTTTAAAGTTAATAAAATTGTATTGTACAGATCACACGCACCAATTTGAGTGGACCTGTCCAGACAGTGCTAGCTTTTGTCAGTAAAAAATAAACGTTTATGACAACTAAAAAATGAACTAGCCGAACGTCTACAAGTATTTGTTAGTTTACTACTTCATATTATGTCTGCTGAAGTAGGTGAGCAGACATTCAAACTGCAGCACTTGACTAAATGTGTTCAGTTCCATAACAATTACTCGATCTAAAGATTAAATCAAACTATAGTCACTCGAGTATCAAGCTACCAAAAACTGACACATTTATCCATTCAACCTTGAACTTGATGCTTTAGCGAGAAAGTTGAAAACTGTTAGATTTTGACTGATTACAGCTTGTGTACAAATCTTTTTTTTTTCTGCATGCACTGAACCCCTTTGGGAAAGACCACCACTTGAGAGAGTAATCGCTTGTCAGAAAATAAAATATACACTGCTTAATATTTCAGCTGAACGTTTTACTCTCTCGATGTCGATATATTTTATCGATTCTGTTTATACATCACTAGTAATAGTAATCAACAAAGGGTGTAAATATTATAACCTAAAAAAATTTTTTTTATGTTATAAAATAATCGACAGGCTTACCTTTTCATTTTTATCCTCTGAATTGATGTACATATCGTATGGCTTGTTCACGATCAAGAAATTATCGCTTTCATACAACTTTTCGACTACCATCTTGTATTGACAAAATAGACGCCGCAATTTTTTAAATACATACATTAAAATGCGTTCACCTCAGAGAAATGGTCTAAATTAATGTGATTCATAATCCAAGGACCTTTCATTTGTAAAGAAACATCGCTTACACTCATTAAAGTCATACATTTGGAAAATTTGGGACAAAATGTCAACAAGAGAGATTTCAACACAGTTCGTATCGCTCTGTCGATGTAAATATCAATTAAATCTAAATCTGCTAATGGCATTATAAATTTAAACAAGCTAACAGATAGAATTCCTATCTGTTGGCGATTATTCTTTTATTTCATTTCAATTTTATATCAGATTTTAGATTGCTTTTCTACATCATTTTTATTTACATTTACACACACAACTTTTTCGATAAATAAAATACAAAACAAAAGATTCATACAGATTGCAGTATATTTTGTAAGTTTTTTTTATTGTTTCTTTATTTACCTAACTTGAAACAAAAGTTAGGATTTTTTTTTCGCAAATTCGCACTTTCGATTGTTGTTTTGAACGCATCCAATTACTCTCAAAAGTCAAAACCATGAAAATGTGATAATCTGTGTAACTGTTAAACCGAACGGCAAAATTGCGAAGTACCTTTGTAACGTCAACTGCCTGCGCATGTTCAGTAAAGTACCTAACTTTTTAAATAGTTCGGTTAACATATTGTTTGTTTGTGACAGTGCATCGGTGAACAAAATTGCGAATTTTCGATATTTTTATAGAATTAAATAAAAATGAAGCGAATGAAAAGGCACAAAGTAAAGTCGGAGGCGCCGGAGACTTCGACTTCCCACAGTCGGGAGCAGGAAGTCCACGACTTAGCGTATTACATACACGATCGGGTGGAACTTATGCATCAAGTTTTCTCAGTTTTGAAGTTTAAAGAATTGAAAGCTATGGTCCCAGCCAGCATCAGGAACATATCTGCCGATGACCTACAGGAGCTATGCACGGAAGAGGTTCGATACTCCATTTTAACTACTTTAATTTTTTAGACCTAACCTTAGCACACATTTGAGTTAACTATACCGTGCGTGCCCCGGGCCTAAAGCAACAACGGGACTATTGTAACTAAATTAAGTAACTTATATTCTAAAACTTCTAATAAAGAACTTATTTAATTTAGTTACAATAGCCCCGTAGTTGCTTTTGCTCTGGGGGCTCTATAATCATATTGATAACAAGGGTTGTCTATTGTTTGCCCGAAGATTATATGCCATAATCATTTTCCCGAATTTCATTTACCCGAATTTCATTTGCCCGAATGTTTCATTTGCCCTAAAAGACATATGACATACTTTTAATTGCCCGAATTTTAGATACCATAAGATACGAATGCCATAAGTATTGTTTGCCTTATTTTTATGTGCCATAATAATTATTAGACATAATATTTAAATGGCATAACAAGTATTAGACAAATCTTTAAGCCCCGTAATAATCATTACACATGAGGCTGTCGATGTCGATGGGTGCGCAATGTTTGGTATAATAAGAATAAACTTATTTATTCTGTGCATGGTTGATGGTGGGCTAGGTTGACGGAGCCCCGCTTCGCGGGGCTCCTACTTCTGTGTGGTTTATAAAAAAATAACCACGAACTTCTAACCTAACCTGTCCGAGTCGGGGTGCCCTAAAGTCCCAATTGCATCCAATTTCTCTTGATATAAACAACGTTACACACCCAATGTCGATGGCAAATTATGTTATGGCATATCATAATTATGGCATGTGATAATTAGGGCATGTGATAATTAAGGCTTACAATGATTATGGCAAATGATGTTATGGTAAGTGACTTTATGGGAAACAATGATTCTAGCATGTGACTAATATGGCAAATGAGAGTAGGGCAAATGAGTATTATGTCGTATGATATTATGGCTGTTGACTATTATGGCAAATGATATTAGGTAAATAAAATTCGGGTAAACGGTGGTATACCGTTAATAAGAATAGTTCATGCCAGTGTACTAAGTTAGAGCGGCTGTATATTGAGGTTCCTGTACAAGGCAAAAGCCTCCCTTAATAAATGGGCTATCCAACACAATATTATTATATTCCTGAGATTAGAGCATTCTACCAAAAAAACAATCTTAACAGCTTCCCTCGATTTCGGCATGATACCATCATCAGATCCTGGATCTGATGATGGTATCATGCCGAAATCGAGGGAACACCTCAATTTTTTTTATTGAAAAACGTTAATTTTTTTTAAAGGTACTCTAAAACGTAGTTGGGACTCTAACTAAAAAGTAAAAAATAAAAAACTTTTTCCAAAAAAAAGATAACCGACTTCAAAAACGAAAAGCTCAAAAATAACTATTTCGGAAGTCGGTGGCAAGGCAACACAATTCGACCGGCAGAAGAGAAGCCTCCGACTTCCGAAATAGTTATTTTTGAGCTTTTCGTTTTTGAAGTCGGTTATCTTTTTTTTGGAAAAAGTTTTTTCAATTCATATGTACTTTCTAAAGGTTATCTTAGACATCACAGACATCGGTGAAGGAAAACATCGTGAGGAAACCTGGACTTGTAGTGAACATAAGTCCGAAATCGCCAACCCGCCCTGAGCAAGCGTGGTGATCAATGCTCGTGCCTTCTCTGTATGAGAAGAGGCCTTTGCCCTGCAGTGGGACAGTAATAGGCTGGTATTATTATTATTATAAAGTATGTAATTTGTTTTTTTTTACTATGTAATTTTAATCAATAAAGTACTAATGACTATTGATGATTTTAAATTAACATTTGAACATCCAGCTCCTAGGTATAAGTTCAAAGCGCCTCTGCGCTATCCTGGATGGGGCAGAGCCTCCGTCCGATACGGAGTCCTCCAGTCCCTCCCCCCCACCGGAGCAAATGGAGACTATATCTCTGGACAGCATTTCTTCAGATGACGAGATCCTGAGTCAGACCAGTAATAAGAAGAAGAAGGTAAAAGATTGTAATAGACTTATTGCAGAACTCTAAGAATACAATGGTGCTGATTCTCTTGTTCACAAACTTAACTAAACTTAAGTTATATGCATCTTTCTCTTTCCATTTCTTAAAGAAAAGGACAGAATTTACATTATAGTTTAATCCTGTCAAATAAGACAGCGCTTGAAGAAAATTGACGAAAATTTAGACGCCATGTTTTTAAATCGCGTCTAAATTATCTATGGAGTGTCTAAATTTGACAGGACTTAACTAATATTTTATTTTCTGTTCTTTTCTGGGTGTAATTTATCTATAATATGCATGTATTTATAAATTATACATATAAGTATGTATATCAGTTGTCTGGTTACCATAACACAAGCTCTAAGCAGAGCTTAACTTGGGATCAGATGACCGTGTGTGAGTTGTCCCAGTATATTTCTTAATTAGATGAAAAGAGAAAGATGCACTTAACTTAAATTTACGTTAGTTTGTGAACAAGAGAATCGGCACCATTGTTAGTGTCATTAAATTAAAACTTGGCCCAGTGCAAGTATGGCTTATTGTGGGGTTCCAAAGCAGTGTACTACTTCTTTATTTCGGAATAGTTGTAATAGTTACCGCTGCCCCCAAAATGGGCAATCGAAGGAACATGGGTGGGTTTTAGTCAGTAAAAGTCACTCTCTCCAGAAAAGTCATTTGATAATTTCTCATAAAAATAAATATATTATCTATTTCTTTTTAAAACCAAACAATTTTTTAGTTCAATCAGATGAACCTTTCAACCGACAGCCGGCTGTCGGACTGCTATTGTCTTTTTTATTGTGTCTCGAACCGTGTGTTCAAAGGTTTAATTGACTAATTTATTACAGCACAAACACCGCCACACAAAAGCAAAGTCGAAACGCAAGAAGGACCAAGAAGAGTCCACCGACAAAAGCAAGGCCTCCCGCGCAGGCCTCACTGTGCTCGAGCTGCTCGAGCTACAGGCCAGAGCCCGAGCTATCCGCGCCCAACTACAACAAGAGCAGAGAGAGAGTGAGTTTTTAGTTTAGTTTTGCTGGGCTTGTCCACACTTAACCTCATAATAGTAGGGATGAGATGACGACGACATTAAAAAAATGGCATCCTGTTTAGTACGTCTGATAGACCGGCCAAAAATACGGGACACGTATTTTTTGCTTGATCAAATTAATAAAAAATACAAAGATAAAGAGCAACAAAGTTCCGGAGTGGCGGCTTTTGCCGTCACCGTCCTGCAAAATATGTATCTGATCGTGACGTCATGCGCAACTTTAACGCACTGTATCTTCGTCATTCCAAGTTTACGAGAAAAAAGAAAAAATACGTGTTTAAATTTTTTTGATAAATCTATCTGACGGTCTAATTACTTTTTTTTGTCGCGTCTCCTATTGGGCCATTGTGCGTGATTGGTTTATCGCCTATTCCAACCATCCCACTTTCCCAGAATCCTAGCAAACTTTTCAGTCTGCTAAAGATTTCTGGAAGTGACCCAGGGTGTTGGAGTAGTTCTGCATGTTGTTCGGCCACACTGGTACACTCCATGAGGATGTGTTGTGGCGTTTCTTCTGCCTCTAAGCATCCTCTGTATAGAGGGCTGTCTGTTACTCCTATTGTGAATAGGTGCTTGTTCAAGGGACAGTGACCCTGTGTATGGACTATAAGTATGTAACTTTTTATTTCTTTCTGGTCAGAGTCAAGCACAGAAGCCTGTTCTGCACCAGCACACTCTTCAGACAACGAGGTGGAAATCAAGGAGGAACCCCATGAGGTCGTCGAGATCAGCAGTGATGAGGAGAAGCCTAAAATTGAGGAACTGGATATGAGTGAGTGCTGACTTATACCACACTACACTCATACTAACCTACACAACATTAGAACACACCACATAAAACCATACAACACCACACCAGAGGGCGTACCACAAGCCCTTATAGCAGTATTACTTCGTTAATACTTTCAGTGGGAAAGAGACGGCGCTAGACAACGTGTCTAACGCTGTCACTTGCACACTCTAGAATAGGAATACAACAGTCTTACTTTAAACGTTATGGTAACCCACCAGAACACCACACCACACCACACCGCGAATTATCTAAAATCTTTGATGCAGTTTTGTTTCTTTCTAAGAATAAAGAAATGTTTCCTTTAGGTAAAATAATCTATCTCAACGATTTAAGGTAGTTTTCTTCCAGGGTCCATTAAAACTTTCCACTCTGTATAAGTATGTACTTAGCTTCGCCATCAGATTCAGAATCAGATGGCCGCGTGTGAGTTGCCATGCCACAAAATCCGTACTAATATTATAAATGCGAAAGTAACTCTGTCTGTCTGTCTGTCTCTTCTTCACGCCTAAACCACTGAACAGATTTGAATGAAATTTGGTACAGATATAGTCTGGGACCCGAGAAAGGACATAGGATAGTTTTCATCCCGGAAATCCCCCGGGAACGGGAGCTATTAATTTACGCGGCCGAAGTCGCGGGCAAAATCTAGTATTTAATACTATTTTAATTAATTTCACAGAAATGGCGGAACAGAGCGAGGTAGCGGCCACACCGCAACAAACAACAGTAACAAAACGGATAAACGACTTAGTTATAACAGTCCCACAGAAAACTAAACAAAAAATTAAACTCAACCGAAATAAAACACCCAGCACTAGTGAAAAAACAACCAATGTTGCCACTACAGAAAAAACTAAAGAACCTAGTGTTGCTATCACTAAACCTGATGACACTGTTGAAAAAGTCGATGATAATAAAAACTCTAAGAAAGATAAGACTAAGAAAAAGAGGAAAGATAAAAAAAATGTCAGTAAAGATGACATTGATAACGATGAAATTACTCTGCAGTTGTCTGATACTGAAAAGATGGATCTTTTAGAAGATTTGGATAGGAAACATTTTGACAGCGTCAGTTCTGACTCTAGCTCTGAATCTAGCAGTGACTCTGACAGCAAAGACACAGAAAATGATCTGAAAGAAGATAAACCATCCCCAGCAAAAGAGAAAGAAGACAAAAATAATTCAGAAGCTGAAAAAGTCGCTTTAGAAGGCGAGAAAGATTCTAATACGGATACAGAGAAAAAAAGTTCTAATACGGAAACAGAGAATGATAGTGTAAGAAAAGATACTTCTGATCTTTTGATTGACGAAAGTGCTAAAGAAAGTGTTCCTAAATCTTCTGAGATTGATAAATCAGAAGAAAATAAGGAAGCAGAAATTATAGAGTCAGTTGATACAGTGCCAAACAAAACTAATGATGAAGCCATTGAAAAGAATCTCGAAATTGCAGCTGAAAATGTAGAAAAGATAGATTCTAATGTAAAAGATAACACAAAGGATACCGATGAAGAGAATAAAGATAGTCCAATAAAAGATATAACGGAAAAAGATACTACAGTAGCTGAAAATGATAGTAAAGAAGCGAAAGAAACTGAAAAAGATTTGTCAGAAGGAGAATTGTCAGATAGAGAAAGTTCAGAAGTAGAAGCAGTGGACTTGAAACCCGAAGTCGTCTGTATTTCAGACGAAGAGGGAAATAAGAAAGCAAAGAAAAAGAAGAAGAAGAAAGATAAGAAATCTAAAAAGGACAAGAAGTCTAAAAAGAAGGATTTTCGTGAAAGCGCCGATCAAAACTTTTATAAAGATAACGCTGGAGATTCTCAAAGACAGGAATCCATAGACGAAACAACGCAATCAGATACTCCTTCAAACAAAACCACAGACCAACTCCCCACAACTGAAATCATAGACAAAGTAGACCTTACCGCAGAAAAAACCACAGACATAGACATAAAAGAGGAACCAATCATAGACAAAGATAGGCTTACAGCCGATTCAGACGACGATATAGAAGCAGTTTATGAAATAATGGAGCTTTCAGATGATTCTTCTTGCTGTGAAATAGAATGTACTACAACATTATCAAAAGAACCCACTGCCTCAGAAATCGAAGCCTTATCAGCAAAAATAGATGAAATAGAAAGAGAAGACATCATAACAGAGAAAGAGATACAAGATTACGAAAGAAATAAACAAGAAGAAGCAGAATTAGAAGATTTAGAACGTATTTCATGGAAAGATCGGTATTTAGATAGCAAGAAAGTCAAAACGGTTTTAACCACAGCAAATATACTGAACGCATTGAGAAAGAAGAATAGAGACTTGAAGAAGAAGTTAGCTGAATCTAAATTGAATACAGAAGAGACTGTTGTGGAAGAGAATAAAGAAATAGAACAGAATGTTCTAGAAGGGTCTATAGAACATTATAATACTCTAGAAGCATTAACTACATATGTTGACCCTGTAAAAGAATTGCCAAAAGATTTAAAGAAAGATGCCAAATTGCTTCTGAAAATGTATAAGAAGTTGCTGAAATATAATGATATGAATAAGCCAGAAGATCCTAATAAGAAGCGGAAGAAGAAGAGTAAGAAGAATAAGAAAGATAAGAAGGTTGAAGGCAAGGATGGAAAAGATTGTGGAGAAGTTGCGATGGAGAATATTGATGTAAGAGTGGAAGAAGTGGGGAATAAAGATGTTGAATGAAATTGTATTTATATAGAGGATAGAAAATAAAATTTTAAATAAGTACTGTGTTGTATTATTAAAAACCAACTTATACAGGGTGTATTTTTGGTGTTGCACAACTCGCTAGGAGATGATTCTACTCATAAAAACAAACAACTTTTATAATGGTACCAACTCTGAAATCGCGAAAAAATATCAGCTGTTTCATACATTATGGTCGAGGGCATTGAACTTTTGTTAGAAACAGCTATTTTTTTCGCTATTTCAGAGTTGGTTCCATAATAAAAGTTGTTTGTTTTCATGAGTAGAATCATCTCCTAGCGGGTTGAGCAAGACCAAAAATACACCTAGTATAATCAATTTTTGTAACTAAAATATTTAAAAAGCAATCAATGTAATATTAATATTAAATATTCTCCGGGCGAAAGAAACTAGCGTCTATGTAATTAGAACTACCTGTTCCTCGCGGTTTCATCCGCGTTACTTAATGTTTTTGGTTACTGCTTCGCTCCCGTGGGACATTGCGTGATATTATATAGCCTATGTTACTCAGGGATAATGTAGATTTCAATGAAAAAAGTATTTTTGAA
Source organism: Athetis lepigone (assembly GCA_033675125.1). Lineage (NCBI taxonomy): Eukaryota > Metazoa > Arthropoda > Insecta > Lepidoptera > Noctuidae > Athetis > Athetis lepigone. The sequence continues at coordinate 2,777,262 of CM066242.1, forward strand.
AACGGTCCAGTAGTTTTTGAGTTTATTCGTTACATACAAAAATACAAATCTTTCCTCTATAAAATATTAGTATATGTAGATTATACAATTGTTTTGTAAATTGAATCGATGAAATATAAATAAGGTTAAAATAAAAACCACAACAAATGAGTAACAAAACGTATTTATTTTGAAAATCACAGGTATATTGTATTATCATTAAAATAATATCTTTAAACAACTCAGACGGCCATCTGATCCAAAGCTAAGTAGAGCTTGTGTTATGGTAATCAGACAACTGATATACATACTTATATAATTTATAAATACATACATATTATAGATAAGTTACACCCAGACACAGAACAAACAATCATGCTCTTACAAATAGATATCTTTTTGCAAGTCCATTGGTCGCTGTTAATAATATAATTTATGTACAGGCAAGATTTAAAAGGCACATAGTAATATATGCCTTATAATTATTTTGCAATACAATTTCAAGTTTTGAAAGTCAATGTTATATATGTCACCGGAAAATAACAAGATCCGTAAGTTTATCAATCTACTAGGAAGTTTATAAACTTTCGTAGGATTCTAAACGGGAGATAAATTGTAATATTTTACGTCCACATTTTCGTAAATTTATTAATTTCCGACGTCATATGGTAAATTTATAAACTAACGGATATCTATTCGTAAGATTTTATATGGTTCGACCAATCACAGAAACTCTTTTAAATATACGCATCTTTGAAATACGTAAAATAACACACTGCTCTCTGATTGGTCAACGTTCATAGATTATGTTCCGTGGCGAACAATGGCGGCCGCGAGGAAGGAGAAGTGACACGTGACAGTTAACCAATCAGATCGTGCGTAGCGTTTGGTTACTGCTTACTTATTATTTTACGAGTGAGTTCAGTAAGTTTATCAATTTACGAAAATGTGGACGTAAAATATTACAATTATCTCCCGTTTAGAATCCTACGGAAGTTTATAAACTTCCTAGTAGATTGATAAACTTACGAATCTTGTTATTTTCCGGTGACATATATACAAGATGTATTTTTGGTCTTGCACAACCCGCTAGGAGATGATTCTACTCATAAATACAAACAACTTTTATTACGGAACCAACTCTGAAATCGCGAAAAAAATATCAGCTGTTTCTAACAAAAGTTCAATGCCCTCCCGACCATAATGTATGAAACAGCTGGTTTTTTTTTAGATTTCCTAGTTGGTTTGATAACAAAAGTTGTTGGTTTTTATGAGTAGAATCGTCTCCTAGCGGGTTGTGCAAGACCAAAAATACACCTTGTATACAGGGTGACTGGTCTTTAGTGTACGATACTTTAACACGTGATTGTGCTCATGTTAACCAACAACTTTTACTATGAGAACAAACCTGAAATCGCGAAATAAATTCTTGTTTAGTACATTTATGTTTGCCTAATGTACTGAACAGCTGATATTTGTTCTCGATTTCGGCTTTGCTCCCGTAATAAAAATTGCTTATTATCATGAGCACAATCACGCGTTTAAGTATCGTATACTTATAACCAGTTAACCTATATAGGTGACAAGCGATCGTACGGCTTTTAAATTCAATATTATTAACCTAATATTATGCCTTCAAGTATCAATTCAATTAATAATAATTATTATTTATTATAAATTCATGTTATTCTACATCCCTCGTTATTTTCTGTCGTACCTATTTTCTTGTCCTGTGTTGTGTCTGCAGTCTGAAAAAACATAATAATCTATATATATATAAAAGAAAGTCGTGTTAGTTACACATTTTATAACTCAAGAACGGCAGAACCGATTTGGCTGAAAATTGGTGGGGAGGTCGCTTAGGACCAGGTGTGTAACGACTGACATAGGTAATAACAAAATATCTAACGTTCACTTGACATATTTTCAGTTAACATTATTTTGTTTAACATAACGATCACTTGACATAATGAATTGTTGATATAATTTCATTTTACCTAATTTCATATGACATAATGAACATTTCCTATAATGCACATTTCACATAATAGAATGTTTTACCTGAAAATAAAACAATATGCATAACCTTATTTGAGACCTATAAAGTGAGACAGCACCACTTCCGGCTGGCCTTGACAGCCCCTCAACCAATCCCACCAGCTTCCGCCCAGCCTCTTGACAGAAGTAGTGGGGGTAATGACAGGTGACAGCTGCCATATTGCAGGTTTTTAACTTCACATGAAATCTCACTTTCGGTGGCCCTAATTGGGCCACCAGGCAGAAATTAATATAGGTCTCAAATAAGGTTATGCATATAATAATTGTTTTATTTTCAGGTAAAACATTCTATTATATGCGATGAACCGTTATTTGAGACCTATAAAGTGAGATGTGTTTGTTATCGCCTGGTGGCAAGCTGTCTTATGATGTATGCCAATGTGTGATGTGATTGTGTAAAGTGTATCAAAGTAGGTACTTTTATCATATTAATAAAATTTTAACACAACGAAAATAGAATATATGTTTTAATGTAAATAATTCTGACACACAAGTAGTGTATAATTAAAAGAGTTGGTAGGATTTTATAAATAGAAACAAACAAAATAAGACCAAGAATGCAAAAATAATCTTTATTATATTTGAGGTTATAACAACTATGATCATTGTTAGACTATGAAATCAAAAACTGTAACTTCACATAGCTTACTACAATATTATTGTAAATTGCAAACGAAAAGTATAAACAAGTTAGGTAATTATAATAGTGATTTCGTTATTCGTTTCAAAACATTTGAGAATCAACAACCAACTGTACTTGCTATGTACTAAATTAGTAGGTAACTTATTACATTAGTAGTTAACCGAAACACTTATATCACTTGAAAATAATGAGATAAATTAGTGGCGTCTGAACCTCCTGATCTAATCTCAGAAGAATAAAAACGGGCGAAGGTGTTAGGCGTTCGCCAGTTCCCTTTAGCCATCACCTCGTCGATGGAGCAGTTGTCCAGCCAGTTGAGCGAGGCAGCGGCGCTGCGGGTGCTGCCCGCGCTCGCCTCTACGCCTGCCTCTCGGAGGAGAGACTTCACCCAGTTAGCCAACATAGTCCTGGATGCTGGCCGTGTGACACCAGTTGTTGATATAAATAAATTCGATATATTTACACTAGATCTTCTCAGATTCGACAACTGGATGAGTGTTCGAATCCACTTAACAGGACATAAACTATTGTTAATTTGTGAAATTAATTTCCATGAAGATTGCCTGTGCACATAGTTGTCTGTCTTCGAACCAAAAACAGGGTGAAAAACAATGAAATCAGTATGATCTTCAAAATGGTCTGTATCATTGTGCAATAGCGTCAAGTCATGTACACGGCGGCTAGATGCGAGTAAGAGTATTAGTGCAGTAATACGAGATGCCTGATATAAACTAGGATTATCTGGAATGTTAGCATTCAGCCAACTAACTACCTGCCGTGGATCCCATATTGTAGGTTTAATCGACTGGCAGTTCTTAGCGTGTGCTATTGAAATTGATTTTAGGATTCTTTGCACAAAAACATTGTTACTGAGCGATTCCGACGAGGGGTCTGTCAAAGTGGCAATCGCAGATTTGTACACAAGGATAGTTTTATAAGATAACTTGAGCGTTAAGTGTAGAAATGCTAAGTATTTAGCCAATTGCGTACCAGATGGATTCAAATAGTTGACATTATGTTCCGCACACCATGTCTGCCATTTCAACCATATGCTTTGGTACACTTTTTTAGTAGAAGGACGCCAACTAGATTGTAAGAGGTTAATTTCATCAGTAGCAACCTTCTAAGTGTAACGACCACCCTTCAGGAGCCAAGCTTCTAGGTGTATCTTGTCGACCTGTGCTGGTGGTAACTGTGTCCGTGTGTCCGTTAGCCGGCAGCGAAGACGCGTTATTGTAAAGGGAGCTCGGATGGCTCGCTTCTTGAGGTCGGGCCGCCAGTACACTTTGTGCCACCTCGGCACTATTACTATGTACTTGCCTTTGCAGTGGTTGAGGTGAGCCAGGACTCGCGGCAACAAGTGAGGCGGCGGGAAGACCCACGCCAGTGGGTAGTCCCACCTCCTGCTGAACGCGTTGCAGTATTCTGCGTTCGAGTCGTTGCAATCTCGCGATACGTAGCGAGTAAGCACATGAGCGTTGTTTGAGGCGAATAAATCTATGACGGGCGTGCCGTATTTTTTGAATACCTTCTGACATGCCTCCTGTGAGAGGGTCCATTCTCCTGGTATCTTTAGCCTTGAAAGTAGGTCTGCATCGACGTTGTAATGTCCTGGGATGTATTGTGGACTTATTTGAATCTGTTTCTCGTCGAGCGTTTGAAATAGGGCACACGTCAGTTGGTATAGCTTCTTGGAACGAAGTCCGCCTTCGTTTCGTAGATAGCTTACAACACTTTTGTTGTCCGATTGCATTAGAAGCGTGGAATCGGTTAAGAGGTGGCCGAAATCTTGCATGGTCTGAACTATAGCCCACATCTCTTTCAGATTGCTGTGCCAACGTAGTTGATCGGGAGACCAAGTTCCACTGAGTGGCGTATTGTTTAACATCGCGCCCCATCCTTTTCCCGATGCATCCGTCGTGAGGTAGTGTGTCACAGGTGCAATGTGAATGGGTGTCCTGGATGTTACATGTTTTACCCACCACTCTAATTCTGTCAACACTGCACGCGCGATAGGAAACTTTTGAAAAGGTTGTCCTCTTGGCATAATTGACGACGCCGTTTGGATCGGGCGGCAATGAAGTCGACCTCTGTGCACGACATAAGCAGCAAAATTCAACATTCCTAATAAACTTTGTGCGTCTCTCAAACTCCATTGAAGGGTAGATAGTAAAGAGCGAATCTTGTTTACAATTTTCTGACATTTGTCTATGGGCAGGTATTTGGAATTCAGACCGAGATTCCAAGTCACGCCTAGATAATCGATTACCTTTACAGGTGTTAGAATCGATTTGCTGTCGTTTATCGTCCAACCTAGAGACGTAAGTACATGAACGGCTTCCGCAACCTGATCGATTAGCGTGTTGCGATCTTGATTCGCGATTAGATAATCGTCGAGATAGACAATAATTCGGAGACCCCTGTCTCGCAGTAATTGTGCTACCCAGTTGGAAATCGTCGCAAACGCTTTTGGAGCAGATGACAGCCCGAAGGGGAGACATGTCATCTGCAGCAGTTCGGGATCGGAGTCGGCATGATGACTGTATAGGACTCTTAAGAATGCTTGATGTGACCGCGCGATTGGAACGTGAAAATATGCTTGTGTCAAGTCTATTTTCACTACCCAATCCGCTTCTTGTAAAAAATCTGGTACCCGATACATATTTATCAGGCGAAATTTCATGTCTGTGACGTAATGATTTAAGTTTTTTAGATTGAAAATGGGTCGGTCGTTCGAGTCCGTCTTTTTTACTAGAAACATTGGACAAACGAAACTCGGTGTTGCCAGAGCTGGAACGAGTACTTTTTGTTCTTTTAAAGTGCGAATCTGATTTGACATATCGCGACTTGCGGGTGTTTGAAATTTTTTGAGACGATCGACGTTTAGTAATGGAGGGAGTTTTGCAAATGGAATCCGGTAACCTTCTATCATTTTTATGATGTGAGAGGGTGCGCCTAAATTTTGCCAAACATGAATATAATTTTTTAAACGCCCTCCGTAAAAATGACTGCGATAGTCACTTGTGAAATCTATTGTTAGGTTTACGATTAAAACCTTTTTTATCATCTGAGCGTTTGGTACCAGATTTATTACCAGAAGGACGGTTATTCTTACCTTTGTTATCGTAGACCCGAGATGTAGTTGGCCGGTCAAAGTAGGGTTCCGCACCCTGATTTAATGACCTCCGCGGTCGTTTTGATTGAAAGTTTTCTCTTTTGTTAGGCACAGATTTGTATGGCTCTTCTGCAGAGCGTTTCTGGCCAGTGAATAATTTGTTTGCCCCCCCCCCGCTTTCTGTAGGAAAGAGCTTAAACTATCTGGATTAAAGAGGAAAGATTTAGTAGGGGGAATCTTTCGAAGGTCCTCCTTAATAAATTTGTCCTTAACGCCTGACAGAACACTGTCACGACGTTTTTGAATTGTGTCTGACCGACGACCACAAATAAGCTGGGTTAAATCATCGCAAACCTTCATATAAGCGGATTTTTCAGCAAATAATGAATTAATTTTCTCAAAAAGTGTATCGGAATTCAAAGTACAATTTGGATCCTGAGACCATTGGATAAGTTGTTGAAGGCTTGATTTTAAAATTTCATTTTGTTGGAACAGTGCATGCGTCATTGCGCCAAAAGATCTGTCTAATAACCTAAGCCATGACGAATTAGGATCGTAATATCTCAGTTCAGTGTTAACATCGAGCTCATAGAAACCCGGTTGTGCCAAGTATTTTTTCTCAGTTTCTACGAATCGAACACGATCCCATTCGTTGGTATCGAAACGTTGCAAATTGGTCAATAAAGCGACTCGGGTGTCAGAAGCAGACTCAACGTTTGCCTCTTTTAAATTAGTGCTGATAGTAGGTACATCGAAATTTTTAGACGACGTAGGTTTACTGAGCAAAGGTTCATTAGCAAATAAAGAGGAGCGTAGCTCTGAGCTAGGGTGTAAGGACATGTTCGAGGAATCGGATTCACTATCATCGCCCCGAGTCCGCTTAAAAAAGTCAACAATTTCTCTTACTTGGTTCGTCAATTTGTCTAAGTCACGTGCACCAGAACGTGACCTCCTAGTCCTCTTCGTGGCGCGGCTGCGGCTGCGGCGGCGTGGAGCCGGCGCCGGCGACCTAGAACTTACTGATGTACACGTGGAGCACGAAGACGACGACGAACTAGAAGCGGAGCGCGCGCGTTTCGGGTTCCGCTTGTCTTTTTCCGAGGAATTAGGCATTTTTGATTTTGTAATAAAACGTATTTAAATAAAATATTTTATCGAACAGCAGCGCTGTTTTTTCTTGAGGGGTGTTGTCGCACCGAAAGTTGATGCCAATGTGAAGTTAAAAACCTGCAATATGGCAGCTGTCACCTGTCACTACCCCCACTACTTCTGTCAAGAGGCTGGGCGGAAGCTGGTGGGATTGGTTGAGGGGCTGTCAAGGCCAGCCGGAAGTGGTGCTGTCTCACTTTATAGGTCTCAAATAACGGTTCATCGCATATAATACTTATTTAGCATATTATTTATTTACTATAACATAATATAATGTCTAAGTAACTTTTTAATATAATTTAGAAAATCTGATACGATTTTAAACGCCTGGTGCTAGCAAAAATGCATATACAATAAATATTGTATTAAGTAAACTTAAAATGGTTTGAGACCACTCTAAGCCATCATGACATTAGTTAAATACCTAAATAAATGTTTTATGCAATGATGTTATAAGTAAAAAAGTGTAGATAGGATATATGCAGTCAAAAAGTGGCACATTAAAAGTTTGCCAATTGACAAACATGATACTGAGTATCGCGTTGACATTTGACGTTTATCTCTTTTTCACTCGCACTACTTCAATCATCTGTCATCCTACTTTGACGTGTAATGTATGTGTGCGTTAGTATGCCGTTTTTGAAGATAGAATTTCGTTTATGTAACCTATCTACACCTTGTTACTTATAATATCATTGGTTTTATATAATTAAATAAAAAATAAATAAATAATGATAAGAAATACTCACAATACTGGAATCTTTAGTTTCTAAATAAGGTATGTTGGGCTGTTTGCCGAACAGTCGTTTGATAGAACCGAAGCGTACCGGGCGAGTGGGCGGCGCCGGGGCAGCGGGCTAGTCACACAGTAAACAATCTAAATAAATATATAGATTACACTAGAAATAAATACACTAGGATAAATATATAGATTACACTAGAAATATCGAAAGTACCGGAAATTTCCGGGACTGTCTGTACCGGAAGAAAAATCTTTGTACTGGTTTGAAGTAAAGAGCAAAATGGGGAAATTTTTTGGATATTATCAAAGTTTTTGAGACAATTACAGTACTTACTGTAATCTTCAAAATTAGTAACATAAGATCCGGGAATTTTTAGTATTTCAATATTAATAGAAATATTCGAGTATCAAAAATAATTCCCAAAAAATTCCATCTACCTGAGAAATCTACTTAGGATATTTAATTTATCATAATTTCCTACAATTATCAGTACCAAAACCTATTGGGTATTGGGTATTGATAGGTGTAGAGAAATACGTAAATATTTTCATTTTCAAAATGGAAAATTTATCATAATTATACAAAATATTTGTACCAAAATTCAGCAACAAAATTCCCATAGTACCATCTCAATAGGTACCAAAATTCTCGAGAAACTTCCGGGAATATAATTCAGTAAAAAATCCACAATTTTTCTATATTTACATTCCCGAAAATAAAATAGTAGGTAGTAAAATTCCCAATTCTTTTCTTCAAAGTTCATAGAAAATTTCAAGTTCAAATACCCTCTTCAGTACCGAAAATTTCCGGTAAAAAGGCCTAGGAATAGAAATTCCTAATTATTTTCTCCAAAATTCCCGGCAACTTTCAACCCAACCACCCAACAAAGCCCAACCTTCTCTATAATACACTGACCTGTGTGACAACAGTCTGCGGTGACTCCACAGTCCCAATAACTGGTGTGTGTGCACCGCACGGGCATGAACCCGCGTCGCTGAGCTCACTGCGAGCGCCGCACACGCACTGAGCACATGTTGCTTTAGGCTGAGCTGAAATAAATCAATAACTTGGGACAACTTATAAGTTATACAAATGAAATTAAATTGTTTGTTATGCAAGTAAGATCTTAAAATGGATGACATTATGAGTAAAAAGATGTAGATAAGTTATAGGATGGGTAGTGGGTAAATACGCGTCGGGTATTTACCGAGTAAAAACAGTTCCATTGGGTAATTACCGAGTAAAATTTTTGCAGTTAGTTATTTACCGGGTTAAAACTCTGCATCATATTGGAATTTACCGGTAAACATCCTGCAATTGGGTATTTACCGAATAGAACACTGATTTTGGATATATACTAACTAAAAATCCTGCATTTGTGTAGTTAACAGGTTAAATCCCTGCATTTGAGTATTTACATTATGTTGTATGATGTTTAGTAAAAGTATATTTTGCATGGGACCACGAATTTATAATCACTTACCAAAGCACATACTGGAGATTAAAAATAATGACCTATTTAAACACAAGATTAAAGATATAATGCTAAACAAGGCCTATTATAGTGTTAATGAGTACTTAAATGATAAATCCATCTTGTAAAGAATTAACAATACCTAGTCAAAATACTTAATATTACTGTTATCATGATTCTAAAATCTGTAATTTTGTTTATATCTGAGGTTATGGATTTGTAATACAATATTCGATCTTTATTCGAAATACCATTAAGGACCAAAGTCAATACTAAGTGAGATGACTATAGACTGACAAGTGCCTTTTTAAGATTATTGTTATTATCATTATTATCAGCATATCATCGTCTGCGGACATGTTCGCCTTTCAAACTGATCTACTGAATCTCGAAGCATACTGCCATAAGAACAAGCTTGATCTGAACCCTAAAAAATGCTCAGTTGTAACGTATTCCCGTGGACGATCAATCCTACCCACAAAATATACTCTTGGTGGTCATATATTACCTAGATATAGTACCATTCGTGATCTGGGGGTTCATCACGATTTCACTCACAAACTCATTTTCGATAAACATGTCGATACCATTGTCGCTAAAGCCTCGAAATCCCTTGGTTTCATAATGCGATTATCCAAGTGCTTCACTCAAGCCAAGACATTAAAAATTCTATACTGCACTTTTGTTCGAAGCCAATTGGAATATGCATCGGAAATATGGAGTCCATGTTATCACAAATATATTGACCGTATCGAGCGCATACAAAAAAGGTTTATCAAATTCTTATGCTTTCATCAAGGGGTTCCGTACCAGTCCAGTGACTATCTCAATCTTTGTAAAAAATATCATCTCTTACCTTTGATCAATCGTCGTGAGATCTCCGATTGTATATTTTTGTTAAAAACGGTTCGAGGTGACATAAACTGCTCTGATATTTTGTCTTCTTTCTACTTCAATGTTCCAAGCAAGTCCAAAAGGTTTAATCCACCACTACGAGTGCCATTTTCAAAAACTAATTACAGACAAAATTCGTACTTTGTGCGTGTAAGTGGGTATTTTATTTTAATGAGGTGTGCAAACAGTTCGATCTTGATATTTTTGATACGAGTGTGACCACGGCAAAAAAGCGTTTATCTAGTAACTTTTTTGATGCTTAATGCTTGACCTCTTTGGATTTCATTATTCTTTAAATTGTATTAGTTTTTTATATAAATTAGGTATTGGTCTTGACCTGTATATATTTAATTTTTAATTCTTAGTTTTATGGCATGCGGTATGTTCATTTTGCTCCACAGTTCTCTATATAACAAACAAGTTCTAGACGTGAAGACTTGTAATTGGCTGTCAGGTTATTGTTCTGTTATTTATCACCATTTTGTATTTAGCTGTAAGTCTTCCATAGTTTTTAAATAAATAAATAAATTAAAATTGTATTTGACATTTAAAAATTGTATTTGAAATTTAAAATTTGTATTTGACATTTAAAAATTGCATGCCGACAGGCGAAACATAGCGCACTCTTATTATGTATGGTTCATCATGTATTATGTACTTATTACCTATGTTTGCAATAAATAATTTTGACTTTGACTTTTACAGTATTAAAAATAACAATTTACTATAATATCTAGCTACGGTATCTTAGATTAATTAATAAGGTCTTCAAAAAAGTCATAATTATTATTCATAATTAAGAACTTAGCTTGTTTGCGAATTAAGGTATCGATATGCATCTTCTGTCCTTTTCTTTAAGAAATGGAAAGAGAAAGACGCACTTAACTTAAATTACGTTAGTTTGTGAATAAGAGAATCAGCACCACGGTCGTGTAAGTAACATATCTACACCTTTTTACTTATAATTATTGTCCTTAACAGTTAATATCAAAAGTAATACTCACTATTATTATAGTGACAAGTATTCGCTGTAGTGTTGACTTGACAAGGCGTAGTATTACTGGTGTCTTGAGAAAAACTGCCAGATTTGAGATACAGCTTCAATTCTTCTGCGCGTTCCATGTATCTGAAGATAGATAATAATTATATAACCAAGAGGCATCGTGACGTGGGTTGTTGTCTGATAGGCAGTCGCTTCACGTAAAACACTGGTATCAGCTGAATCCGGTTAGACTGGAAGCCGACCACAACATAGTTGGGAAAAGGCTAGGGAGATGATGATGATGACTTGGGAAAATGCTAGGGAGATAATGATGGGTTGGGAAAGGGCTAGGGAGATAATGATGGGTTGGGAAAGGGGTAGGGAGATGATGATGATGAATTGGGAAAGGCTATGGAGATAATGATGGGTTGGGAAAAGGCTAGGAAGATAATGATGGGTTGGGAAAAGGCTAGGGAGATGATGATGAATTCGGAAAACTAGACTTTTCCCAGACTAGAAAAAGGCTAGGGAGATGATGATGACTGCTAATCACTATATTGGAAGCCGATCCCAACATTGTTGATATAAATGATAGAGAGATGATGATTATCAGTTGGGAAAAGGCTAGGGAGATGATACTGATGAATTGGAAAAAGGCTAGAAACATGACGATGATGAGTTGGGTAAAAACTAGGGATGATGATGATGACTGCAAATCACTAGATTGGAAGCCGACCCCAACATCCATATCCATACTAATATTATAAATGGGAAAGTGTGTCTGTCTGTATGTTTGTCTTTCCTTCACGGCAAAACGGAGCGACGAATTGTCGTGATTTTTTAAGTGGGGATAGTTGAAGGGATGGAGAGTAACATAGGCTACATTTTGTCTCTTTCTAACGCGAGCGAAGCCGCGGGCAAAAGTTAGTTGTTGATATAAATGCTAGAGAGATGTTGATTACGAGTTGGGAAATAGCTACGGAATAATGATAAATTATGTTTTGTACCATCTATTTATCTACCACATTTTAAGCGAATAAATGATTCTGATTTGATTAACTACTCCGCCTTACCTGCTCAACTTAGCAGCCAGCGCCGCGCGGCGTAAGGAGTCCGTCTCACATCCGACACACGGTACAAGGTAGAGTAGACTGTCCCTGTATGAAGTAAATGCCTCTTCTAGCTGTCCTGAGGAGTCCAGTTCTATCGCTCTCTTTATTAGCGTTACTGCCTGAAGAGAGAATAAATTTATTGATTCAAGGCAATTATAACATTTCGTTGAAACTATACTAATACGATTTCTCCAAAAGAATTAATAATTTATTTCGCCTTTTCTATTCATTTATTGAGAAAAATCTTATTTCTTATTGAAATATATTAAGCAACGAGCTTAAAAAAATCGATAAGAAATATTAATGTAAATCTATGATAAATAATAGTAATACTAGGTTAATTTTTGATCTGTAATCTGAAATCTAGAAAAAAAATATCAGTTATATATCTAGTCAATTAAAAAAAAACAAATGCACTAAACATTTTCTTATGTATTTTTTGGTAAAATAAACTCACTTGTGGGTTAGTTTATTCTGTCAAACTTGTCGTTTTGGCAAAATTGCGGCTTTGATTCCTTTACAGTATCAGTACAATCATATGGTGACTTAGTTTTAACCAAAATTAACCTCAAATGTGGCTTAGTCCATTTTAACAGTATAAGTGCTAATGTGGATTCGTTCATTTTAATAAAATAACCACAAATATGGCTTGGTTTATTTTGACAAAATATACGTAAATTACGTCCTCTAAGTACGTCACTTAGAGGATCCAGCGGAAGATCAGCGTCAGGTGTATTTGCCTGACACATGCTGAGCTGGACTCCCATTTGGTGCAACCATGAGACGCACACCGAACCATTTTTTTTTATTTTTTTATAATCCTTTTCATTGTGTACATTTATTTCCTTCTTTTTTTTATATTATTTCACTGTGGCATTTGAGTTTTTGTATGTAGTTTTTTAATTGGTTTTTTTTTTCATTGTTTCTTTTTTTAGTGTTGTGTATGTCTTGTGAGTGTGTACCAAATAAATGTTTTATCTATCTTTATCTATCTATATATTACCTAGTACATTTTAACAATCCTACCTTTTCATAGTTCTCCTTAGACGGCATATGCGTTAGATCCAAATACTCGTTGTTAAAGAAGTCGTCATACGAAATTCTGTTGTTGGGATCGTGTTGTAGCAGACGCAGGAGTAAGTCACGACATCCCGGAGATATCGACGAGTTTGCTGGGATCTGGGAACAGTGGGACTACATTACAGTGGCGTGTCTACAGGAAAAAACCAATACAAGCCCAGCAAATTTATGATTTAGTAGCTTTTTCACGCGGCTTCACCCGCGTAATGATAAGTTTTGTGTAAAGGTATTTTTGTCCGTTTTTACTACATTTTTCATTGTTGCCTTGCCTAAGCAGGCAGTAGAATAACATAAGGTAGGTTATAATCCTCGACAACTCAAAACTACCTACAATTGGTTTATTTAAATTAAATAATTAAGTTTACACCATTAACCAATAAATGTTAGACACAATTTCTATAAAACCTCTTTTAATTTCAGCCCAATAAATTCGGTTCATTTTCAATTTGCTATAAAATTAGATTTTTAGTTGTTTTGAAATCAATAAATACTTGTAGATGATCAACTGAGTTGTTATTTTAGTGACGTCATACAAAATCTATTGGAGAATTGCGTTTTGACAGCTCATAAAAAGTACGTCAATTGATAATGGTGTAAAATACCGTATTGTAAGTGTGTGTTTGAATGATAATAGTCATGATCGCCTCGGGAGAAGTTACTTGATGATTTCCAATTCTCAAAAAAAAATGTCTACAATGATGGTGATAATGAAAATAATAAGTAAGTCGTTACCTCGATAGGCGCCTGCCTCTGTATCTTGTCGACAAGCTCCTTGAAGGTGCTGGACGAGTAGGGCGCGCGACCAAACAGACACTCGTACATAATCACCCCTACAGACAGAGCGGTGCTGTTAGAATTATTACCAGGGGCCCTAGCCTGCTATTACAATCGTGTCTCAATGACCAGTCATCGGCCGGATATTTTTTTTTTTATTATTATGGGCTTGCTCTTGGTCCCAGACTAGCCCGAGGGCATAGACGGAGCCTACGATGGAGCGAGCTTACCCAGTAGATGCCTATGCACTCGTTTCTTAAATACTTCCGGGTTATATGAATTTCGAAACACAGACGCCGGCAGGGAGTTCCATTCCTTTGCGGTGCGCATTATGAACGATTTTGAGAAGCGCTGCGTGCGGATATGAGGAATATCAACCAAGAAAGGGTGGGTGATTTGACAACTTTGACAGTTTTTGTATGGGAAATGTGTCAAAAGTTTGACGTTACGCGTCAAAAATCGATTATTGAGACACGATTGTAATAGCAGACTAGGGCCCCTGGACTATTGGGCTGAGGGTATCATCTAGTATCAAAGTTTAAATGTTCTTTAGATTGCATCATTTTAAGGGTGCCTGATAAGTAATGCCTTCATGAACTATTCCGAAACCCCAGCAGGCATTGGACCCATCCGGGGTTGCGGAATAGTTCTAATAGTTACCGTGACCCCGGAACATAAAGGACAACCGAAGGAACATGAATGGGTTTTAGTCAGTAAAAGTCTGACATGCCCTCCCGCCCCACCCAGGACGGGAGAAGACATTTGATGATATCCCACTCACCAAAAAAAAAGCTACTTACCAACGCAAGTTTATCACAGACATCGGTGAAGGAAAACATCGTGAGGAAACCTGGACTTGTAGTTAATATAAGTCCGAAATCGCCAAACCGCCTTAAGTGCGTGGTGATCAATGCTCGTGCCTTCTCTGTATGAGAAGAGGTCTTTGCCCTGCAGTGGGACAGTTATAGGCTGGTATTATTTACTTACCGACGCTCCACAAGTCGACGCGTGCGTCGTAGTGTCCGCAGAGCATCTCAGGCGCCATGTACAGCGGCGAGCCGCGCACTGTGCGACCCGCTTCTGAGCTCATGTGTTGAGCGAAACTATGAGGAAACAAACATTTGTCTTTTTTTGTTATTGATTGGAAACAACTATAGCCGCACGTATAACAAATTTCTGGCGTGGCGGCGCATGCGGTGGCGACGCGTCGCCACGCTATATGATGGTGTATATATACAGTCACAGTCTTGTGTACTGTGTGGCGATGATGTAATGTCAATGTTTCACATCTGCCAGGCGTCCCGTGACGGCTCACTTTTTTTTTAGTCTATAAGTATTCAGTTTGGATCTCAATTTAGGTAAACCATCCATAAATGCAGTTTAGTTTTATTTTAAATTTATAGGAATGTTTCCTGCATGACCGATTCAATTATTTCTCCCTAGAAATGCTAAAGTCACGTCTAACTTTAATTGCACGATGTATAAAACGTAGTAATGTAATTCACAAGAGGATATAAGACTATTAAATGAGACTCACCCAAAATCGGCGACTTTTAACATATATTTGCCGTCCGATCCTTTGTGTAGCAACAAATTGTGTGGTTTGAGATCCATATGTACTACACCTGGACAATAAAAACAGATCAAATTAAATAAGTTTTTACGTATAAGCAAGCACATCACTGTAACGCAGCCAGGTTGATACGGGCGAAATGAAAAATGCGGTTCTGAGATAGATGAAGTTGACTGTATCGTTGTGTATTTTGGAAAAGAAAAAGGGGCGAGATGCAAGATACAAATCCTTACTAATATTATAAATGGGAAAGTGTGTCTGTCTGTCTGTATGTTTGTCTTTCTTTCCGGCAAAACGGAGCGACGAATTGACGTGATTTTTTAAGTGGAGATAGTTAAAGGGATGGAGAGTAACATAGGCTACTTTTTGTCTCTTTCTAACGCGAGCGAAGCCGCGGGCAAAAGCTAGTGCTTTTATAGTAGGTACTGGTAACCTTTTGACCCTAGCGACATCTGAGGCAGTATATTTAAATTAGGTAGTGTAATTAGGTACGGCTACGGTGTCGCACACCTAGCGTAGCACCATACACAAGTCATTTAGTACACCGTTCGGTGACTAGATGGCGCTGTCTCTGACAATCACTAATAAGCTTAGTAAGTAATGTCAAAATGAGCCAACACACATTTTTAACCCCTGACGGAAAAGAGCAACGTTACCAAAAAAAAAAATATAAAAAAATTAGGAATAGTTTTAAAAGTTGCCGCGGCCCCGGAATGTAAAGGGCAACCGAAGAAACAAGGGTGGGTTTTAGTCAGTAAAAGTCTGACACTCCCTACCGCCCAGAGAGGGAGAAGTCATTTGATGATTTCCCATCCACAGAAAAAGGAGTAAAATAGTGGATAGAAGTTTGACATTCACAGTAAATCTATACTAATATTATAAAGAGGTAAAATTTGTTTGTATGTAGGAGGTAATCTCCGGAAGTAATGAACAATTTTGTTCCAGTGGGGTTCTAGCGGTTAAAAATTGTTTCACTGGTAGAAACATACTTTATTCGTGAGTGCTATAATATAAATAAGATATCATGTATATAAGCCGAACTATCTCAGTTTTTGCCTAGGCAGGCGGATGTTTACTGCCCAACGAAGTGGGCACGTGTCAGTAAGTGATAAATAATTTCATGGATTTTAACCATTGCTGATAAAAACTTACCTTTTTCTCTAAGAAACTTTAACGCTGAAGCCAACTGTTGAAGAAAATATCGAACCTGTAACAAGAATAGAGATGACGGCAGCATTAAAAAAATGGCATTCTGTTTAGTCCGTCTGATAGATCGACTGAAAAAACGGGACACGTATTTTTTGCTTGATCAAATTAATAAAAAAAATACAAAGATAAAGAGATACAAAGTTCCGGAGTGGGGGCTTTTGACGTCACCGTAATGCAAAAATTGTATCTTATTGTGACGTCATGCGCAACTTAAACGCACTGTATCGTCGTCATTCTTCGTTTACGAGAAAAAAGAAAAAAATAAGTGTCCAAAATTTTTTGATAATCTTTCAGACGGACTAATTAGTTTTTTTTGTCGTCTCGCCTATTGTGTTTTGTCTATATCATGAAACAACAGTAGGCATTTTGCTCTAAAAAATTGCACAACCAGACATAAAACATTTATCACCTAAACTAATACCTATTTATATCTTCTGTCCTTTTCTTAATAAAATTGAAAGAGAAAGATATACTAAACTTAAACTTAGTTTGTAAACAAGAGAATTGGCAACAATATTTTATTCTTTAAGTATTTATTATTTTTTCAATGTAAAATGTTATCCGAACTATTTATTGAATCTATGGTCAAACGCCTCTATTTCAATTGTGTTATGTTTAAATTTATAATAGTTTATAAACACTACTTTAAAAAAAAGTTAAGTGTTTTTTTTGGTGGAGAAAATCTTTAAATGTCCGGTCCGAATAAAAAAATCTTTTTATGTTGTATAGCCCATTTATAGAGGTAGGTATAGGCGATGTAATATCACGCTATGCCCTACGGCCGCTCCCATAGAAACCAAAAACGGTGAAACCGCGAACGACAGTTACTGAAATATTAAAATGTTATATTTTATCTTGTTGTTTTATGTCGTGATGGCCTAGTGGTTAAAGCGCCCGCCTCTCACGTAAGAGGTTGTGGGTTCGAATCCGGGCAAGTACCAATGTGACTTTTTCAATTCATATGTACTTTCTTAAGTTTATCTTGGACCTCGCAGACATCGGTGAAGGAAACCTGGACTTGTAGTAAATATAAGTCCGAAATCTCCAATCCGCCTTGAGCAAACGTGGTGATCAATGCTCGTGCCTTCTCTGTATGAGAAGTGGCCTTTGTCCTGCAGTGGGACAGTTATAGGCTGGTATTAAGTATTTTATATTTTATCTATGAGCTTTAGTGGCCTCAAAAAAATCAATCAAAAGAAAATAACGCTCTAAGTGAGCAAAATCGTAGATATAAGCTAGTATGACCATCACCTGTTTTTCCGGCACTCGTCCGTATCTGTGAATGTATTTAGACAAGTCACCGCCGCAACAAAACTCCATTATTATGTAGATGTTCCTGAAAATATTAATATTACATTGATTAATACATAAACCCATGTTTACAATCTTGATAACTAACAACTTTCTCAATTTCTTTTTTTTAAGTTTAGTGTTTGTTTCGGCCATTGAGATTCTCCCGCTTTAGTTTTTTATTTGTAGTTCACTATGCACAAATAAATGGTTTTTCTTTTTTTTTCCGGTCCGGTCGAAACCGAGGAGCCTGTCTAAGGGGTGTTTCTGCTCAAACTGCAGAATGAGAAGGTAAAAAATCATTTTGAAAAGTTGTTTGTTATTATGGGTACAATTGTGTGTTTGAAAAACTACCTATAACTTTTTCCCTGTTTATATCTTGTAAGGATATTGAAAGAAAACCGGCCAAGAGCGTGTCGGGCCACGCTCAATGTAGGGTTCCGTAGTTTCCCGTCCATCACAATAAGTGTACCTACTTACAAGTTTAAAAAAAGGCTATTTGTTACGTTGACATACTAAGTACGCAGAAATTATGTTGTACAACCTTTATGTCTTTTTTGTACAAAAACTGTCCTTTCTATCAAGTTTAAAATAATTTTCCTAGAAAGTCCTTATAAAGTTCTACTTTCCAGATTTTTTTCATATTTTTTAAACCTACGGGTCAAAAGTTAGAGGGGGGGGGGGGGGGACGCTTTGTTTTTTCCTTTTGGAGCGATTATTTCGGAAATTATTGACATTATCAAAAAATGATTTTAGTAAACCCCTATTCATTTTTAAATACCTATCCAACAATATATCACACGTCAGGGTTGAAATTAAAAAAAAACCACTTCCCTATTTACATATAGGGGGGCTACCCTAATAATACGTTTTTTTCCAATTTTTATTTTACCACTTTGTCGGCGTGATTGATATACATATTGGTACTAAATTTCAGCTTTCTAGTGCTAACGGTCACAGAGATTAAGCGAGGACGGACGGACAGACAGACAGACATGGCGAAACTATAAGTAGTCCGTAGTTGACTACGGAACCCTAAAAAAAGAGGAAAAATCATCAGTTTTTAAATCATGAGGTATTTTGAACAGAAATGTTAACAAATCATTGTTCATTTATATACATACTAGCTGTCCCCTGCGGTTTCACCCGCATTTTTCGTTACTGCTCCGCTCCCGTGGGTCGTAGCGTGATGGTATATAGTCTATAGCATTTCTCGATAAATGGGCTATGTAACACTGAAAGAATTTTTCAAATCAGACCAGTAACTAGTTCCAGAGATTACCCCCTACATACAAACTTACAAACCTACAAACTTACAAATTTTACCTCTTTATAATATTTGTGTAGACTAGCTGCCTCCCACGGTTTCACCCGCGTTAAAAATGTTAAGGGTGAACAACCCTTATCACTTAGGGGTATGAAAAACAGATAGTAGCCGATTCTCAGACCTACTGAATATGCATATAAAATTTGGTAAAAATCTGTAAAGCCGTTTCGGAGGAGTAAGGTAACTAACATTGTGACGCGCGAATTTTATATATATATAAGATTTAATAACATATAAAACCACTCACTTGTCATCCCACGTAAAATTCTTCATATGAACGATGTGAGGATGTGTCAAAGTCTTCAATAACCTGATCTCTGTGATCAGATTGTCCACCGCTGACCCTGAGTGCTTCACACGGGATTTGTCCACACATTTTATGGCTACGATGGAACGGGCACCCACCTGGGTAGATATTAATTCTTTATTTACCAAAGCAATCACATTACAAAGGTATTTTGAATACTTTATCCATATTTTTAATAGCACCCAAATTCTGATCACTGGTTCTGACTATTTAGTTTGGATATTGTAATAGTGTATATTAATTAATGGTAACACATTGATTTTAAAAGAGTATGTATGGAGTTTCTTGCTCATTCTTCTCCATAGAGAACAACCTTTTGGAATGGGCAACTATTATCAACTATTTTTAAATGTAATTGATGTTCCAAAGAGCCTCCATGGTGTAATGGAAACAAACAATTTGTCTTTAACTGTAACTAATAAGGAAATGACACACCTTTTTGGAAAACGCCTTGAGGAAAACCACACAAATATTATAATGATCTTACCATTACAAAATTTGTATTTATTTCTCCAAAAAAAAAAAAAATTTGGTAGTTTGATGCCAGAAAGTATGACCAGTCTAAACAAGGGGTATCGTGCCGCTTCACGTAAAACACTGGTATCCAGTTAAATCCAGTTAGCAAAAGGAAAAACAAACAAACTGTTGCCATTTACAAGCCAATAATACATGCAAGCTATTCTTACTAATTTTAGTATAGATAATGTATTTAATTGTACAGTGCCTGTACTATAATATTAAGGGTATAAATATTTACAATTTTAACAACATTTCAGACTTGTACGAGGTCACTTTCCTGTCGAGATTTCCCTTTAAATATCACCTCAAAACAGATATAAGCGTACTATTTGAACTTGCTGTAGTAGTATTTGCTTCCCAAAGATAATATTAAATAAATAATTTACAGTGTGTACATAGAAACAAAGGTTTTACAAAACTTTGGTTTACATACCTTCGTATACGCTTTGTAGACCGTGGAATAGCTACCAGAGCCTAGTTTTTCAGTCACTACATATCCGTCTATTTTAGGGAACGCCATTTCTTCGAATATTAATAAATTTATCGATAAGTTTTAATCATTTTTTCAAATAATCGTCCCGAGTTTTGATAACGAAGACTTGACAACGTCAGAAATGTCATAATCGATTGATTGACAGTTGACAGCTAAAGCGGTGCTGCCAGCTTTTTGTTGAGACGAAATTGTGGTAGTTTTTTTTTTCCAGTGAATTTCCAATATATATTGTTTCTAAAATACATAATAATTATAATATTGCGTATTTGAACAGGGCATTGTTAGTTTATTTCGTGTGTAATGTATCGACATTAAGAAAAAGAATTGCTGTATAGCTTTACATAAAAAACGTCGCGAGTGCTTTTTAAATTCTATTAGGTTCCATAGTACAATACACCGTCGTCAGAGGGCGCTAAGACCAAACGCGTAAATACTAGCCACTAGAGCAAATAAATCGAGAATATAAAATCTGATAGAATTAGGCATTAAACCAAATAGTTCGCAGCCCACGTGAATTCCCACGCCTACCATTGGGACATGCAGATACTACCAACATAAATAAACAACAATGCGACAAACTGATTGAATTAAAACCCTTGCTACTGCGGTTTGGTAAATAATTGAAGCTTGCACTAAAACAATAATGCCTACGGTGGCATTTGAGAAACGTTTGGAATGCTGGGGCCTGCTTTTATAGAACCGAGTTCAGACGGGGTCAAAGAGATAAAGAAGTGATTGGGGACAAAATCTTAAAAGGGGTTATATGTAAAATTGCCTTAATATGACATCAATAAGGGCAATAAGTCGTAAATTATAATTCAATCAAAATATTAGTCTCTTTTTACCGACTTTAAAAAAGAGGAGGTGGTCAATTCGATTAGTTTTATTGACGAGTGCTTATGGACACCGATTACGCTGAGATTTATGATCCGATTACAGTGATGCTGCTTTTTTTATTTATTCATGAAAATTTTGTTTACGTGGATGATTTCATTTGATTTCGTATCCGTTTTTTTAGAAATCCTTGATACTTAAACATTGCTTGTTGGAATTGCAATAAAATGCCATTATCAGGTGTACAACTAAAAAAAAAAAATAGACCGCCTTCGTAAGTATGCGTGACTTTTTGCCATTTTTTACCCAAAAATGGTACAGAACCCTGCGCAACTCCGACTCGCACTTGGCTAGTTTTTAAAGTAATTTATCACAAACACTACAGAGTTTTTAACCGAGTCCAAAAAAACCTCACAACCAAAGCTGGTACAATAACATTGAATGTCTATACCAGAGAGTTTGTCTCATAGAAAAGTAAACTTGCTAAGTCCAATTACGACAGCATCCTGCACGGAATACTAAATACCGGTGGACATAGAATCGATTCAAAAGCGTCGCATTAAGAGTTCGTAAGTTTCAAGGATTTACCAAATTTTGTGGTTTCTAAGAGTGTTAAGATTTGGTTGTGAGTATTTTTTTTTTTGGTGAGAGGGAAATCATCCAATGACTGCTCCCGTCCTGGGTGCGGCGGGAGGGCGTGTCAGACTATTACTGACTAAAACCCACTCATGTTCCTTCGATTGCCCTTTATGTTCCAGGGTCATGGTAACTATTATAAACATTCCGCAACCCCGGCAGGTTTGAGGTAGCTTGTAGTTGCTTTTATGGCAAGCAACATGTTTTTTTTTAAATAACTTTCTTCGAAATCTAAAAGCAGAAAAATAACCGGCAGTTCTCGTTCTGTTTGATGTTTTACTTATTTACTAGCTTTTGCCCGCGACTTCGTCCGCGTGGAATAATAGTTCCCGTTCCCGGGGGATTTTCGGGATGAAACTATCCTATGTCCTTTCTCGGGTCCCAGACTATATCTGTACCAAATTTCATTCAAATCGGTTCAGCCGTTTAGGCGTGAAGAAGAGACTGACAGACAGGAGTTACTTTCGCATTTATAATATTAGTACGGATACCTAAAGGGTGATTGGTAATTAGTGTGCGATGCTTAAACACGTGCGTGCTCATGATGATAACCAGCAACTTTTACAATTTTGTATGGGAACAAACCTGAATTCGCGAATAATATCAGCTGTCCAGTACATTATAATATAAATATCCCATACAAAGTTCCCATAGTAAAAGTTGTTGGTTATCATGAGAACAATCACGAGTTTAAGTATCGTGGGGTAACCGAGGGTAACCAAAAGCTAGTAAAGTTTACTAACTTCATCAAATCCGACCAATATTAACATCAGGCAGGTAACACCTAGTAAATTATAGGTATACCAACTTTTCAGGAGTCTAAATTCTAAACTTATGCCCTTACTAATAATCACTGTGTACAGTTATGCAATGAATAAAGCCTGTGTAACCATACATTTTTTGACGTATAAACCTGTCATAACTTTATGCAGCGTTTATTAGTAAGGCGCTTAGAGATCATATTGTTTGAACTTGAATATAATCCAACTACCGTTCAGTTGGCAGCACAGCAGATCTACGCGTTGAAATCATTGTTTCAATAATGTACTGAAACTTAATAGACCCAGAGTCGAGAATTGCGTGACAAGTAGGGAAACAAAAGACTTTCGGAATAATGTAATTTGCACGCGAGTGTGGACTTAATAAATCTCTAGTTTTACAAGTTTTCAAAATGCGATTTTCAAGATTTCGTTGATAGATTTGGTTTTACTACATACGGTATAACAAAGTCGGGTACTGCTGTCTGTCTGTCCCTAATGTCCCTATGTATGTCTAGATCTTTAAAACTTCGCAACGGATTTTGATGTAGTTTCTTTACACGAATGCCGAAAGGAGTGAAGAAGTGAGAAACATGAGGAAACCTGGGCTTGTGCTGAATATAAGTCCGAAATTGCTAAGGACAGAAGATACATTTTAGTTTAATCCTGCCAAATTAGACAGCGCCTGAAGAAAATTGGCGTATATTTAGTCGCCATGTTTTTAATGGCGTCTTAATTATCTATGGAGTGTCTTAATTTGACAGGACTTAACTAATATTTTATCTTCTGTCCTTTTCTTTTAGAAATAGACAGAAAAAGATGCATTTAACTTAAGTTTAGTTAAGTTTGTGAACAAGAGAATCAGCACTATTAATTATTATTCTTACTCAATAGGAAATCGAATTTAAAGAATTACAATAATCAGAAACAGTTAAGTAGCTCTCATATTTACAGACACGTATATATTAGCTTTTGCCCGCGGCTTCGCTCGCGTTAGAAAGAGACAAAAAGTAGCCTATGTTACTCTCCATCCCTTCAACTATCTCCACTTAAAAAATCACGTCAATTCGTCGCTCCGTTTTGCCGTGAAAGAAAGACAAAC
The DNA here is from genome assembly GCA_033675125.1 of Athetis lepigone. NCBI lineage: Eukaryota > Metazoa > Arthropoda > Insecta > Lepidoptera > Noctuidae > Athetis > Athetis lepigone. The sequence goes on from CM066242.1 coordinate 2,801,313, forward strand.
ATACAGACAGACAGACACACTTTCCCATTTATAATATTAGTATGGATACCTCAAGGTGACCTCCTACAGTGCCAGCTTACGCGTAAAAGATTAATGCATGGGAACTGTACCCGTGACCAACATGGTGTGTAAATCACGCAAACATTTTGGAGAAAGGCACTCGCTCCATTTAGCATTGGTACGTGGAATAAAAGAAAAGTTTATGATGGAGAAAAGATTAGCCATTGTTGTTTTTACCAAACTGCCGAAAGAAGGGGTATTTTTGAGCGTATGTATGTATGTCTCATTCTATGGCACGCTCTATATCCTAAATTGTTTAACGGATTTCGATATAGGAGGTGTGGTGCCGATTCTCTTGTGCACAAACTAACGTAAATTTAAGTTAAGTGCAACTTTCTCTTTCCATTTCTTAAAGAAAAGGACAGAAGATACATTTTAGTTTAATCCTGTCAAATTAGACAGCGCCTGATGAAAATTGACGTATATTTAGACGCCATGTTTTTAAATTGCGTCTAAATTATCTATGGAGTGTCTAAATTTGACAGGACTTAACTAATATTTGATCTTCTGTCCTTTTCTTAATTAAAAGAGAATCGTCACCATTGAATTCTTATTAGTTGTGGGAGTGATATGGGCATAGGTTATATTAATTTAAAAAAATAATGAGTACTAATAAAATAATTAAAAAAAAACTCATCTGTCATTCGGAACTCAGTAGCTTTCCTTATATTTTTTTTATAATTGCTGTGACATGATTTTTTTTATAAAATTAGCGAAGAATAATATTGACGGGTAAATAAGTTTTCATATTAACCAATTTATGAAGTAAATATCGTACAAAATGCAGCAAAGATATGGGCATTCAAAAAGCATAATATTTCAACTGTGATGGCACCATAATTCAACCATTTATTGCGCCTCAAACCGAAATGAAGTTGTAAATAACATGTAGGTAACATGACTACTTGTCGCGCATGCAGTAAATAACTTTTATTAACTGAAGAAAACAAGTTTAAAAAAAGACCGGAGGTGGTTTTAAGAACGCGTCTTAATTAACATTAAGTGACGTTCGAGTATTTGGGAGTTATTCAATTAAATTGCTGGCTCAGTGACGTCATAATGTGACATTGTCAAACGAAATTATAGGAGAGTTGCGTTTTGACAGCTCATAAAAAGTACGTCAATTGACAATGGTGTCAAGTAGCGTATTTTTTTCTCCGCATTGTGGTATAAATAATTAAACAGTAAAGTATACAAATCTTCAAGTACAGCTGCAGGCATACTTTTTTATTTATGTCTGTACGTCATCGGAACATTTTATGTTTTATGTATACCTAACTAAACCTTTGTTCGCGTCGAAATACTTTGAAAAATTATCGGATGGAGCGCTAGAACCTGAGTCTATTTATCTTTCGGACACTACGGTTTGAATATTATTATGAAACATAAATAAGAGAAATACATACCTACTTTAAAATATATGGTGAGTGGAAAATCATCAAAATATGACTGCTCCCGTCCTGGGTGCGGCGGGAGGGCGTGTCAGAGTTTTACTGACTAAAACCCACTCATGTTCCTTCGATTGCCCTTTATGTTCCAGGGTCACGGTGGCTATTATAAACATTCCGCAACCTTGGAAGACATATTAAAATGTCTTCTATTTTTAACCGACTTTATAAGAAAGGAGGTATGTGTGTATGTTTATTTGCGAGTATCTCACGTTAGGCTAAATCGATTTTGATGCGGGTTTCAGAAATGTATTTGTTACATTTAGGAGGTCAGTAAAAAACGCACCAAAAAAAAATGGAATGAATATTTTCTACTAGCTGGTCCTCGCGGTTTCACCCGCGTTAGCATAGCGTAATATTATATAGCCTAAGGTTATTTAGGGATAAAGCAGCTTTATGAGGAAAAAATATTTTTTTGAAATCAGTTTAGTAGTTTTTGAGTTTATTCATTACATTCAAAAATACAAATCTTTCCTCTTTATAAGGTAGTTAGTTGTATCCATCTTTCCTACTTTCTTAAAATTCTACCAAAACAGAATAGCAGAATAAAAAACTACACAAGTTTAATTAAGTGGCTTCGTTAGTAGCTTGTCACTGCGGTTTAACTGGTTTTTCAAGCTTGATGTCGTCGCAATTAATTGGCCAAGCCTTTGTAGAAAAGTGTTGGCGAATTGTGTGGGCTACAGAATGTCGGCTAAAGAATTTATTACTACAATTGGTGCCGATTCTTTGGTTCACGAAAACTAAATTTAAGTGCATCTTAACCTTTCAATTTCATTAGGAAAAGGACAGAAGATAAAATATATGGTGACAGATAATTAGTGTACGATACTTAAACACGGATGGTACTGATAATAACAATTTTTTTTTCAAACAAACCTGAAGTCGTGAAAAAAATATCAGCTGTTCAGTACATTTTTGTTTGCTTATGTACAAAACATCACACACTACAGAGTTGAAATGTGTTAGATAGGACAACGAAATCTTAAAGATTTGTTTTTGGTAAATGTATAACATTTTGTAAAAAATCATAGAACAAAAGTTGTTGTTTATGATGTTAGTAACATAGTCCTGAGAGGATGTCGGTGTTTTACCAATAACCCTGTATATCTACGTAAAAATATAATAAAATTTCAATTCAAATTTAAAAATCATAATTTTGAATTCAGCGTACAAGTTGTCCCTAGTGTGTAGTTTTCATATTCTCATAAAACATAAGACATTTCGTTTAGAACAAGTGCTCGAGATGTCAAGGAGGTTGGTTATAAGGAGTTAGAACTACTGGTTCCTAGATAAACAGCAACCGCCACCTTCAGGCCATGACTGCGGCTAACAAGAGGTAATAGTGGTCTTACCATCACCTCCAGGGTCAAAGCCAACCTCACCTGCACGTGGTACACCCTGCTGATTCACTGACGAGGCTCTGACGGACCAGGTCTCTTCACAAAGAGGAGACCTTCGCAGTCTTATTGCATATATTTGTGAGATCTTTCTTCGATTGAGATATCCATACTAATATTATAAATGGGAAAGTGTGTCTGTCTGTATGTTTGTTCAAAACGGAGCGACGAATTGACGTGATTTTTTAAGAGGAGATAGCTGAAGGGATGGAGAGTAACATAGGCTACTTTTTGTCTTTTCTAAAGTTTGAACTTGAGTTGATAACTTAAAAACCGCCAGACCAATTTTGTTGAAAAGTACTTAAGAGCCATAGCTAAATGACCTACTTTCAAAAAGGTCCAGTTGAAATTAAATAATGTAACCAAATAATATTGTAATATTGAAACTGATTTTATAAGCGTATTCATATAGTTTCTTGCTCGCTCTTCTCCATAGAAACCTACTGTTTGGAACGAGAAGATAGCTTCACCTTTTTGTCAGAGTGACTTCTTGACAATTCAATAGTACCTGTAAATGGTTTAACCTTTCGACGACCAAGCGACAGCCGGCTGTCGCGCTGTTATTGTCTTTCTATTGTGTCTCGAATTACGCGTGATGTTGGTGCCGATTCTCTTGTGCACAAACTATCGTAAATTTAAGTTAAGTGCATCTTTCTCTTTCCATTTCTTAAAGAAAAGGACAGAAGATACATTTTAGTTTAATCCTGTCAAATTAGACAGCGCCTGATGAAAATTGACGTATATTTAGACGCCATGTTTTTAAATTGCGTCTAAATTATCTATGGAGTGTCTAAATTTGACAGGACTTAACTAATATTTGATCTTCTGTCCTTTTCTTAATTAAAAGGATGCACTTAACTTAAATTTACGATAGTTTGTGCACAAGAGAATCGGCACCATTGAGTTTGAGTTTGGAGGTTAAAAACTACTGCTATAACTTGGTTTTGACACAGCAACCTCTGCATAAGAACCCACCATCGTGACCATCCTTTGTCCAAAGCAACTAATTAATAATACTGTTGTACTAATATTCAGTAACCATAGTAATTACTAAACGGCCACAATGCATAGTTTAACGTAACTTTGACAAGTAGCCCTTCTCTATATTATTCTGATTGTAAAGCTTCATAAGAAGATCCTCAATAATACCAGAGACCGAGAATTTCACCACTTCAATTATTATTTAACTAGACTACAAGGGAACATAAAAAAATTGTTTACGGTATGTGTGACCTAGCAATTAGAAGTTAATTCTAGATCTGGTAGCGCAAGTATTTTTTTGCACCAACAATAAAATTATGAAAACCTTCTTAAGACCTTAAGATAAAAACTTTAGTTTTAATAAACCCTAATATCCTAGGTATCATTTCCCCCAATTAACAGCATAGACTAAATTAAAATTAATTCAGTTTTTATCTGCACTATGTACGAGCCCGCCAAAATTTATCGTCCTTTATAACTTAGTTACAATCTCAACCCAATTTCAACTCTGTTCCCTGACACTAGCTTTCAAAATCGCTTGGAAAATGTCCTACAGATTTTGCAAACTGTCCTATTTATGCTGCGGTTACGGAGTTTGAAAATGGACTTTAGTTGATGGAAATAAGGACGTGGATTGTAAAATAAATGACAGAGAAAGTTGGTATAACATTCAGGATGCTGCATTGTTCGACATACGATATTCAGTATGTATAGCGAAACCTTGGCGGATAGTCGCGCGATCAAAATAACGCGCGTATTTTTAATCTGTGCATTTCGTACACCGACATTGAATGCGCGATTATAATCTGTGATTGATTTCCCGCGGTTTTTGTGGTAGTTTTTAAATCGGTACGGTAGTTTTTTTATTTGATTAGTGGCAATTATAAATTGGATTGGATAAATTATTATGGTGAATTTTGAAATATTGTTAAAAAGTTAAATGAAATAGAATAAGATATAGAAATTATAAATAAACAATCTTTTGAGTTAATTATTGCAAAAAAAACTTTGAATGCAGAAAGTAACTAACTTATATGCTAATATTTAAAAGTAACTTTTTTGACTAATCCAGTTTATGGAGATTAAGCAAATATCCATAAACTTACTTTTATTTTTATTAGTAAAGCTTTAGGTAGTAAATATATTCCACACACACTAATTTCTTTTAAATTAAATAGGTAACTAAATCTTCTAACTTTATTTAAATAGGTAGGTTGGTACCTAATAAATTCGGTTTCAATGTGGTTCCAAGTTCTAACTTTATTAAACCTAAGATTACCTATTATACATAATATTACGGTCAAATAGACGTTTGATATAAAAAAAACTAGTGATTTCCCCCGTCTTTGCGTATTTTCTACCTACGTATTTCATATTATAAATATCTAATATTACTAACGGAACGACCCATCTTCGTACGGGTAGATAAAATCTTTGACGTTTTCTCTACTATAATAATATGCATATTATATAGGTAATACAAATACAAAAATATTCCTTAAGAAATTCTCTAAAAGATAGTTAAAACCGTATCAAAATTCGTTGCATAGTTTAAAAGAAATAAGCGGCCAAACAGACACACGGCAGCGACTTGCTATACAATTTAAAGATTAGAGATTGTAGATATCTATAATAAGTAGTGTTGTGACGAATTGAGGTTTTACGGTTACAAATACGATTACGGATATTTTAGGTTTTATAATTTGTTGGATATTAATGCATATACTCGAATTCTATATAGTTACTAGCTTTCGCCCGCGGCTCCGTCCGCGTGAATGTCGAACTTCTCGTCGGGTAGTTTTCCAAAAATCCAATCTTAGCGGATATTTACTCTTTATAATGAACATACGTTGAAATATCCATGTCTCTAGAACCGGCGGTTTGTGGTTTGTATTGATATATCGCCAACTCTTTTTTTTTTCATATGGGCCCTCGGGCTAGTCTGGGACCAAGAGCAATCTTGGTCCCAGACTAGCCCGAGGGCATAGACGGGCCCTACGATGAAGCGAGCTGACCCAATAGATGCCTATGCACTTGTTTCTTGAATACTTCCGGGTTATATGTATAAATTTGGAAACACAGAGGCAGGGAATTCCACTCTTTCAGCTTTTCCACTCAGTCAGTCAGTCAGTTACTAGACGTCAGACAATTACTACACGAACGATAAAATGACAACTAATCTCCCTAGTTTTTTCCCGGATGTATTGGGGTCGGCTTTCAGCCTAACCGGAATCAGCTGGATACCAATGTTTTACATGAAGCGACTGCCTATCAGACCTCCACAACCCAGCCACTGGTTGACACGATAGCCCTTTGTTAGATTGGCCGGGCTTTCTGGCTTCTGACTACTCGTACCGACTGTCAAAGTTCTACGAATGACAACGAACGGCTTTACGTGCGGTCTTAGGCACGGGATGTCAGTATAAGATAGACTTTAGAAAGTTTATATCAATTGAAAATGTCACATTGTTCATGGTCCAGATTGGTCCATATTCGAAACCTCGGCCATCCCGACATTCGGATATTTTCGTATACGCCACATCACTAATATCCGCCCACATTTGCTCGGAACACATTCTTGTGAAAACGCTAGAAAAATAAAAATACTTTTCTGCTTTTCACCGTTTTAAATTTGTAAATTCCTTTTTGTTAATGGTTCATTCAGAAACGAAATTAAGTAATGGGGGCCAACCTTTTTTTATTTAAAGTAACGATGTCTGTGTGGGAGCCATAATTATTTAGTAGGTAGGTATATGGTGATAACAAATTAATTAAAATTTGTTTTCATTTTATTGGCGGGGTCCAGAGTGGTGACCCTGACTGCTAAGCCGGAGGTCGTGGGTTTGATTCCCACCCAGGAAAAACTCAGTTGTCTAGTTACCATAGTACACGCTCTGTTTAGTTTGGGATCAGATGACCGTGTGTGAGTTGTCCAAGGATATTTATTTTTATTTATTTATTTATAATGACATGACGCTTATCATTTCATTTAGTACTATTTTTTAGGTGATCATTTACTATTTTTGGTATGCAAGAAAATTATTTTGGTGAGCGTTTAATTTGTTCCCTTATAATATTATAGTATGGAAGTATATGGATGAAACAAGCTTATAAACAGCTAGTTACATTTATATAGGGTGACTGGTAAATAATGTACGTAACTTAACACGTTATTGTGCTTATCATCATCTCCCTAGCCTTTTCCCAACTGTGTTGGGGTCGGCTGCCAGCCTAACCGGATTTAGCTGGATACCGGTGTTTTACGTGGAGCGACTGCCTATCTGACCTCCACAACCCAGTAACTGGGCGACACGATACCTCTTGGTTAGACTGGTCAGAGTTTCGAACTAACCAGTAGCGACTGTCAAAGTTCTACGAATGACAACCGGGACCAACGGCTTTACGTGCTTTCCGATGTCTAAGATAAACTTTAGAAAGTACATATGAATTGAAAATGTCACATTGGTACTTGCCCGGATTCGAACCCACAACCTCTTACACGAGAGGCGGGCGCCTTATCCACTGGGCGATCACGACACTCATGATAAAAAAATAGGTAATTTTTATTATGGGAGCAAAGCCAAAATCGCGTAAAAATACAAGCTTTTCAGAACATTGGACCAACATAAATGTACTGAACAGCCGAATTCAGGTTTGTTCCCATAGTAAAAGTTGTTGGTTATCATGAACACAATCACGTGTTTAGGTATCGTACACTAATTACTAGTCACCCTATGACTAATCTGTGACCATATAGTTATAATGCTAGTGAAAATTATCCTGTATCGAACTACGGTTCATGAGAAATAAAGTTTATTTTTACTGAGAGCAGACCAGAATATTCATGAATAAAAATTACATACTTTTACTTATAAAAGTTTTTAACAAACTACTAAAAATGCAACTTTCTTTGCAATTGTGAGAGTATCATTTTAAGTGAAGTACAATATGACTTTATGTTTTGTTTTCCTCACTTGTGTGGCTATACGTTGAAAATACAGTTGAAAAAAAAAGGATTATTATAGCGCGACGGAATAGATTTGATACTTAAATGGTTTTCATTTAGATTTCACTTTTTAATTTAATTTGTTGCTAGCGACCCGCCCCCAGCTTCGTTCGGGTGTTACAAAATCTTTTCTCTAAAGTTGCTTTGTACAATATTATGCATTTAAAATTCAAAATTCAAGGCATTTATTTCACTTAGACCATTTATAGGCACTTTTGAATAGTCAAAGAGTCGGTCGATCAGTCAGAAAAGTGACGCTAATTGCCTGTTCCAAAACGTAGATCTCTATGGAGAAGAACAGGCAAGAAACTCCATAGACACTCTTTAAAAAAAATACATGTTTTACAATATCTTGGTTACATTAATTTTCGTGCTTCTATATGTGAAAACAATTACCTGCATTGTTTTCGCTAGGAGATGATTCTACTCATAAAAACAAACAACCTTTATTATGGAACCAACTCTGAAATCGCGAAAAAAATATCAGCTATTTCATACATTATGGTCGGGAGGGCATTGAACTTTTGTTAGGAACAGCTGATTTTTTTTCGCGATTTCAGAGTTGGTTGCATAATAAAGGTTGTTTGTTTTTATGAGTAGAATCATCTCCTATCGGGTTGTGCAAGACCAAAAATACACCTAGTATAGGCTTTGCAGGCACTAAATCTTTCGTCACATACTTGATCCGCTTTTACAACACGACTCGAGTACTACTACACCCACATAAGATTCTAATATAAAAAATACTTTTAGCCAGCTGGGACTGCACACATTTATTCAAAACGATTTTGTTACGCGTCCGTTTGGCTTTCATCGTCTGTTTTTCTTTCGTATAAAATAATTCAATATATTTGGACAACTCACACACGGATCGCAATCTAAGCAGAGCTTGTAATATTTTATTTATTTTTATTTATTTAATTCCTCTCTAAACTACCATTACAGGTAACTTAACCTAATGCGGTAGCTAGGACTAAACAACTATGACAGTATTATGATTAATCAACAAACTTATTACAAAATGACAATTTAAAGATAAACAAACTGGAAGATAAAAAACTAACAAAACATTCTATACCTATCTTACATCCTCCAATTAAAAAAAAAAAAAACAAAAATCAGCATAATAAACATCACAATTACTTATAACACAATATATGTAACCTAGTACTCTTGCGAATTCACTAAAGCTACACGTCAAAACATCAACCCTCGCATGTAGCTGATTTATGGTCACCATCGCTCTGGTAAGAGGCGTCTTGGCAAGTAAATTGGTCCTGGCCGTTGGTGTGGCCAGCAGTTGTGGTTGCCGCCGCCTCCATACATATCGGTCCGGGACAAATATGCATATGCGACCTAATACCCCAGGGTTATGTTCCAAGCCCCGCAGTAACTTCACCAAGTACATTACTAGAGCGAATTCCCGCCTCACCCCTAGCTGATTATACCCAACCATGCCCAACACAAATAATGTAGGGTACATGAGTGGGTAGAAAGGATATACCCCGTATAACTTTAAATATAAGTTTCTAGTAAACTTATTCTGTATTCTCTCTAACATTAGAGCATACTTGGCCTCATGTGGAGCCCATATGACAGCGTTGTGTTCCAAGTGGCTTCTAACAAGTGCATCGTACAGGACCTTGATTGATGTGATGTTGCTGAAGTATCGCGTCTGTCTGAGTATAAATCCCAGATTTCTGTAGGCCTTTTTGCAGATCTTTGTTATATGTTCTCGGAATGACAGGTCAGGAGTGATTAAAACACCTAAATCACGCACCTGAGAAACTCGCTGTATCGGAACGTTTTCCATCACGTACGTATGTCTTAGCGGCGAACGCGATATGGTAGCCAGATAACTGATATACATACTTAATTCAATTATAATTACTTCTATAGTAGTTAAATTACACCCAGACACATAGCAAACAATCGCTCATCACACAAAGTTTGGCCTGGGTGGGAATCGAAATCACGACCATCGGCTTAGCAGTCAGGATAATCTATAATATATATATCTCAGCCTTTTAGATGTCCCCACGGTTAAGACTAACCTACTAAAGTTTGCCCCTATGGCTCGAGCTAAACGTCTGATTAATGTAATTGCGCGTACGGAAGACTTGTTTGGCCAAAAACTGCCCAAGTTCTTACAAGCAGCACAGAACCTATTAGAAAAGGGTATAGACTTATTATAGTAAATACTAATTAAAGTTGTAGGTATAATTTAAGAGATTATGTTTATGTTTTTGTTTTCTTTTATAATTTATTCTTATAGCATTTAATTGGATTAATCTGTAATAATGTTGTAATTGTATGTAAATAAATAAATAAATAATAATAATTATATTAAAGAAAGTTTTAGTTACACATTTTATAACTCAAGAACGGCAGAACCGATTTGGCTGAAAATTGGTGGGGAGGTAGCTTAGGACCAGGCAGGGGACGGACATAGAATACTTTTTATCTTTTTTTTAGTAATTAAAAATCTGAAACGGCGGGGGACAGCTAGTTATTTAATAAATTATAAGAAAATCTTATCAAGAAAGGATATAATGATTTTACCACTGGTCTTAACAGACATTACATCAATGACAAACAGTCAAAATTACTTTCGCTATAATATTAGTGTCGACAAAGTTTTCATAGATTCAAGTAGTGCGGACTAAAGGGGTTTGTAGCGGAATTCAGACACTGAATAGGGACGGAGAAGTTCGATTATCTTATCTTGTATCAGAAACTTTGTAAGGTCGTGCTATTACGTAACAGCTTAGAACATTAATTGTATTGGTTGTTACACCATTCTGATTTATGACATAAATGGTAATAAGTGATCGATCCTAGAATATAGTTATGAAAACAGAATAGGTATCTACATATGGGTATGTAATCCTCATTTATTTCCGCGTCTCGAGGATGTAACACATCGAAATAGACGTGATAATAGCAAACTCTGCCTCCATCCGTGTAAAACTGCACTTATGCGCAGAAGTATATTTTGTATGGCACCCATTGTGTTTAACAAACTGCCTAAGATCTGGAGAGAACTTAATACCGAAGCTCTGAAACGTCGGCTCAAATTGTTTTTAGTACAGAGAGCCTACTATAATGTTATAGAGTTCTTAAATGAAAAAGTATTTGATTTTAAGTAAATGTTATTGTGTCCATTTTCTATTTAGTAGTCTCTAGATAATTATTGTTTTATAAATATTTGCATGCCATGTCAAGTGGCAAACATGTTTTTTAAGCGCTTTATAATTATTATATTATTATCATCCTACATGCATGCACCTGCGTGTGTATGTATGTATACACATGTTTATGGCAAATAAATGATTCTATTCTATTCTATTCTACATAATAATAACAATATCAGTCTATTACTTTCTTATTGCAAGGCAAAGGCATCTTGACTACATAGTACAAAACAAATAATTTTATGCAGTCTCTCTGTACCTATGTATGATTAGATCTTTAAAACTATGCAAAGGCGTCGGATGCGGTTTTTTTTATTGGCGAGTGAATTAAGAGGAAGGGGTTTTTTTTTTGGTGAGTGGGAAATCATCAAATGACTGCTCCCATCCTGGGTGCGGCGGGAGGGCATGTCAGACTCTTACTGGCTAAAACCCACTCATGTTCCTTCGATTGCCCTTTATGTTCCAGGGTCACGGTAACTATTATAAAGATTCCGCAACCCCGGCAGGCGCGGCCCTGTTGGGCCCCTTCTTGTGCTGACTTCTTCTCTTTGAGGCGCGCGTGGAACAGCCGGTCCTGGTCCTAGCCGGGCGGCGAGCTACCCATCGCTCGCCATCCGCAGAACCGCGCCTACAGTGGCCGGTAGTCGTCTTGCGAGAGGAAGGAGTATTAAATATCATATGTGTATGTATATGCTTGCGAAGCTGGGGCGGGTCACTAGTTTCTTAAAAAGAAAGCAGAGAGGAGCGCGCTTAAGGAAAATTGCTAATTTCAGAAATTTAGACTTACTTATATTTGGTCTTTTGTTGACCAGATTTCATCACAGTATTTTCTTTAACACTTTCACTCCACCAACAAAAACGGAGTTGAAAATAAAAGAATTGTGTTAAATATAGAAGGTAGTTGTTAAAACATTTATCCTTTCGTCGAACAAGCGACAGCCGGCTGTCGGGCTGCTATTGCCTTTCTGTTGGGTCTCAAATCACGTGTTCCAAGGTTTAAAATTTACTTATTTATTTATTTAAACTGCATATACTTGTACCTACGAAGGTACAACGACGGGCTTAACGGCTTAGGGTTTGTCTACCAGTTAAAATTAGTTATATAGGACAAAATACAACTAAAACGGGCAGTGATAGAGTGAAAGATAATAGTGAACCGTGACAATACCAGTGTTTAAAACAATGTATGGCGTAGTGGCGGGACAGAAAGACGGCAAGGAGAAGACGCAGAGACGAGAACAGGTGAGGATCTTATGATAATGACTGAATTTTTTCTTTCGCTGCTCCTAGAGACATAATACTTGGAAGTGTTCTTAGTGAAGTAAGCATCTACAAAGAAAAGGTTTTTTTGAATTTCAACCCTAAAGGAAATATGGAAGATTTGACAGCTAGTACTATACAATTTACTAGCTGTCCTTCGCGGGTTCATTCGAATCTTATTAACTACTCCGCTTTCTGTCGTATTGTAATGTTAAGTGTATAGCTGCCTGCTATAGGCTGTTTTTTTTTAACAAACGAGTACCAAAAATGTTTTCTGCGTTTATATTCCGCCTCGACTAATTTCCCATCTCTCTCTGTCAATACCGGAAATGTGAAAGAGATTATACTCAGTACTCGTTTGTTAAAAAGCTTTTTTAAAAAAAGAAAACCGACTTCAAAAACTAAAAGCTCAAAAATAACTATTTCGGAAGTCGGTGGCAACACAAATCGACCGGCAGAAGAAAAGCCACCGACTTCCGAAATAGTTATTTTTGAGCTTATAGTTTTTGAAGTCGGTTATCTTTTTTTTAAAAAAGCTTTTTATTTTTTACTTTTTTTAGTTAGAGTCTCAGTGTCTGACTACGTTTTAGGGTAGCTCTCAAAATAAACTTAAAATCTTATAAAAATCTACAATCCAAGAAAGCAAAACGCGATCTATGCGGGCAACGTCACGGGATATCTATTAGTGTTATATACTAAAACCTTCCCCAGAATGTAACAAACACTTTGCTGAAAACCGCATCAAAATCGGTTCAGCCAAACGCGAGATGATCGCGGACAAACATACATACATACTTACATACATACATACAGGTCGAACTGAGAACCTACTTTTTTTTTGAAGTCGGTTATAAAAACAAAGTCGTTTTATGCTGTCTGTCTGTACCTATGTATGATTAGATCTTTAAAACTATGCAAAGGCATCGGATGCGGTTTTTTTATGGGCAGTGAATCAAGAGGAAGGGGTTTTTTTTTTGGTGAGTTGGAAATCATCAAATGACTGCTCCCATCCTGGGTGCAGGCAGCACGTCCCGTCCTGGGCGTGTCAGACTTTTACTGACTAAAACCCACTCATGTTCCTTCGATTGCCCTTTATGTTGTTGCCCTCGACTAATTTCCCATCTCTCTCCGTCAATAACGGAAATGTGAAAGAGATGTATAATCTCTTCAGTACTCGTTTGTTAAAAAAAATAGACTATAGTATCCTGAGATAAGCGCGTTCAAACAAACAAACTCCTCAGCTTTGTAATATTAGTATAGATACTAGAGTACAGATAAATAGGGGTTAAGATTTCCAATTTCGATTGGGTAAAGTATCAAAAATAATGGTCGCGGTATAACAACCCCGGTTTACCATCATAGGCAGGATGCAATAAATTGTGTAAAAACAACACACAATTCTTTTGTCGATTTCAACAATGCATTGATAATACGAGTTGACTTCTCATGGTTGCGAGTGTGACTAGACTTTTAAGCTAGGAATATTAGGTTTGATTCCTGTGTCGGGTAAAATGTTTCTTCATGAGGAATTTCTTGACATGCCAAGGACGTTTACTTTTAAATAAAAAGCCTTATCTTAATCGGTTTAAATCCTTCTTTCTGCATCTAAATAATTATTTGTTATCATGAGCATAATCACGTGTTTAAGTATCGTACACTAACGCGCCAGAAGCATGTCGGTTTCATACATTTAGTATGGTTAGAGACATACTTGTATGCCGTGTCGTGTCGCAACACGTTCTGTCAAAAGTATGAAAACGCGCGCCACGACACGCCACGACACGATAATGTGGTTCCGCCTTATTTACCAGTCACCCTATATAATACAATGTTGTGTGTTGTGTTATATATTTAAAAAATAAAGATCATTTATCAAATATATTATTATTGCTGTGTTGCTTACACACAATTTTCAAATATTTCGCCTTATCCCGGGCAATTTAGCTCCAAACATCTGCAGTGTATAAAATATCTACCTAAAGCTATATATTGCTCGTTATAGCTCGTTCAGCTTCCGCAGCTTGTGTTCGAGCTATTAATAAAGTACAATAGCTTGTAAATAATTGCCTGTAAGCTATCTGAAGTTATCTGAAAATAAGGGTGCGTGGACATAGTTATGACGGAATGATTATAATAGTTACCGTGACCCCGGAACATAAAGGGCAACCGAAGGAACATGAGTGGGTTTTAGTCAGTAAATGTCTGTACGCCCTCCCGCCGCACCCAGGACGGGAGCAGTCATTTGATGATTTCACACTCCCCAAAAAAAAAGTATGGCCGCTGGGAATTCTGGATTTGTAAACGTTGGTAGAAATTCTAAATAGATTTTGTGGTTTAGGTTTTTATGGAATCGTCATACTACTGCTTTTGGCTTATTCCGAAATCCACCCTAAAAACAAAGGGAAAAATAAGTATTTTATACATGGTATAAAACTACCTTTACTGATTCGTGCATTTAACAAATAAGCAAAGTCAAATATCAATCAAATATTTCTAAATTCAGTAGTAAGTAGCGGCAACTACACTCAAAACTTCCCGTTTTACAAAATTTTTACAGGATTTCACAAAACGGTTAAATGCCAAGTTTAGTCCACGAATAAAAGTCTTATCAAGTACTTAAGAAGTTTAGAAATTAGAATGCAAACGCTAAAAATACTGCCTTTCGACGACCAACCGACAGCCGGCTGTCGGGCTGCTATTGTCTTTCTACTGAGTCTCAAATCACGTGTGTTCGAAGGTTTAATTGATTAATAGAATATTTAATAAGCCCGACCCAGTGCAGACGCGCCCTAAGTAAGAACATGGCTGGTTTTGTACAATTTTAATCAGGCGGCGACATCTCTGCTTAGTAACTTATGTCCCTGGGGTGATGTCGTGGGTTTGCTAACAATGTGTGGTGTCATAGTGCAGCATTCAGCGATGAAAACAGGACATACATGATAGTGTCCTCTAGATAAAATACCAAAAAAGTTTCGGAAAATATTTGGAAAAATAAATAATTAAAAACGGTTTTTTTTGTGAGTATGAAATCATCAAATAACTTCTTCCGTCCTGGGCGCGGCAGGAGGGCGGGCGCTTTGAAATCGAATATCTCGCAAACGGCTACCTTTAATAAAAATTCGCTTTAGCAACGTCTCTCTTTAGCAAAGTCTTTAAGTCCTACAATATATAAATGTCGCTAGCTTTTGTCCGCGACTTCGTTTGCATGGAATAATAGTTCCCATTCCCGGGGGATTTCCGGGATGAAAACTATCTTATATTATAAGTTTTAGATAACAAGATTTTGTAGCTTCACTATTGCATTGGGTTTCTTCCTGTAATAATAGTAAGTAAGGATAAAATAAATAAATAAATGTCCTTTCTCGGGTCCCAGACTATATCTGTACCAAATTTCATTCAAATCGGTTCAGTGGTTTAGGCATGAACAAGAGACAGACCGACAGAGAGACAGACCGAGATACTTTCGCATCTATAATATTAGTACGGAAGTATGGATACTTGACAACCACGCGGACGAAAACGGGAACAAACACTAGTGTTTGTGTCAATTTGGAAGTACTATAGATAGATCAACGCACGGAAATAGATAGTGTCTGTGCTGTCGAACCATAACTTATAGACGGATTATGACGCGCTATCTATGGTTGGCGTTAATTGTCTATTATTGTCTATTGCAATATTGGTGTTTATGGTCATGCAGGTTATGTATTATTGCTTTTACCTTAAAGTAAAATATGTCAATAAATATCCTGGGACAGCTCACACACGGCCATCTGATCACAAACTAAGCAGCCTATACTATGGGGACCGTACAACTGATAAATATACACGCAATGGATTTTGATGCATTTGTGCTGATTCTCTTGTTCACAAACTTAACTACAATTAAGTTAATTGCATCTTTCTCTTTCCATTTTTTAAAGAAAAGGACAGAAGATACATTTTTGTTTAATTCTGTCAAATTAGACAGCGCCTGAAAAAAATTGATGTATATTTAGACGCCATGTTTATAAATCGCGTCTAAATTATCTATGGAGTGTCCAAATTTGACGGGACTTAACTAATATTTTATCTTCTGTCCTTTTCTTAATTAAATGGTAAGAGAAAGATGCACTTAACTTAAATTTACGTTAGTTTGTGAATAAGAGAATCGGCAGCGGCACCATTTTTAGGATTCCGTACAAAGATAGTTTCCTTATGTCGGACAGTCCGTCCGTCCTCGGTCAACCGTCCAAACGGTTGGTACTAGAAAGATGAAACTTCGCATAAATATTTTGTACTAGCTTTTGCCCGCGACTTCCTCCGCGTGGAATAATAGTTCCCATTCCCGGGAGATTTCCGGGATGAAAACTATCCTATGTCCTTTTCTGGGTCCCAGACTATATCTGTACCAAATTCCATTCAAATCGGTTCTGTGGTTTAGGTGTGAAGAAGAGACAGCCAGACAGATAGACAGAGAGACTAGCAGAGTTAGTTTCGCATTTATAATATTAGTATGGAAGTACGGATCGTTACTACGGATTTACAACGTCAACAAAGTGCTAAAGTAAAATTTCGTAAAATATATTTTAAGGATGCCTTCCCTGCCCCCGTACCATGACGTTTAAAGTAAGATTGTTTTACTCCTGTTCAGGAGTGTGCAAGTGACAGCGATAGACATGTTGTCTAGCGCCGTCTCTTTCCCACTGAAAATAATATCAAAGTAATACCGCTAATAAGGGCTGGTGGTACGCCCCCTGCACATGAAGTGGGGATGGCATTGGTCGGGTCTTTCAAAATCATTGAGAGGTTAAAGACGATTTTTAATTTAGTCAGCCGTTTGCGAGATACTTATTTAACAAATCGTAACCTTTCGCCGACCAAGCGACGGCCGGCACTGGGATTACGTATCTTGCAAAAGCCGAGCATAAAATCATAAAAAAATCATAAAATCATATTTATTTTGTAAATAGATTATATCATAACACTTTTACACGTCAAATTTTTTGTTTTTTTTGACGTGACAACGTCTTAAATTAGGTTGCGGCTGGGAGTCACTTATGAAAAAGTGTAACGCTCGGTAACGTTACGATGAGTCACCGAACGAGAGAGAGGCCCGCCGAATGCCTTGCGTCTCTCTCCCACTCAACTATGATCGGTAAAAGACGTTGTCACGTAAAATCTTCGCCCGTAAAACCGACTTTACAGGCAACCATTTTTTTTGTTTTTTTTTTAAGCGAACGGTGGGCCCGGTGTTTCGTAGCTGGACTGCTCTGAGAAGAAACATCCGAAACAAACTCAGAGGTCAAAGTCTCTTTTAAAGTCCATACAATCGTATTGGTCAAAAATAGATAGATAGATAGATAATACATTTATTTGGTACATACTCACAAGACATACACAATACTAAAAAAGAAACAATGAATAAAAAAAACAATTAAAAAACTACGTACAAAAACCCAAATGCTACAGTGAAATAATAACAAAAAATTAAGAAGGAAATAGATGTGCAAGAACCATGGAGGTTAATGTCTGAGGCACTCTCTTGATGAGAGAAGGACACAGATTTGAGTGGACCTGTCCAGACGCGAGCGATCGCGATAATTCAGCAATATAAACGTCAATTCAAAATACGTCAAGTCAAATAGCAATCTAGCGATAGTGCTGCCTCTGTGGAGCAATAAGTTAACTAAAACATGCATTTTTCGTTAGGTGGTTTCGTATTAAGTATAGTTTTTAAGAGCAAAGTTAAGTTTTTTTTGTTAAAGGTGATATTTAATTAGTTCCAGCGATTGCTACTTTATCGTCATCGTAGCAATCAGTGCATTAGAACAATCAGCGAGCGATTAGCAATCGGTTCATACATAATACGATTGTTTTTGACGTAAACGCGCGGTGGCCGCGCTATCACTGCGCAAATATTGCTGATTGCTGTTTCATAGGTAATAAGCCAGCCGGTGCGGGTCTCGCGCGTCTTTTGTCTTTCTATTTTGTCTCAAATCACGTGTGTCGAAGGTTTAAACCGTGGCCAAAAATGGAAACCGCGTCGCCATTTTAAAAAGAAAAAAACTCATAATACCAACATTACAAACGCCACGTAAAACAAATGTTTTAAACCAAGAACGTGTCTTTTCGCGCGTCATATATTTGCCGCACGTGTTGGCGCCATCTTTTTGGCATTCCGCCAACATTGGTGCTAGGAAGCTATTATTATGGTAATGTTCTAAAAGAAACATTTTAAGAGGCGCTTATTGGCTAAAAGTGTGGTAATACTGTTGCAATATGTTTGCACAGGTGTTCGCTCCTGTATTATCGGTGGCCAACAAGGGCTCTAGTCTGCTATCACAGTGGTTCAATGATCGATTTTTGACGTGTAACGTTAAACTTTTGACACATTTTACAAATCTGTCAAAGCTGTGTGTAGCATACACGATCATAACGAACATACAAACAGACACACACACAACCGTACAACTACACACACTGTCAAACATCTGTCGTCTCGTTCCTACACTCTCACGCAGAGTGCGGGGTGGGGGAGGCAGTCTGTCAGTTTGCTACCGGCCGCCGCAGAGTGAAGACGTGTTCGAGTGAGGTTAATGAGCCGATACATAAACTTCATTATCACGTTTAGTGGCTACAACACTGTCAAATATCCGGTCTACATGGACTAGAGCCCCAGGTCGATTGCACTGAGTGTCCTACTATACGCCGAAAGACTGAAAGCCGACAAGACTTTACTCCGATGGAACATTACGCCGACAAGACTATTTGATGACTAAACTCTTCGCCTTCAAGGCTCATCAGTATGTTTGTCTCATTGTACATACATACATACGCTCGAAAAATATAGGCCTTCTGTATGAACTATGGCGAGCTTAACCCAGTATTGAGTTTTATTTCTTTGTTTGCGATTCGGAATTAGCCAGTTTTTAGGGTTCACACACGTGATTTGAGACACAATAGGAAGACAATAGCAGCGCGACAGCCGGCGGTCGGTTGGTCGTTGAAAGGTTAATGCGCCTACTACACCTTTTATGTCGAAATCCGTTGAACGGTTTACACACGGTGACATACATACATACACTCGAAAAACATAATCCTCCTATCATAGACAATACAATAAAAACTGGTCCTCCTATCGTCAGTTGGGTTGGGCACGCTGTAATAGCGGCGGTAAGACCCCTCGTTGAGGAGTGGCTGGAGAGGCGCCACGGCGCTCTCACGTTTCGCTTGACACAGGTCCTCACAGGACACGGTCAATTCGGGAGGTTCCTGTGCCGGATTCGGGCGGAAGCGACGCCTGGGTGTCACCACTGCAGCAACGGTCGCCTGGAGGACACGGTCGAGCACACGGTAGAGGTGTGCCCCACGTGCGTGAGCCATCGACGTGTCCTCGTAGAGGCGATCGGCGGCGGTGACCTATCGCGCCCGGCGCTGGTTCAGGCCATGCTTCGGGGCGAGAATGATTGGGATGCCGTCGCCTCCTTCTGCGAAGCAGTTATGCTAGTGAGGGAAGCGGCGGCGCGCGAGAGGCAACGACGAGCCTCTCGCCCCGGACAGGGACCCATGCGTAGACGTCGAGAGACGCAAGACGACAACCGGCCACCGTAGGCGCGGGTCTGCGGATGGCGAGCAATGGGTAGCTCGCCGCCCGGCTACGACCAGGCCCGCGTCGACGGCGCGTAAGTGTTCCACGCGCGCCTCAAAGAGAAGTCAGCACGAGAAGGGGCCCAACAGGGCCAACGCCTGCCGGGGTTGCGGAATGTTTATAATAGTTACCGTGTCCCGGCAACCGAAGGAACATGAGTGGGTTTTAGTTAGTAAAAGTCTGACACGCCCTCCCGCCGCACCCAGGACGGGAGCAGTCATTTGATGATTTCCCACTCCCCAAAAAAAACGTCAGTTGGGTAAAAAGAAGCTTATGTCCAGCTTAACCCAATAAATTGAGTTTTTAATCCATTGCGGGCCAGTTTTTTATACAGCAATCAACTTGACCATTGGCTTACAATTTGGTTTAACGTAAAAACCCAGTAAATAGTAAATAACCGTTAAAATCCGCCTCACAGCACAATTGGCACACACCCAATAAAAACTACAATAAAATGTGTTAAAAGGACATGCGAGAATCACGGCCTTTTTATTACGTGTGAGATAAATATGTCATCGTATGATTGTGAATATATATTTTTTTGTTAAGCTGATATGCCTTCCATTATGCATTTTTGTCAGTCTACCTTAGAAAATTATACAGAGACAAAAAAAAAACAAATAGGTTTAAATTTAATTAACTAATCATAAACTGCAATTTTGGGAGTTGGTGGCAATAACATTATTACACCGATTTCCGAAACTGCAGTCTTTGATTGATAAATTGAATCGTCTTTTGTTTTTTTTTGTTATAACACTTCCAATGTCCCTAATTATAAAACAAATTCAATGTCACTTTACATGTCGGAATCCGTTAAACGGTTTAGTTTGTAGAGCGAGCGTATAACCTGGTTCATTAAAGAAAGGAATCAAAAATGGCGACGCTTATCATGTTCTCTCGCTCGCATACTAGTGCCGTCTATACTCACTCGCGCGCGTACCATCAACATAAAAAAAAAATCTTGATTTCCTTCCACGCTGCCGTGACGCGCTCAGTGTTTCAGACGCACTGCAGACGCACGAATATCTTGTTATAGTTTTCTGCTATTTTTCCGTTGTTACCTGTTTGTTATTGTGGTAAAAGTAGGCACTGTTTCCGATGAAAACAATAAAAATTCTTATTAATATTTTCGATTTGAAATAAAAAAACTTCAACTTTAAATTTTATATGCAGACTGTACTATCTGTCAACGCAAGTACATGCCGCCATTTAAGATTCCTTTCTTAAATGAACCGGCTTATACCAAAGAATGAGACATACATACATTCATAGATACCATACGCTCAAAAAATATATCCCCCCTTTCGTTAGTCGGGTAAACATGGAAGGAAAACAGGTCAGGATCTGATAGTAGGTGCTTCGAGAATGATCAAATGATATAATTTTGTAAATCGGTTGAAATTAACACTTTTACTCTTACACGTCAATATTTTGTAATTACGGCAATGCAATAAAGAACGAGAGTCACCGACTTCTGAATTAAGTTATATTTTGTGTTTTTCTTTTTATAAGAACGAAGCTGAAAGAATGACACTTTTAATATTTTAAGCGAGCAGTTTTTTTTACTACATTTTCGTCTTAAAATATTTACCTAAAAATGACTGATTCTTGCGCGATCTAGGAATTGAACAACCCGTCGCATACCGTTAAACTACGAAAACAAACAACAGACGACTACCACATTATTAACGCACTAGTTCCCGAAACCGCCGTTAGATGTCTCTCACCGCTGTTTTATTATTGACGCCCAATCTTAGGGTTAAGTGCCACTTATGTGTAGATGTTGTATTAAGTGGAAGAGGTGTGTGAAGTTCATTATATAATGTTTTCATGTATACGTATAGACAGGTTTGTATAGGGCGTAGAGAGAAACAGTGAGAGAGAAAATGGCGGGCAAAAAGTCTCGCTTATAAGTCAAAAATGTATATCTTTATTTGACACCAACTTTGTTGATTCAGCTTCCAGCTTAATCGGTTTAAATTCAACTAAATTAGTACCTATATTTTACGCGGAGTGACTGCCTACCAGACTTTTATAACCTTTTCTTGGGAGACTCAGCACCCTTGGTTAGACTGGTCTGACTTTCTGGCTTCTAACTACCTACCCGTAATGACTGTCAAAGAGTGACAACAGTGACTAACGATTTTACGTGCTTTTCGAACATGTCAGTGATGTCCAAGATAAACTTTACAAAGTACATACATTGATAAGTCACATTGGTACTTGCTCGGGTCCAAATCCACGATCACTCACATGAGATGCCTTAACCACTAGGCCATTATATTTTGAATTTTTTATGCCTAATGGGGGTATAGACATGAAAGTTTGTATGAAAATTTTATTAATTTGTTGTTACAGAATGAGAAAGAAGAGAAGGAGACTAAGAAGAGAGGCATCACGGAGAAGCTCATGGAGTATGTGAAAAGAAGACTCAATCCACAAACAGGTGAGTTTAGAAGTAAGATTTATTTTAAGGAATTCTCTAGGTGATGAAGAAGAAATGGTTTTTGTTGCCACAGCGTATAGTTTATTCTTTCTTACATGTTAAACCTGACTTTAAATTTTCTCGCTATTTTTTTGGGAGTAAATAGGTATATTATGAACAACTTTACTGTACCAGATATTTAGTAAAAAAATAATAAAAAAAAAACCTAGTTCACCGTTAATTATTGGCGCCGATTCTCTTGTGCACAAACTAACGTAAATTTAAGTTAAGTGCATCTCATGTTTCTCTTTCCATTTCTTAAAGAAAAGGACAGAAGATACATTTTAGTTTAATCCTGTCAAATTAGACAGCGCCTGATGAAAATTGACGTATATTTAGACGCCATGTTTTTAAATTGCGTCTAAATTATCTATGGAGTGTCTAAATTTGACAGGACTTAACTAATATTAGATCTTCTGTCCTTTTCTTAAATAAAAGAAAAGAGAAAGATGCAATTAACTTAAATTTACGTTAGTTTGTGCACAAGAGAATCGGCACCAATCTCTTGTTATTTTAGTTTAGCTTCATAACGAATGCAGTTGTAAGCTACGCTCGCAATATCTCTAAAGATTAAAATGTATCTAGTACAAAAAATATTTGAAAATCTTTCCTTTTTCTCACGCCAAAAATCTCACGCAGTTTTGGAGATTCAATTTGTGAAGCTAATTAAGCGGCCTTTGTGTCAGAGTTAACGGAAACTAACAAAGAAGATTATTTTTATTATATTTATCTCCACGCGGATACTTCCCTTGATCGGACGGAAGCACTAAACTCAACGCCATCTATACACAGCTCAGTCAAACCATAATTTTTCGAACAACGCCATCTATGTAACGTTAGGAACACTACGTCGAAGCCCGATGCTTACGACATCTGTTGACAATTTTATGTTGTAAATCACCCGCGGAAAGTTTCTGAAACTCTGTTACACCATTTTGTGAAATGGTTGCGTTTAATCTGTTGCTAGAGGGCGAGTTGTTGTCGAGTCAAAAATGGGAGTTCGACAAGTTGATTTTGCCTTTTTGGCTTTTGAAGTTGAATGTTCTACTAAAACAACTTTTCCTTGTAGTAATAGCTAGTTTTCACAGGCAAGAATGTAAAACTTCCATCAACTATTTTAGCCTTTAATCCTTCGAAAACACGTGATTCAAGACACAATACAAAGATCAAAGAGTTAAAAGGTTAAGGAGTTAAATTTTCAAAATTCCTTTGTTAGTGGTTACCTACTCTTCACAAAGAACACACCCTGCAAGTTCCATGTCTCTAGGAGCAGCGGTTTGTGTGCGTTCATATATCAACAATAGTCAGTCATTCAGTCAGTTACCATTACCAGTACCAGTAGTTGAACAAGTCTAATGGCGGTAAATAAACTTAACCATGTTCCCGTCTCTATCGTACACTTGACGTTTGACAGTTGTGTAATAGTGACAGGTATAGTGCTTGGCTAAAGTACTTGGTAAGTAACGTCTGTTCATCTCGATTCTCGCCCTCTCGCCCTATATAGGGTGACTGGTAATTAGTGTACGATACTTAAACACACGACTCTGCTCATGATAATAAACATTTTTTATTATAGGGGCAAAGCCGAAATCGCGAAAAAAATATCAGCTGTTCAGTACATTTGGTAAACATAAATGTACTGAAGAGCTGATTTGCTTTTGCGATTTCATGATTGTTTCCATAGTAAAAGTTTTTGATAATCATTAGCACAAACACGTGTTTAAGTATCGTACACTAATTACCAGTCACCCTATATATCGGTTCGGTCAAAACTGAGCCATCCAAAGTTTAGCTTTACTCTTTACAGCCGAAACTTAAATCTTTGCCAAATATTTCCTTTCAGTATCGCTGTAAGTCCTGTCTCATAAAATTTCTCCTAACTCTTGCCACGCAGTAACAAATAATCACAAAAGCAACATTTTATTTATGCGTACAACGGAATGCGTGTTGACATTTTGTCGGCGGCCATTTTGTAATAAATTGTGCTAATGTTGACAGCCAACAAAGCGTTTTTGTAATCACAACATTTACGGTGATGTGTGGCAACATTTTGCACGCGTTAAATTATTTTATATTTTTATGGTGCTCCTAAATTGATGTTTAAATAACATTTTAACGACCAAGGCTTGCTGCTATTGTTTTTCTATTTTGTCTATTGACATCCAACGTGGCAATGCTGCCTGCCTCTTGGCACTTTACCCACAGATTACTAAAAAGTTACTACGTAACTTTGCCGGTTGACAGCGATGCGAAGTTTGTTTTAAATTTTGTTAATGTTGTAGTTTAAGCTTAGTAATTTAGTTTTAAAATGTTTTATTTATTTATTAAAAACTTTGTGCACATGTAAAAAACAATGCACAACGGCGGACTTAATGCCTTGGGCATTATCTTCCAGTCTACCTTAGGGTAATGCAGACTTAGGGTGAAATGTTGTAGTACATATTTGTAAATTAATTCATGAAGTTATTATTAAACATCAGTATTATAGTAAAAACGTAAACATTTTCTAAACAAGCGCTGTTAAAATGGCATAATATTTTTACCTTATTTATACATCACAACTTTCTTAAGTTTATCTTGGACATCACAGACATCGGTGAAGGAAAACATCGTGAGGAAACCTGGACTTGTAGTTAATATAAGTCCGAAATCGTCAACCCGCCTTGAGCGAGTGGTGATCAATGCTCGTGCCTTTGATTTATAATGAAAGCCTCGTGCCCTTTCTGTATGAGTAGAGGCCTTTGACAGGACAAAACTAATATTTTATCTCCTGTCCCTTTCTCTTCTCTTTGTCTTTATAATGAAATGGATAGAAAAAGATGCACTGAATTTAAAATTTGTTTGGTTTGTGAACACGAGAATCAGCACTAAAGCCTGTCAAAATTATAACCCCTCCTTTGGAATTGCGATAGTCGGGTAAATATTTAGTTTTAGTCAACCTTTTGACGACCAAGCAACAGCCGGCTGTCGCGATGCTGTTGTATTTCTAGTGTGTCTCGAATCACGTGTGTTTGAAGGAAAAAGTTTTTTATTTTTACTTTTTAGTGTTGAGTCCCAATGTCTGACTGTGTATTACAGTATCTTTCAAAGTTATTTATTTTCAAACTACTTACAAACGTATAAAATGAAGTTTGGAAATAGAAACTTAAAGTAACGCACATATCGTCAATGTATATTTCGAGAAGCACTGAACCGATAGCCACAAAATTTATATGGGACCACCTCTGAATCATGACTTATCAAACAAAAAAGAACCATCAAAATCCGTTTACAATTGACGGAGATATCGCGTAACAAACATACAAAACAAAAAACATACAGACGAATTGAAAACCTCCTCCTTTTTGAAGTCGGTTAAAAAGCTAGATAGTAATTGTAATAGGCGAGACGACAAAAAAAAGTAATTAGTCCGTCAGATAGATAATCAAATGGACACGTATTTTTTCTTTTTTCTCTTAAACGAAGAATGACGACGGTACAGTGCGTTGAAATTGCACACGACGTCACGATCTGATACAATTTTTGCAGGACGGTGACGTCAAAAGCCCCACTCCGGAACTTTGTTGCTCGATATCTTTGTATTTTTTTATTAATTTGACCAAGCAAAAAATACGTGTCCCGTATTTTCGGCTGATCTATCAGACATACTAAACAGAATGTCATTTTTTTAATGCTGTCGTCATCCCTATTATGGTAGTCATTGAGCTAAATTAAAATAAAATAAAAATACATGACGTAACTCAAACGGCTTCAGACTCCTACCCTACAATGTAAACACAACAAAACAATATTAATTTGGCGTAGTAACTATTTATTAATCTGTGGCAATACACAGTAATATTGTTAAGGTAAAACTTTATGAACTATTGGATCGTTAAACTGTGCTATTATTAATGGTTTCGGGACGCATAGTACGCAGGGAATGTAATGAGTTCCAAGTTTGTTTATAACGTCACGTATTTTTATATAGTTTATGTATCCAAATGTGGATAGGCAGCTATTCGTCAGTTGTATCAAAATATTTTTTATTTTGTACAAGTGTAAACTAAAAAAAATTAAAAACCCCTCTCGAAGATTTAAGATCACAACTTTAACTAACAAAAGAGTTAATAGCTTAACCGAATTTGATAAACTTACTTTTTAATAACCAAAACCGCATTCAGCCATTAAGGAGGTACGGTGCCACAGACAGATAGACAGAGATATTGACACACAGACACACATACACACTACACACACATATAGTGATCAAACTTATATTACCCATCTTTTTGCGTCGTCGGAGAATTTTGCTTATTTTACGCACATGATTCGAGGTTGTATGTTTCTGAAAGTACAGCAAACTGATACCTACTAAGGCCTGAACAAATTATTGTTCTATATATTAGAATTTACAACCCTATACACAGATTAGTAGATTGTATTACAAGGGCGCAAAGTAATATTTTTACGGTGAGGGCGTTTTTTGAATCCAGAGCGAAGTGAGGGATTCTAGAGTAGAATCCCGAGCTTCGCGAGGGATTCTTAAATAGAACCCCGAACGTAGCGAGGGATTCAAAGTACGTCGCCCGAGCCAAAAATAAATATTGCGCCCGAGTGATACACTCTACTTTTCATCACCCCCTATGAGAAAATAAAAGGCTTCATACTTTATAGTAAAATTATTATTGTAGCTGCTATTATTATCATATCTTGATAATAATGCTATTATTATGATATGTTGATAATAATAGCAACTACATTAATAATTTGCTGCAAAACAATCCGTGAATTTTTTTACGAGAACTCGGGCTATAGTTTGCGCGTTTTATTTCTATTTAAGTTTTTTTATTATTCAGCCGCGGCGTGACTATGGTATTAGACGTCGTACCAGCCATTCGTTATTTGCGTTCGATTCTTTGGCGAGTTTTTAGGCGCACTTATAACAGGGCGTAAAACATGCAAAAACGCTCCAAATTCAAAAAGTGCGATTAATAGTAGATTAGTAGCCAAGGGCTGTAAGGGATCAATTGCAGCCCGAGATATTTAGGCGCATGAGCGTAGCGAGGGCGCCTATAGTTCGAGGGTGCAATTGATGCTTACACCCGAGCTAACTACTCTGCTTTACATCTCGATTGTGAGGTAAGTATAAAAAAACCGGCATTACAAAAATAAAACATTCAAAAGGCAAAATATTGTTAATTGCTGCTTCAGCTTCCATTTTCATTGAATCGGGAGTGCAGCTTAAATCTTCATCACTTGCAGAATTCATGTTTTTTTCCTTATTAGCACGTAATTATAAAAAAATCCCAAAAGCAAACAATATTTAAAGTAAAAGTTTTTCCCGCCTTTTTTCATCTTTGTTTTTTAATTATTTTTTTTCAAGAACGAAGTTGAGCTTCGCCGTTCGATATTTAAAATTGATGACTATTATACTCATACGAAGACAAGGCTGAATAGCGAAGCGACCTCTTTTGTTATTAGGCTGAATGCATGGTGTCCATTGCCAGTATGATGGTTAGATGTACGCGAACTTTTTGAAAGAGTGAAGAGTTTTTTTTTAATTACTTACCGCCCTAGGGCGTTTCTAGCTACATTAATACCCTAGAGCGCTAATTGGTTACCTACAAGCCCCATTTGGGGGTAATAAGGACCTACTTACCGAACATGAGAGATGTAAAAGTTACTTTTAGGCACACTTTTTGAATTTGGAGCGTCATTATTGCCCGCTGAAAGTTTCTTATAGAAAACACCAACTTTGGGCGTACTTAAAGGGGAACAAAGTCGTCTTTTTCGAATTGGTGGGATGGAAAAAAATATTTACATTGGTTTTCGGGAGCTTCCATAAATTTTTGCTCAACTTCTTTTTCTCAATTCCTGTAAATTCAACCGCTAAAGGGTATCATCTTCTTAGCCATTTTTCTCATTGTTGGGGCCAGCTTCCAGTCTAACCGGATTCAGCTGTATACCAGTGTTTTACGTGAAGCGACTGCCTATCAGACCTACACAACACAGTAACTGAGCGTAACATTCTGGCTTAATCTTTTTTTTTTGTTTGTTAGCCTGTTCTGTCCCACTCCTGGGCAAAGGCCTCCCTCCAGTCCTTCCATCGTTCGCGATCCTTCGCTTCTTCGATCCAGTTGGGCATAAATCTGTCCAGTCCATCTCCTTCGTGGTCTGCCGCGACGACCCCGTCTTCCCGTCTCAGGGCTCCAGCTCTGTGCTACTTGAGCCCACAATTTGTCCGGCATGCGGCATACATGTCCTGCCCAGTCCCACCTAACCTAACCAAGGTTAGACTGGTCAGACTTTCTGGCTTCTGACTACCCGTAACGACTGTCAAAGTTCTACGAATGACAACCGGGACCAACGGCTTTACGTGCGCACCGAGGCACGGGATGTCGGTGATGTCCAAGATAAACTTTAGAAAGTACATAAGTAATATATAAATTGAAAAAGTCACATTGGTACTTGAAAATTCAAACCCACATGCGGGGCTCCTTAAGTAATCAATGAATTAATGTAATCAATTTGTATTTATTTGTTGTCGTAATTTTGTTTTTTTCAATCAATAAAATAATAAATACCGGGAATAACAATATCTTGATACAATAACCGCTAAATGGGCTACAAAAATGGAAGAAAAATGAGAAAACCAAGGCCATATACACATTATATAAATAATTAATCTTACGAGCCCAAGTTAATAAGTTGTTAGCTAAATGAAGCATTAAATGAAGTCCCGAGTGCTCGCGACAGACGAACGAATGGCTTTTTTGGAGGGAAAATGTACGACGGCGCCATATTGGATATTTACGTAGCTAATTATTAGGTTCTGAAGGAGAACCGGTGAATAAAATACTGGTATAATTAATGTTTACTTTATTGGTATTTAATTATTTATTTTGAAAGGTAATATACAAGTAAACATTTTGTGAAAATTTGAAGCGTCTACCTGTACCCGTTTTTAATATTGAGCAAAAAACACGTTTATTGTATTGGGACCCCTCTTAATATTTTATTTTTGTTAATTTTTAGTAATTGTCGTTATAGCGGCAACGGAAATACATAATCATTTGTGAAAATTTCAGCTTTCTAGCTGTCACGGTTTATGAGATACAGCCTGGAGACAGACAGACAGACAGCGGAGGCTTAGTAATAAGCACAGGTAATAGGGTCCTGTTTTACCCTTTGGGTACGGAACCCTAAAAAAAATGCAGAGTAGTTCTAATTGTTACCGCGGCACCCGAACATAAAGGACAACCTAAAGAACAAGGGTGGGTTTTAGTCAGTAAAAGTCTGACACTTCTTCCCGCCCGCCCAGGGTGCGAAAATTTCCCATCCATAAAAAAATATATAAAATAATCTGTCGCAGTTTTTGAGCGAACCCGTCAGTGTTGCCGCAGTGCAACTGACGTGACGTATCGTAGTCGTGTCGAGGTCGTAACGCGTACGGACGTCACCCGCTAAACCACAGATTTATAGAGCGCTTTGAGAGTAATGGCTAACGGGTATAGACTGCATTGGTTATGTAAAATGAGGATTCTATTGTACTATTCATTGGCGTGTCTATTGGATATTTATATATACAAGGTGTATTTTGGTCTTGCTCTACCCGCTAGGAGATGATTCTACCCATGAAAACAAACAACTTTTATTATGGAACCAACTCTGAAATCGCGAAAAAAATACCAGTTGTTTCATACATTATGGTCGGGAGGGCATTGAACTTTTCATAGAAACAGCTGATATTTTTTTCGCGATTTCAGAGTTGGTTCCATAATGAAAGTTGTTGGTTTTCATGTTTTCATCTCCTAGCGGGTTGTGCATGACCAAAAATACACCTAGTATATTGATAATTTAGATAAACTTAAGAAGTCTTTTAAATATTTATCTAATGGCTAACTGTATATCTGTGGGTTTTGTACTCAAAATGTATAAATATTTGTAAATAGCAAAAAAATACTTTAACTTCAGAAGTCGGTAGCGACGCAAAACAACAAACATCGACTTTCGAAATCAAAGCTATTTTTCCCTTCTATGTGTTTAAGTTCTTTTTCTTTTTGTAATAAGTATAATCTTATCCTTTTTTATTGATAGGAAATCACCGAATGACTTTTCCCGCCCTGAGTGGTCGGGAAGGAGCGTCAGACTTTTACTGACAAAAACCCACCCTTTTTTTTAGGGGAGTGGGAAATCATCAAATGACTGCTCCCGTCCTGGGTGCAGCGGGAGGGCGTGTCAGACTTTTACTGACTAAAACCCACTCATGTTCCTTCGGTTGCCCTTAATATGTTCCGGGGACACGGTAACTATTATAAACATTCCACAACATACCCATCCTTGTTCCTTCGGTTGCCCTCTAGGTTCCGGGACCGCGGTAACTATTAGAACTATTCCGCAACTCCGGATAATATTACTTAAAGTGCAAATCACAAACGTTAAGGGACATTTCGAAATCGTAACGCAAAACCTCCCTCTCAATTGTTACAGCAACACGCTACAGTCACGGGTCACTGCAACACGGAACGCATTCGTTGCGGCTCGCGTTACATATATCACTGGCTGACGGATAGCTCTGCTCGACCGTTGCACTGTTACAAGATATACTTGTAACTTGCAACTTGTAACAGGCAACTTGTAACTAAAGGCGAGCTTGCAACGTCTTGAAATTACAGTTTAGATAACTTTACTTATAGGTGTACCAGGAACTGATGACAAAAATGGTAAATAAAATATGATGACAGCAACACTGGGGAAAATGGATTAAAACGTTTTGATACTTGTATTTTCCCCTTAAAAATTTATTACACCTACTAAATGACTTATTGTTTGACTATATTAATATTATAAAGAGGAAAAAATTGTACCTATGTATTTTTGTTTGTTACTCTTTCACGCAAAAGCACTGAACGGATTTTGTTTAAACTTTACAGAAATATGGCGATAATTTTTTCAGTTTATTCAACAGTGATGTTTGATTAGTTGTATTTTTCTATGAGCTATTTAAGACGATTGGGACCTACTTGCTTGTGGCCCACTCTGGGTAAAGCTACAAAGGCTTTACGCACTAATTTTAGCCCCTACCAAAATAAAGATATTTTTCAAAAAAGAGTGAGACATGTACATATAGCGAGATGTATATCTGATTAATCCATTCTAATATTATAAAATGCGAAAATAACTCTGTCTGTCTGTCTCTTCTTAACGCCTAAGCCACTGAACCGCTTTAAATATTTGGTACAGATATAGTTTAGGACCCGAGAAATAACTTAGGATAGTTTTCATTCCAGAAATCCCCCGGGAACGGGAACGGGAACGAAGTCGCGGTAAAAGCTAGTATAAAATAAATTAAGATAAACCCAGTCACTATAATATACTTTATTTACACAACAAAGATTAAAGAAATGGTTTTTCGCTGTGTGATTGGTGTCCCAGCTTGGTTAGGGCATTGCAAGTTTAATTCGAACTGATTGCCCGTTAAGGAAAAATGATTCTGGTTCTTTGTCAAGGTTACTGACTATGGTAGTGATCGTCACATAAGGCAAGTCATACACCTTTATGCGGCTCATGTTAATCTGACACCAAGACTTCTGCCTTCTTCATCTGCTTTTTGCAATAATTCGTCATATAGTACTAGTACACGCCCCTGTAATAAGCCAAAGTTGTATGTTACGTAATATATATACCTACCTACATATGTTAAACTCATACAAATGGATTTGAAACTAAGTATCAACTTTGGCAAGTCATACTAACCAGTCAATGCAAGCACGCGGTATAAAATCGAAAATTGCGTGTAATCTACACCTTCTTCTTTATAGATTTATCGGTACACGTTATAAACAGTGCTTCTGGATTGTGACCGCGGTGGTTTCTTAGTCATTCTTTTACTTTTTACTAAAGATTTCTTGAAAATAACAAATGTAAACAAACAAACGTAATGTCACTTGTTTATATTATAGTACTCTGTGCACTTGACAGATGACATGACAACATTGCCATATAAAAATCATTATTTGTTTTACTTTTTTTTTGTCATGAGTTACTGGTACACCTATAGTTGGTTACAAGCTTGACTTTCTAAAGTTTATCTTGGACATCACTGACATCCCGTGCCTCGGAAAGCACGTAAAGCTGTTGGCCCGGTTCTCATTTGTAGAACTTTGACAGTTGTTAGGAGTCAGAAGCCTGGGCACGCCGTAAAAGCGGCGGTAAGACCCTTCTTTGAGGAGTGGCTGGAGAGGCGCCACGGCGCTCTCACGTTTCGCTTGACACGGGTCCTCACCGGACACGGTCAGTTTGGGAGGTTCCTGTGTCGGATTCGGGCGGAAGCGACGCCTGGGTGTCACCACTGCAGCAACGGTCGCCTGGAGGACACGGTCGAGCACACGGTGGAGGTGTGCCGCGCATGGGCGGACCATCGACGTGTCCTCATAGAGGCGATTGGCGGCGGTGACCTGTCGCACCCGGCGCTGGTCCAGGCTATGCTCCAGGGCGACAGTGAATGGGAAGCCGTCGCCTCTTTCGAAAAAAGGGGTCAGAAGCCAGAGTCTGACAAGACTAACCAAGAAGTATAGTGTCGCCCAGTTACTGGGTTGTGGAGGTCTGATAGGCAGTCGCTTCACGTAAAACACTGGTCAGCCGACCCCAACATAGTTGAAAAAAGATAGCGATGAGAATTATTCAATGAGGGTTTTTGCGTATGAGAAATCCGCTAGATGGCAAACGCCTACTTAGGCGTGAGGTCCAACTGCAGCATGATTGGTGAATTTTGACATATCTGACAATGTCATGTCGAAAAAAACCAATCATGCTGCAGTAGCGGATTTTCGTAAGGAAAAACCCTCATTGATTGGTCACCAATCCACCTAGCCTCAACGACGTCTAACTAAAGCCACGAGTCAAAGCCATAATAACATTATTCTGAAACAAAGCATTCAATATTTCACAATACGCACAAATACAACAATATAACAGTATGGCGGCCATTATAACTAAGATTAATAGTTGCGCCGTGAGAGGGGAAATTTGAGGATATACAAGGAGCTTACTGCGGTTTTGCTTGGGGAATTTGGGGGATATTAAGGCCTTTTCGCCCGCGTCAAAAGATCTTTTTTATTTATTTTGACGGGCCTGTTGGTCTAGTGGTAGTGACCCTGATTGCTAAGAGGTCGTGGGTTCGATTCCCACCCAGAACAAACTTTGTGTGATGAGCATGATTGTTTGTTCTGTGTCTGGGTGTAATTTATCTATAATATGTAGGTATGTATTTATAAAATTATACAACATGTCCCGGAATAAACGCACACCACCAGACACCCCAATTAGAATATTATGTTATAATCATAATACATACACTGATTTTTTATTATTATGTTTAAAACCCTGTTATTTTATAAATTAGTTGTACAGATTGTGGGAGAAAATTATAGTCGCATTACAGATCTACGCATGCACACAGTCGCACTTGCATAAGCATATGGGTCTAGCGTAGTAGGTATTTCATCCATTTTAGTTTGTTTTGACTGTACAGCGGAAGTGTGACAGCAGTCGGAGTTTTAATTATTTTTGGGATAAAATATTACCTACATTAAAAATTGTATAAGTATGTTTATCAGTTGTCTGGTTACCATAGTACAAGCTCTGCTTAGTTTGGGATCAGATGACCTTGTGTGAGTTGTCCCAGGATATATTTATAATTTATTTATTTGTATAGCCCATATATCGAGGAAGGCTATAAGCTATTTCATCACGGTACGACCTAAGGAAGAGCTGTTTTAACCAAAAATGCGGGTGAATCCGCGGGGGATAGCCAGTTTTATATAATACTAGCTTTGGCCCGCGTCTTGTTTCGCGTGGAGTTCGAGACTTTATTTATTTAGGTACTAGCTTTTTCCCGCTTTTTACTAATAAATTACCTATAAGTTAGTTGTTAGGGTATACTAGCTTTTGCCCGCGACTTCGTGCGCGTCGACAAATAGTTCCCGTTCTCAGGGGATTTCCGGGATGAAAACTATCCTATGTCCTTTCTCGGGTCCCAGACTAAATTTGTACCAAATTTCATTCAAATCGGTTCAGTGGTTTAGGCGTGAAGAAGAGACAGACAGACAGAAAGACGCATTTATAATTATTAAGTACTAGCTTTTGCCCGCGGCTTCGCTCGCAAAAGAGACAAAAAGTTGCCTATGTTACTCTCCATCCCTTCAACTATTTCCACTTAAAAAATGACGTCAATTCGTCGCTCCGTTTTGCCGTGAAAGACGGACAAACAGACAGATACACACACACTTTCCCATTTATAATATTAGTATGGATAGTGATGAATATGGGCCGAATAGTTGCTAGTAAAATCTGCTGAGTAATCAATCCGGCTTTGCTTTTAAGGTTGGTAGTTAGATTGGTAATATATTAGATCGTTTATGTACTAGTCTAAATATTTTTATTTTATAGGGTGCTAAGATATTTTGATAATATATTTTTATTTAAGATATTTTGATAATCACTACATAGTATAAAACAAAGTCGCTATCCGCCGTCTGTCTGTTCCTATGTATGCTTAGATCTTTAAAACTACGCAACAGATTTTGATGCGGTTTTTTTTAATAGATAGAGTGATTCTTAAGGAAGGTTTTTATGTGTAATACGTGCTTATTATAGTAGAGAAAAGCCGGATTTTTAAATATTAGTAACACCCGTGCGAAGCTGGGGCGGGTCGCTAGTATATTATATTTTGATAAGAAAACACCGCACGGTTTTTTTCCACAAAATCACTAATATCAATCACTGTATCCTTTTTTTCTTTAAGTAAAAAATATGGTTTCTTTATTTTAGTTTTATTTGGTTGAAACAAACGGAAATACACTTTTAGAATATCAACTCAAACAAATCAACCGTACAATTTGTTACAGATATTACCTATAGATATAACCAGAAATATAAATAACATAGTTCATATTTAGTTTGTAACAATTACATTTTAGTGGCTTGTTAATAATGTTCCTATTGTTTGAACACAATAGGCCTTTGTTCATAATTATTTACTGAAAACCAATTTGGGAATTATTCTGACATTGGCTTTATATAATATTTAGTATATTTACCTATCTTTGGGGTTTATATCTATATTTTGCTTAAAAGGAGGCGCCATTACAAACAAAATGTTTATGAAATAAATTTATTATTATTATTTTGACCGGCCTGTTGGTCTAGTGGTTAGTGACCCTGACTGCTAAGCCGGAGGTCGTGCGTTCGATTCTTACCCAGGACAAACTTTATGTGTTTAGCATGATTGTTTGTTCTGGGTCTGGTTGTAATTTATCTATAATATGTATGTATTTATAAATTATATAAGTATATTTATCAGTTGTCTGGTTACCATAGTACAAGCTCTGCTTAGTTTGGAATCAGATGACCGTGTGTGAGTTGTCCCAGGATATTTATTTATTTATTTTATTTATTTTATATTTTGGCTTATACCTTCGAAATCTCGTGATTCGAGACACAATAAAACAACGATGACACTGATTCTCTTGAACTAGTTAAATGCATCTTTCTCTTTCCATTTCTTTAAGATAAGTACAGAAGATACATTTTAGTTTAATCCTGTCAAATTAGACAGCGCCTGAAGAAAATTGGCGTATATTTAGTCGTCATGTTTTTAAATCGCGTCTAAATTATCTATAGAGTGTCTAAATTTGACAGGATTTAACTAATATTTTATCTTCTATCTTTTTCTTAATAAAATGGAAAGAGAAAGATGCACTTAACTTAAATTAACGTTAGTCTGTGAATAAGAGAATCGGCGACAATAGCAGCACGACAGCCGGCTGTCGCTTGGTCGTTGAAAGGTAATAAGCGTTTCGGCTGTAATTTTCGCCCGCTTCGGTTAAAACAGGATTGTCAAAAGTATGAATTACTTAATTTAAAGTAAAACTTTAAGATCTAGCCACGAAATACTAGGTGTAATTTTGGTCTTGTACAACCCGCAAACAAAAGTTCAATGCCCTCCCGACCATAATGTATGAAACAGCTGATATTTTTTTCGCGATTTCAGAGTTGGTTCCATAATAAAAGTTGTTTGTTTTCATGGGTAGAATCATCTCCTAGCGGGTTGTGCAAGACCAAAAATACACCTTGTATACACCCGCTCACCCCTAGTAAAACAAGCGTGATGTTATAAGTAAAACATTTAATTCCACTCTTGAATCAGTTCGCGAAACATTTTAATTATAACTCGTTATATTTTACTGTTTACAGACGGGTACACGTTCAAAGGGTGATCGGGGTAAGGTTTTAGTGAAGCGCGGGGCGGGGAGCGGATTAAAATATAGTTGTATTAGTTTTTAGTAAAATTATTTGATACTAGCTTTTGCCCGCGACTTCGTCCGCGTATAACAATTGCTCCCATTCCCGTGGAATTTCCGGGATGAAAACTATCCTGTGTCCTTTCTCGGTTCCCAGACTATATCTGTACAAAATTTCATTCCAATCGGTTCAGTGGTTTAGGCGTGAAGAAAAGGCAGACAGACAGAGTTACTTTCGCACTTTATAAATTAGTGCGGATTAGTTCAAATTTCACAGGACTAAATTAGTATCAAAGGAAAGGAAAAGAAGGGAAAGGGAAGGGAAAAGGAAAGGAAGGGAAGGAAAGGAGGAAGGCGCCGCTGCGGCACCGCACTGCTTGCACCCCTCCCCGCCTCGTCTGCCTTGCGTCGTTGTACGGTGTGCATGCGGTGCGGCGCCGGAGCGGTCCCGGACGTACCGTGTGGCATACCATTCATTTTCATATGCAAACAACCGTTGCAGCACCGCTCAGGCGCCGCGCCAGTGCCGCACCGCACCGTGTGGCCTGGCCCTCAATCTGTCGCTCCGTTTTGCCATGAAAGACGGACAAACAGACAAAAATCAAGTACCTCTCTCAGTTTAAGCAATTTTATTATAGAAACAATCTTGACATGTCTTTTTATCAAAAAAATCTGTTTAATTAATTTCGTGGAGCAATATCATTTTCGGCTTTATTTAGAACCGACGTTAGTTAAGAAACTAAATGGAAACAATGTTAGTTTTTATTTTTACGCAATACTTAGACAAAATATATCTACACTAATATTATAAAGAGGAAAACTTTGTTTGTTTGATTGTAATGAATAGGCTCAAAAACTACTGGACCGAATTTAAAAATTCTTTCACCATTCGAAAGCTACATTGTCAACGAGTAACAACGGCTATATAATATCACGCTATGTCCCACGGGAGCGAAGCAGTAACCAAAAACCTAACGTAACGGGGGTGAAATCGCGAGAAAGAGCTAGTAATTCATAAATAAAAAGATGCATCTGTCGCCTCAAAGAGCATGTCGGGGCTCTCTAGGGTCACGCCTGCCGGGGTTGCGGAATAGTTCTAATAGTTACCACGTCCCCGGAGCATAAAGGGCAACCGAAGGGACAAGAATAGGTTTTAGTAAGTAAAAGTCTGACCCGCCCCGCCCAGGGTGGGTGAAGTAGTTTGATGATTTCACATTTATAAAAAAAAATGTTTATTCAGTAACCTAAACTGTAGGAATATATGTAAGATACGGCCAAAGAAGTACCACTAAGGAATAGGCGAGACGACAAAAAAAATTAATTAGTCCGTCAGATAGATTATCAAAAAAATTTGGACACGTATTTTTTCTTTTTTCTCGTAAACGAAAAATGACGACGATACAGTGCGTTGAAGTTGCGCGTGACGTCACAATAAGATACAATTTTTGCAGGACGGTGACGTCAAAAGCCCCCACTCCGGAACTTTGTTGCTCTTTATCTTTGTATTTTTTAATTCATTTGATCAAGCAAAAAATACGTGTCCCGTATTTTCGGCCGATCTATCAGACGGACTAAACAGAATGCCATTTTTTTAATGCTGTCGTCATCCCTATTATCGGCAAAGCCGCATTTATAGCTAGTTTCAATATAAAAAGAGTGCAATATATTTCCCTCTATATAAGTTCAGCAGCAAATCAAGTTACACTTCTATGCACCTTCACGTTTCACGTATTGGCAAAGAATTTAAATACACAGAAGATATTTACAGAAGTTTCAATTTAAACAAGAGGTTTTAAAAGCGTTCCACAACCTCGCATTCATCATCATCTCCCTAGCCTTTGCCCAACTGTGTTGAGGTCGGCTTCCAGCCTAACCTGACCTGACATTTTGCTGAACTGGACCTTTTTGACACAGCTGCCGGGCACAAATATTATGTTGGTTACTAATTTTAAGCTGATATTATTTTTTTAAAACTCCATGTAATGTATGTATGTTATGTGAACCAACATACCGGCACTGCTGTGTGAAATAAATGTATTTTCTTTCTTTTCTTTCTTTCTTTCTTAACCGGATTCAGCTGGATACCAGTGTTTTACGTGAAGCGACTGCCTATCAGACCTCCACAACCCAGTAACTGGACGACACGATACCCCTTAGTTAGACTGGTCAGACTTTCTAGCTTCTGGCTACCAGTAACGACTGTCAAAGTTCTACGATGATAGCAACAAAATTATATTTATTATATAAGTAAATTATAATGAAACACCTTATTTTTTTGGTAAAAAATGTTTTTCACCCAACATTTTTATTTTTAACCGCGGGAGGCAGCGAAGAGTGCTAAAAAGTCAGAGTAAAAAAGTTAGTTACGTTAAACTAAAAAAATAAATAAAAAAAACTTTGGCATTGGTCCCACAACCACGACTAAATACACACTAGGCCTTCTGTCCCTCCCTGTCTAGTGAGAGGTACTCGTAGCTAACGAGAAGCGAGTTTCCTCCGCGATTACTGACTGAAAGCGAACCTCTGGCTCTATGTAGCCGGACCTCTTTTAGATGTTGTTTGAAGGTAAAGTTTGCGTAACATTTCTATAAGGTATTTTTAAATACGGTTACTGGTAGTTAGTGAGCCCATTAAGATATTAAACCGGCCCCGTACGTTGAAAATAGGAAAATAAACATTGATATGTAAAAGTGTTATTTTAAACCGATGCTAAAATAAATATCATTTATCATTAAACCTTCGAACACACGTGATTCTAGACACAATAGAAAGACAGTAGCAGCCCGACAGCCGGCTGTCGCTTGGTCGTTGAAAGGTTAAACATCTTTCCCATTTTTGACCGATTAAAAAAAAAGAGGTTAGTAGCAGGTTTTAACGGACTAATGACGTGGTAAAAAGTTTGTTAGGAAAAATCGCACTAAAAAGTAAAAAATAAAAAGCCTTTTTTTAAAAACAGTCCCATTTAAGTAGGAAGAATGTATCCGTTCTGTGGTTTTACATTTAAAAAGTAATTTTTCTGTTTTTAGTTTTAGACGGCGGTTCTTTTTTGAAGTTTTTTTAGTGTGAATTTTCCCGATAACGCGTACTTTTTGAAGTCGGATAAAACACTAAAACTTTCTTTTAAATAGGTATAACAAATACTTTCCTAAAAGCTGCATCAAAATCGGATCTGCTTAATGCACGAAAAATGCAAGGAAAATGTAGAAATTTCCTTTCGTTTAACAAATATACAACCAACCCCACAAATAATATCAATAGCATTAAGATTTATTGATATTCCAAGCTCGAGAAGGGGACGCCATCTGGTGGCAGTAAATGAAAGTAATGTACATAATATTTTACTTCGAAATCATTCACAGGGTCTCGGAGGAAAATTCACGCAATTTTCTCCGTTAATCTTGAATCAATGGCTTGGGTTCATAACATTGTGAGGAAATATGAAGATACTAAATAAGGTTCAAATTCAAGTATGTCTGAGATAAACTTAAAAAGTTAATACTTGCCTGGTTTTTAATGAATATGAATATTTAAAATAAAACACATAGCGCCTTACTAATATTCGCTGCATAAAGTTATGACAGGTTTATACGTCAAAAAATGTAAGGTTACACAGGCTTTATTCATTGCATAACTTTACACAGTGATTTATTAGTAAGGGCACTACGGTGAAAATTACCCTTGTTTAAAAAATAAACGATTTGATTTGATTATAAACCTGCCATCATATCTCTGCATTACCGATGGTTGACTGGTAGAGAATGCCTAAAGCATTAAGTCTGCCGGGGTTGCGGAATGTTGCCGGGGTTGCGGAATGTTGCCGGGGTTGCGGAATGTTTATAATAGTTACCGTGACCTCGGAACATAAAGGGCAATCGAAGGAACATGAGTGGGTTTTAGTCAGTAAGAGTCTGACACGCCCTCCCGTCGCACCCAGGACGGGAGCAGTCATTGGATGATTTCCCACTCACCAAAAAAAAAAAAAAAAAGCATTAAGTCCGCCTCTGTACATTAATTTTGTGCGTAAAGTTTTAACCTTTTGACGACCAACCGATAGCCGGCTGTCGGGCTGCTATTGTCTTTCTACTGTGTCTCAAATCACGTGTGTTCGAAGGATTATTAAATCCGTACTAATATTATAAATGCGAAAGTAACTCTGTCTGTCTGTCTGTATGTCTGTCTCTTCTTCACGCCTAAACCACTGAACCGATTTGAATGAAATTTGGTACAGATATAGTCTGGGACCCGAGAAAGGACATAGGATAGTTTTCATCCCGGAAATCCCCCGGGAACGCGAACTATTATTCCACACGGACGAAGCCGCGGGCAAAAGCTAGTAAATAAATATAAACTGCCTAAAGAGTGCTTTCTAAAGTTTATCTATGACATCACTGACATCCCGTGCCTCGGTACGCACTACTCGGTGGCTCCTGACTATCCGTAACGACTGTCAAAGTTCTACGAATGACTACCGGGAGCAACGGCTTTACGTGCGTACCGAGGCACGGGATGTCAGTGATGTCATAGATAAACTTTAGAAAGCACTCTTTAGGCAGTTTATATTTATTTACTAGCTTTTGCCCGCGGCTTCGTCCGTGTGGAATAATAGTTCCCGTTCCCGGGGGATTTCCGGGATGAAAACTATCCTATATCCTTTCTCGGGTCCCAGACTATATCTGTACCAAATTTCATTCAAATCGGTTCAGTGGTTTAGGTGTGAAGAAGAGACAGACAGACAGACAGAATTACTTTCGCATTTATAATATTAGTATGGATTTATAGTAAAAGGCATATTATGTCAGAATGAGAGCTCTAATCTTATTCCTAAAAGCAGATTGGCCTTTATGTACTATTTATGTGCATCTCCTGTGACGTCACAGCATCAGATAATATTGGAATAGTTCGACATTTGGAATTAGACGC
Organism: Athetis lepigone; assembly: GCA_033675125.1. Lineage (NCBI taxonomy): Eukaryota > Metazoa > Arthropoda > Insecta > Lepidoptera > Noctuidae > Athetis > Athetis lepigone. The sequence goes on from CM066242.1 coordinate 2,842,982, forward strand.
GATGGCGGTTTGTGGGGCCACGAGACATGCGGTGGAATAAAATAAAAATATAAATATCCTGAGACAACTCACACACGGCCATCTGATTCCAAGCTAAGCAGAGATTGTGCAACTGATATAATATATACTTATATAATTTACTAGCGACCCGCCCCCGCTTCGCACGGGTGTTACAAATCTTTACAAATCCCGGCTTTTCTCTACTATAGTAAGCATGTATTATACATATAAACCTTCCTTAAGAATCACTCTATCTATTAAAAAAAACCGCGTCATAATCCGTTGCGTAGTTTTAAAGATCTAAGCATACATAGGGACAGACAGAGGATAGCGACTTTGTTTTATACTATGTAGTGATAAAGACATACACTGTATAGATTAATTCCACCCAGAAACACAGAACACACACACGAAGTTAGTCCTGGGTGGGAGTCACCACGACCTCCGGCAGCAGTCAGGGACACTCACCACTAGACCAACAGGGCCGTCAAAATTGCAATAATGTCTCTAGCTAGTAACTTATGCAGAGATAAATAAACGTTTTGTTGTTTATCGATAGCCGCATAGACAGATAGCCCACTAGTGTGGTTGCTAACTAAACGCACCGGATTAATTTTAGAAATTAAAAAACGAAATTTTTTTATGGGACCGAATGGCAACTATTCTACATTTTTTTTGGTGAGTGGGAAATCATCAAATGACTGCTCCCGTCCTGGGTGCGGCGGGAGGGCGTGTCAGACTTTTACTGACTAAAACCCACTCATGTTCCTTCGATTGCCCTTTATGTTCCAGGGTCACGGTAACTATTATAAACATTCCGCAACCCCGGCAGGCGTTGGCCCTGTTGGGCCCCTTCCTGTAACTATTCTACATCAAACCTAATAAACGTAGGTAAACCGAAAGATAAACGATAAACCTTACAGGATACCTTAAACGGATACCTTACCTACCTTTTTTTTACTTTCTAAAGTTTATCTTACGAAGTTTATCTCACGGGGGGGGGGGGATAACTATTAGGCTGAGGCTACACTAGGCTGCGACGCGAACTGCAACGCACGAGCGATTGAAACAAATACATGGATTCTCACTAAATGGCTACACCGTTCATCAAATATTACTAGCGATCTTTGATTATTTCTGCGACAGGAACTACATTACTGTAATCGCGGCACCGGCTACATCGACGTATCAGCGAAATTTAATCGAATATACGCCAGATTTTCGCTTATAATGTAGCCATTCCACGTTTATCTCGTTTCGCTCTTCCAGTCGAATCGCAAAACGCTGCCTACTGTAGCCTCAGCCTTACGGCCTTCTCTGTATGAGAAGAGGCCCGGATTTCTTGCTTGACTCATCTAGACACGCTTATCTTATGGCCCCACTGTCATCTATCGTGCCATCGATCACGTAATCCAGAAAGCCGCAGCTTGAAGTCTTTGAGTTTCACTCATTTGAATGTTATGCGACTTTCGAAGTCATGACTTCCGAAGTTCTCTTTGCTTGACGTTAGATCGGCTTGTGGTTTAAGATTATTGGTTTGGAGTTTGATGTCTGGGTTAGGAAAAAGTGATTGTGATGTGTTTGGTTGATATTTTTAGGAATTAATATAATCAATTCTTCGAACACACGTGATTTGAGACACAATATAAAGACAATAGCAGCGCGACAGCCGGCTGTCGTTGGAAGGTTAAAGTAGTAAGACACTAGCTTTTGCCCGCGGCTTCGTTTGCGTTATAAAGAGACAAAAAGTAGCCTATATCCCTTCAACTAATTCCACTTTAAAAATCTCGACAATAGGCGAGATGACAAAAAAAAAGTAATTAGTCCGTCAGTTAGATAATCAAAAAATTTGGCACACTTTATTTTTTCTTTTTTCTCGTAAACAGAAAATGACGACAATACAGTGCGTTGAAGTTTCATGAAACGTCACGCCTTTGTATAATTTTTACTCAGAAGTGACGTCACAAGCCCCCTCTCCGGAACTTTGATGCTCTTTATCTTTGTATTTTGTTATTAATTTGATCAAGCAAAAAATATGTGTCCAGTATTTTTGGACTGTCTAACAGACGGACTAAACAGAATGTCATTCTTTTGATGTAGTCATCATCCCTATTTGTTGCTCCGTTTTGCCGTGAAAGACACACTTTCTCATTTTTAACTAGCTGTCCTCCGCGGTTTCACCCGCGTTATATTAGATTTTTGGTTACTAAAAAAGAAGATAAAAAGTATTCTATGTCCGTCCCCTGGTCCCAAGCTACCTCCCCACCAATTTTCAGCTAAATCGGTTCTGCTGTTCTTCAGTTATTAAATGTGTAACTAACACAACTTTCTTTTATATATATAGATATGTATGTATTTATAAATTATATAAGTATGTTTATCAGTTGTCTGGTTACCATAGTACAAGCTCTGCTTAGTTTGGGATCAGATGACCGTGTGTGAGTTGTCCCAGGATATCTATAATCTATCTATTTATTTTATTTATGTTTGTTAGAGGGATTTGGTGATTTGGCATGACAATGAGGGTTTTTTTTTGGTGAGTGGGAAATCATCCAATGACTGCTCCCGTCCTGGGTGCGGCGGAAGGGCGTGTCAGACTCTTACTGACTAAAACCCACTCATTTTCGTTCGATTGCCCTTTATGTTCCGGGGTCACGGTAACTATTATAAACATTCCGCAACCCCAGCAGGCGTTGGCCCTGTTGGGCCCCTTCCTGTGCTGACTCCTTCTCTTTGAGGCGCGCGTGGAACACTAACGCGCCGTCGACGCGGTCCTGGTCCTAGCCGGGCGGCGAGCTACCCATCGCTCGCCAAAAGCTAGTATCATTCATATCTCCGTTTATATATAAGTGTTGGTTTTAACCGACAATAATCCCCATTTTAATCACCGGCAATGTTAATCACCGCATTATGTTAATTTTCGCAATTATACCGCACTCTGTCCTTTTCACGGATTAAATAGGGGTGTCAGGTAACGTAGGGTCGAGATAATAGTTTATTTAATGCGGCGGCCGACTAAAAATACCGTATTTTTTTCGCTTTCAAAATGTTTGTTTTAGGACTTTTGCTCAAGAAATGTGCGGGAAAAGTTTTTTACTCGACTACTGCAAAGAAACAAGGAGGGTTATGATTTTGACAGGCTATGGTATGTACCTATGTTCATATGTTCCCTCTTAGCTTCTAAAATTCTTAGAGCGAAGCAAATGACGATCTTACATCCACTATTTTAGCCCTTAATTTGTCACACTGGATGCGTTCTGCGGCCTGCGGTCAGGTCAAAGTGAACGCAGCCCGCATCAAGTATGAACAACGCTGTCGGTCGCCGCTTCTTTGGTTGTGCCCGCACGGTCAGATCGCATTCTCTTCAAAATATATTGATACCGACAATGTTGTTCATACATGATGCGGGCTGCGTTCACTTTGACCTGACCGCCGGCCGCAGAACGCATCCAGTGTGACAAATCCTTTAACCTTCAAACACACGTGATTCGAAACACAATAGAAAGACAATAGCAGCGCGACAGCCGGCTGTCACGTGGTCATTGAAAGGGTTGGGATTTCCAAAAATTCTTTCCTAGTGGTTACCTACTCTTCACAAAGAACACACCCTGCAAGTTTCATGTCTCTAGGAGCAGCGGTTTGTGTGCGTTGATATATTAACTGTCAGTCAATCAGTCAGACAGTTTACCATTGTATAAACTTACCTCTCATGTTAAAGATTGTATGACTTTAACAATTAAAGTCATACAATCTTTAACATGAGAGGCAAAGCTATTAGGACACATTAATGTCTGTTTGTCACACCCACAAATATTATGTAAATAATCCAAAGACTATACAACCACTTGACCGCTCATACGGGTGATTCGGGCTCACGACACTTAAATGGAATATCACTTATAAGAGACGCAGGTATGAGTGCAATTTTTAGTACTGACCAGTTGTTGGATCCGTGCACACTTCCTAATTTCGGTACCTAAAAATACATTTATCATATAAAACCGAAGCAAAAATGAGTACATGTGCAATAAAATGGTGCGGAAAATGTTCTAAAACATCTAGTTATAAAAAAGATGGCATAAGTTTTCATCGGTAAGTAAAATATGATTATATTCATCTACATTTTTGGTAATTAGAGAGCTCAAGCTAAACTGGTTGGTTTCGAAAAAAGTCATACCGCGTTGATGTCTTTTGAAAAAGTCCTTTACTTTCACTAGAATATTAGATAAGTCTATCCCTTTCTATTCGTAAGTACTTTGTACTGTGTCCTGAAGTGATGTGACTTCACAAAACACAGTAGATAAATTATTTTATCGATAATTTTTAATGGTAAAACAAAAATAATGTTTCGTTTTAATGTTTTCATTTTAGATTTCCAAATATTCCGGAAGTTAAAGAAAAATGGGTTAATTTTCGTTTTTTATTTAACTATTCCGTTTTATAATCAAGTGTATTATTTTTTTATTAATTTATTTAAGCTACTGCTTGATTGCGAAACCTTTTTTAATATAACCTTATTTTTATAAAACCCTGTTTTATTACAAAATCGGGTCTTATACAACTAATAATTTGAATAATTATCGATATCGATATTTTTTTAATCACCCTTTTGCAATCCCTAAAAAATCAGTTGTCAAATTCATCGACCAATCACAGCGGGCGAAGCTTAGCTCCACCCCTTCGTTATCTGGTGACTTTGATTTAGAACAAAAACATGCCTATACGCACTCCACTGGTTTGCTGCTTCATGAAATAATCTAAGAAACTTATGCTCGAATACTCAAACGTCGCTCTCAAAAATGTTGCTGTCCTTATTTTACCTCTCTAGAGTGACAAAGACAGCAACAGTTTTCAGAGTCTTAAATAATTCGGACATTAGAAAGTTTTTTAATTTAAAAAAGCCGGTTTTTTATTTTTTTTGGTGAGTGGGAAATCATCAAATGACTCGCGGCTGGTTACACTTTTACTGACTAAAACCCACTCATGTTCCTTCGATTGCCCTTTATGTTCCGGGGCCACGGTAACTATTATACACATTCCGCAACCCCGGCAGGCGGGCCCTGTAGGGCCCCTTCCTGTGCTGACTCCTTCTCTTTGAGGCGCGCGTGGTACACTAACGCGCCGTCGACGCGGTCCTGGTCCTAGCCGGGCGGCGAGCTACCCATCGTTCGCCATCCGCAGAACCGCGAACGGCCCGGTTTCGAACCTACAATATCTTACATGAAAGGCGGACGCATTTACTGTCTATCACAATATATATTACGTTCGTCTCTCACCCCTACCATCCCCACATCTTAACAGCGAACATCTAATTTCCTACATTTTAATAATTATGCAGCCTTCTACCGGCCGGATATTACACCGTGTTGTAACCGGCTCACACGTCTAATTGTTACCCGGGTCAAATTCATTAAAGGGATTTGAGCTTTTAAATAAAGCGCTTAAGTGTTTTAGAGGGGAATTTCATCAAAATTTAACACCTGGTATAATAAATATCCGGGGACAACTCACACACGGCCATCTGATCCCAAACTAAGCAGAGTTGTGTTATGGTAACCAGATAACTGATAAACATACTTATATAATTTATAAATACACACATTTTATAGATAAATTACACCCAGACACAGAACAAACAACCATGCTCATCACACAAAGTTAGTCCTGGGTGGGAGTCGAACCCACGACCTCTGACTTAACAGTCAGTGTCACTGACCACTAGACCAACAGGCCCGTCAAACGTCACTTATTTTTTAGACGCTGTGTCACCGTGTTCGAAGATTTAAACTAAAAAATATGTGCAAAACCTTTATATTTACAAATAGCCTTGTATTTTGATCCTTTGGAAAAATAGGAGAGGGGTTGATGACGTCACTGAGCGGCCACATTTGTTGTGTCGTCACACACGCGGCTGATGCGATCATTGCTGTAATTACAACACAAATATTTGTACCTCTTTGTTTGTTAAGCTATTATCGTCTGGGATACCGATGCTTTGGGGATACGTCACGTGTCTATGGAATTTTGAGAATTTTATTGTTATCGCTAGCTTTTGCCCGCGACTTAGTCCAAACACAAACAAAACTTCAATTCGTACGAGATATGAGATCCAACCCACCATCTGCAGACCTTTTTGAAAGAGGACTTTTGGCCGAAAGGTGTCGTGATTCGACGTTTCCGGAGACGGTTTTGCGGCACCACGCAGCGCAATACGACGCCAATGTTACGTGTATGATTTTAATTATAGGTTTTTGTTTTTAAAATATATATTAGTTTATTACTGTTTAAGATTATTCTATGTATTTTATGCTATGGGCCTCCGATGCCTGAAATAAAATTAATATGAAAGAAAGAAAGAAAGAAAAACTATTTATTCTTGCAGTGTGCGCTACAAATAGAAAAAACTTATGTACTACAAACCTTAAAACTAAAGACAGCTAAATAGCGTCACTACTGCGCAATATAATATCCATACTTACTAATATTATAAATGGGAAAGTGTGTCTGTCTGTCTGTCTGTCTGTCTGTCTGTCTGTCTGTTTGTCTTTCTTTCACGGCAAAACGGAGCGACGAATTGACGTGTTTTTTTAAGTGGAGATAGTTGAAGGGATGGAGAGTAGCATAGGCTACTTTTTGTCTCTTTCTAACGCGAGCGAAGCCGCGGGCAAAAGTTAGTATTACATGAATATGAAAAATACACCTAGTATACACAAAGAATCGTAGATACAAGATATGACACTCACAGAGTAATCAAGACAATCGGGATGCTAGTTAAAACACTCCACTTAATGCGTCTGGTTATATCAATCATTTTTATATAAACACAGTAATTTTATCTTTATGTGGGATCAACAGATGTCACATTGAATGATGGATGAGGGCAAATGGATTTAAGGCTTGTTCAAGCTCACACACAAACCGTTTAAGTTCATTAGACCATTATAAAGACACTTTGAAGCGTCATTTACTATAGTAAAAAACAATGATTGTATTGGCCGCGCGCTGTTGTTAAAGACGGAACGTTATTTTTTTTGCTCCTCAGTTTTAAAATAAGAAAAGTGGTAAAAAGTGGAGACTGTGACATTAATATACTGTTAACTCAAAGCCAGTGAAGTGACCTACTGAATGGTGTAATTTTTTTCTGAAATAACATACGTAAACCAAAGTTATATTAGAATTAAAGTTGTGGAAAAAAACTCATTCAAAAAGTGTGATTAACGAACTCTATCCATGACCTACGACAACCCGCAGCGCGCTCGATACCTCCCGCGCCAACCGCTACTGTCCCCGTCGTCGCCTGCGCATTACTCACAACCCAGCGCGTAGCGAGCACATATTTCGACGCTACAAGTAAAGTCTCGTTGGCAGAGCGGTGTGTGTAGCAGCTTTGCTACACTGCACGCCGTGGTCTTCGGATCAATCCCCGCAACTTGCAGTATTTTTTTTTTGTTAGTATATTTAAAGTATATTCACGTTGTTTTAGTGAAGTACTGGAAATAAAGTCCGCTAACTGATCGCTTATTATTAATAGGTTCAAGGTTGACAAAAAATGGCTAATATAGAAATTGATAATATTACCTTCCGCAAACCATCAAGGGCAAAGTCGGTTGATAATATCCTAGATACCAACATAAGCAATAACAGCGCAATACTCGATAGTACAATGATGAGTTTGCCAAGTACTACAATGAATGATAGCGACGATGTCACTAGTTATAAAGACACTATAAAAAAGCTAAGCATGGAATTAGAAGGCGCCCACTTAGAAATCGAAAATCTAAATAGTGAAAATTTTAGACTGAAAATGGATATAGGTCAATATCAAAAAATAATTGAAACTTATAAAAAGGTAAACCTATTAGACACTAAGACCTTTTCACCGAGGTCAGCACGCAATAGAAATATGCTAAGAACAAGCTGTATTTCTACTCCGACCAAGCTAAGTCTTCCGCCTTCAATGACTCACCAATCAGACAATGCCGCAACAATACAGGCGTCAAGTGATGCTGGGGACATCTCTTTTAATACAGCCGGCTCAACATCTAGCTTTGACGAAATACAGCCCGCTCAACCACAACTTTGCCAAAAGAGCGAGAAAGACGATTTTAAAAGGCTATATTCGATGGACCATCAAAAATCCCACCACAACATCACGAAAGATATTGCCCATAGAGGATTAATTGACATACAAAAAGAGAGTGACAAACATAATATTATAATCTTCGGTGACCAGCAGGCCCAGGGACTAAATAAAACTATGACTCGTACTAGATCAGACAAATGGAATGACAACTATAAAATTACTTCTTTCATCAAGCCCCATGCAACAAGTGCTCAGATCCTAAATAGCTGCAACGACGACGTCTTAAAGACATTGACCAAGGATGACATTATAGTTTTAGTGATAGGGTCCAATGATAAAAACCCTTACTCTTTTATGACGGAATTATGTAACACACTATATAAACTGCGTAATAATACTGTATTCATTACTAACGTTCAATATAACCCCCACCTGAACGAAACCACGATCAATTACAATCTTGAGCTAATTCTACAAAACTACAGAAATTGTAAATACGTAAAAATACACAATTCTGGATTCCAACATGATATCAGCGAAACTTTCACGAAAAATTATCACCAGAAATATCTGGAACATTTATGTTTAAAATTGAACACTAGAATTGATTACAAAAAATACCAAGTGGAGATACTAAATCAGTTTAAAAACAAGCACGATACCCAGAAAAAATTAAACACACATACGGCACCGCGAAAACATACACAAACCAAGATTACTGCTTTCTTTGAGAAAATAAAGCAACACAAAAATACCAAGGAAACTGGGTTTTTTCTCGAACGAAAATAATAGAACGGCGCTCACCTTAATTCATCAAAATATTGCTGGTGTACTGAACAAACAAGAATTCATCGAGGTAGCCATTGCGAATTTACAAAAAGAACTTGGTTCCGTAGATATTATATGTTTAACAGAAACGTTCCTTAAAAGTGGCTGTGAATCTAACCTTAGAATTAATAATTATAAACTAGTATCCTTCTTTTCTCGAGCAAACCAACGCCGGGGAGGCTCATGTATCTTATTGAAAAATAACCTACAATTCAGAGTAATTAAAAATCTCACCCAGCCTATTCCCCTTCAATTCGAATGCTGTGCTATTGAAATTATTAAATTTAATCTAATGGTGGTTTGCATATATAGAACACCTACGCGTGATACGTCGACATTCCTGAACAATCTGGAACAACTAACCAGTAAATTGTGTAACAAAAAAAGCAAAAAAATTATCATATGTGGCGACTGGAATATTGACATACTGAAAACAAACAAAACGTCTAATGATCTAATTTCCATTCTTAATAATAACAATCTAAAAAACCACATAAATTTACCTACGAGAAAAACCTCATGCTTGGACTTGATTGTAAGTAACATACATGACGCTAAACCTGGACTTCACTATCTAGCGCTTTCAGACCATGAAACTGCACAAACAATAACGGTTAACTTAGTTACTGATTATCAAGTTAAATACATGCACAACTTCTGGTTTAAAAGTATACGAGAACTCAGCGACGAAAATATACTTAAATTTAAAAACTGCATGTCAAACCTATCGTTTTCTGAAGTATACGAAGCCCAAAATACAAATGACGCATTCGATAAACTACACGATACAATTACCTTGTTTTACAATTTATGCTTCCCTATAGTGAAAGTCAAAAATACTTTAAAAACAATAAAAAATAGAGGTCTAACGAAAGGCATAAAAAGATGCTGCATAAAAAAACGGACATTGTACCTCAAATATAACATTCAGAAACATAATAAAAAACAAAATAAAAAAAAATATGACGACTACGCGCGAATATTGAAAAGATGTATATATAATGCACAGCAGATTAATAGCATGCGCTACATTAATAAAGCCAAAAATACATGTAAGGCAGCATGGAACATGATTAAAACAGAGACAAATAATATGACATGTAATTCTGAAATTGACATTATTAATATTAATGGTAAAACGTATGACAACCCAAACCAAATTTGTGATTTATTTAATGAATATTTTGTATCCCTAACCAATCTTACAAAAACTGCTCATAAAAATATCCAGGACACTAAAATAACCATTCCTCAAAATTCAAATAGCATTTTTCTTACACCAGTGGATGAATCCGATGTTTACAAAATAATCCATAATTTAAGAAACACAAACTCGACTGGGTATGACGACTTGAGCACTAAAGTATTAAAAAGATGTGCGAAGAGTCTAATATCACCCTTAGCTTTCATTATAAACCTTTCCTTAACAGAAGGAGTATTTCCAAATCGTTTAAAAACGTCGGTTGTAAAACCTATATATAAGAAGGGTGACAAAACGGACATGAGCAATTACCGCCCAATAACTCTAACCCCCATTTTATCGAAAGTACTTGAAAAAGTTATGTGTATTAAAGTGGAGAACTTTCTAACTAAATATGAGATTCTTAAAAAAGAACAATTCGGTTTTAGGAGGGGTAGCTCCACGGCTTTAGCATGTTTCTCGCTATTAAAACATATAACCGAAGGACTAAATCAAAAATCAAAGATAAGCTGTGTATTTCTAGACATGACAAAAGCCTTTGACTATGTCTGTCATAGAACACTACTCACGAAACTTGCACATTATGGAATCCGAGGGAAAGCCAACGACTGGTTCAAAAGCTATCTTGCTGAAAGAGTGCAATACGTGGAAATAACCAAAACCTGTAAACAAGAGCAAAAAATCTTTCGGTCAGGATCTAAACAAAATAATTCAGACATCAGTAAGTTAAGAACTAGTCTAGCTAAAAAGACCATTCGCAAATGGCTGTTGACGCAATCTTATGATGCTTCCGAGTCTCTCCTAAAGGTGATTTCCTAACACGTACACACACTCACACACACACTCTCACACACCATATCACACATGCCAACAACCTCGCTCCCCCCCTCCCCACACACACACACACACCTTGCACCTTTCACACCCTACACCTTCGCACTAGTGCATATTGCGGTCTTAATTTTCTTTTATTGTTTCGTTGGTTTTTTTTATTTTATTTTTATATTTATTTTAACTCTTCTTTATAAGTCATCTGTTTATAATATAGATAATATTTCGATTCCTATTGGTAATATGTCACTTTTTTACATGATTAAAACAATAACTTTTATATGGCAATACCACCCCAGATCTCCACGAGACAGGCTCGACCTAGTGTGGAGATCATTAGAAAATACTTCCTTTGAACCTCACCTAAACAATGTAAATTTAGATATTAATTTATATTATAGGGAATTGTAAAGCACTGTTTTTGGCTAAATAAACATTATTATTATTATTATTACATTCATTTATTTCTAACACATATTCAATACATTTTTAAATATTATTATAAAAAATATAAAACATTTAAAAATATAAAAAATAGTAGCCCACCGGCATCGGGAACAGGGTCCAAGCTACCGGTGGTCAGGGCTCCAGAGAGAGGAACCTCCGGACAATGCGCGTCGTGTCCAGGAGTACCGCTTTCTGTATCAGACCCTTGACCCAGCTGCCTAGCGAGAGCCTCCTCAGATGTTGGTCGAGGCTCTTCGCTATAATGCCATTGGCCGTCACGACTATCGGCACAATAACTGCTGAATCCACATCCCACATGTCGACAACCTCGCGAGCCAAGTCAAGATATTTTGTCTGCTTATCTTTCTCAGCCTTCACGAGGTTCTCGTCATGCGGGACAGCAATATCAACAATCACTGTGCGACGTTCTAATCGATCTATCACCACTATGTCAGGCTTGTTAGCAACAACAGTCCTGTCAGTAATGATAGATCGATCCCAGTACAATGTGACATGGTCATTCTCAAGAACTGGGTCGGGCACATACCTGTAGTACGGTACTTCTGATTCCACAAGACTGTATTTCAAAGCAAGTTGCTGATGAATAATCCTGGCTACAAGGTTGTGTCTGTGCAAATAGTCTCCGTTAGCCAGACTAGAACACCCAGAAATAATGTGTCGGATTGATTCCCCGGGACGGTGGCATGCCCGACATATGTCAACCGTGCCGTCCTTCACAATGTATTTCCGGTAGTTGTTCGTCATCATAACTTCGTCCATTATTGCACAGACAAAACCTTCGGTTTCCCCAAAGAGGTCACCGAAACGCAGCCAGGATACGGACGCCAGAAAATCTACATCAAGCCCATGTAGAACCCGATAAAAGCGTCCGTGGAGTTCCTTGCTCTGCCATACCGTCCTGCTGTCATCAGTATTCATTACTATAGGTTTGCGCCAGTTCTCGTTTGCTAAGGAGAGCGGGGTGAGGCCCTTATCTACCGAAACTACATCTCGATGCATCCCCACGTCGGTATTCAGGAAATACTCCCTGAGACTGCATATCTCACGATTGTGCATGGTCTTGGCGTTTAAAAAGCCTCGACCACCGCACTTCCGCGGGATATACAGTCTCATTACCGATGATCGTGGGTGATGCATGCGATTTGCGGTCAGCAGACGGCGGACCCTTCTATCCAGAGCGTCCAGTTCAGTCTGGGTCCATTTGAGTACGCCGAAAGAGTACATCAGAACCGGCATGACCCAACCATTGAAGGCGCGCACCTTGTTCCCGCCTGATAAAAGACTATTTAAAACTTTATTCAGGCGGTCAAAGAAGCGCTCCCTCAACGCTTGTTTCATGTCGGCGACATTGATGCCTAATGCTTCCGACATACCCAAATATTTGTAGGTTTCGGTTGAAGAGAGGGACCTGAGGTGTATAGAATCCGAGAGTTGGGTCCCCTCGGATTCCACAATCTCCCCTCGCTTTACATGCATTACTGCACATTTGTCCACACCAAATTCCATTCTGATGCCACTACTAAAAGTTTCTGTTACCTTCAGTAGCTTCATCAGTTGCAATTCGGTGGGGGCAAACAGTTTCAGATCATCCATGTACAGGAGATGAGATATGACCTGGCCGCCTCTTCGCAACCGATAGCCTAGTCCTGAACCCTCCAACAATGTGCTTAAAGGATTCAGGGCCAAACAAAACCACAATGGACTCAGACTATCGCCCTGAAATATGCCCCGATCGATCCTTATTGGTTCGCTGTTCTCTCGAATGTGTCGACATCCTGGATAGTGAAGGACCGTCCTCCACTGCCCCATACACGACATCAAGAAGGTGCGCAGAGTTGCATCTACTTTATACAACTCCAGCACCCTCATGAGCCATGTATGTGGCACCGAGTCATAGGCCTTCTTGTAATCTATCCAACATGTCGATAAATTCTTTCGAGAACGGCGAACCTGCTGACTAATGGCCATGTCAATGAGGAGCAGCTCCTTAGTACCACGGGACCCATTCCTACATCCATTCTGAGAGGCAGACATTATAGAATTATTATTAATATGACTATTAATTTTAGCTCTCAAAATGGATGTAAGAATCTTATAGACCGTGGGTAGACAAGTAATTGGTCTATAATTTTTGGGTTCCGTAGTACTACCTGACTTATGGAGCAGGTGGGTTATTCCAGTAGTTAGGAATTGGGGTAGCGACCCAGACTCTAAGGCTGACTGGAACTGGGACGCTAGGCGAACGTGCGATCCTTGCAACCATTTCACCCAGAAATTGTGCAGCCCGTCCAGTCCTGGGGATTTCCAGTTCGGTAATGGACGGACTGCACAAGCTACATCTTGGGGGCTGATGGTAATAGCCCCCATTTCTGGTATTGGATCACAGGTTCGCTCAACCTCCCGAATCCAGTCGCCCTCAGTGTGACTGACGGGCACCGACCAGATGCTGCGCCAGAATGAGTTCATGGCATCATCATCTGGAAGGTGCGTGTCAATCACACCTTGGTCCGGTCGTTCCCAAGTCCTATATACCCACCTCTCATCGCTCTGGAATGTGCGATTCTGAATGTATCGCTCCACTCTTCGCTTGTACCGACGAATACGGCTTGCCCATGCACTGATCTTCTGCTTCAGGAAGTCGATACGCTCTGTGATGCGGGGCATATAATCTTGGGGACTAATGTCAGTTCCCGCAAACGCCCGCCTCACAAAGCGCATCACTCTAGGACGTGTATTGCCCTCCCTGAAGCAGATTAATTTGCCGATGAGTGCTCTAGCCTCACCAATACGACGCTCAATTCTGAACTGCCACGCTGGTATAGCTGGTTTAGGTCGTGTGACCCCGTCACTGTTAGGGAATTTGACGTGAGCCACACGACACGCTGCTACAGCTGCGCAGTACAAAATTGAGTGGGTATCAGTGAGGTCCTCGCTGCTGTCGAAATAGCTCGACAGCAGCGAATCCAGAGCACACACCAGCGCCCTATTTTTCTTGTGCATGGGCAAACGAGGTAATCGCGGTCTCAGCTCAGGCGGCGTAGAGCGATATTCCCGAAACGCACTCTCCAAAGCACTCCTCAAATTATTGTTGCACTGGGTACTCACGGATATAGCCTCACCATCATCCATCTCATCAATGCAGGGCGGTCGCGGCAAGCCACTACGTGAATTTTGCGGCTGCACAGCGACCACACCCACTGGCGGGGCGGACGGGGCAAGACTAATCCGTGACTCTAGGCGTAGTCGATCAAGTACAGTGTCATCCAACATATGATTACGCTGGATGACACGCACCTGATCCGATAGTCGTTGAGCCGAAACATTGACAGCTGGTTCAAGCACCTGAAACAGAGAGAGCATCCGACCACGGTACGCAGTCAGGTTATTTCCCCCCTCTGTAGCCCCAAAGTATGCGCGCATGACATTTTCATTTAAATATTGTGTCCATCGCATGCGCGCACTTCCACCGGGTGCGGGGACCCTATCAGAGGCCGGTGGGCCTCGGAGTCCCAAGCTGTCCGGTGGCCGGCGACCTCCCCGCCGACGAACAGGTGGTGGCGACGTCGGCGGAGAGAAGTACTCGTCGCTCGAGCTCGACGCAACTGCCACGGCCGGTGTCACAGCGCTCACGGTGGGGCTGGATTCCGGCGGCGGCGAGGCGGAGCTGAACGACGAGCCCGGTGGTGTTGGGCGTGCTTTTCTCATAGCTGCTGATCTCGTAATCATCGTTTGTTTTGTAGTTTTCTGCGTTTCATGTTATAGTTTGATGTGACAATCGTTTTTTCCATGGTGACATACGTCACCATTGTCGGATTTTCTATGCTTACGTAAAATCATTGTTTATATTATTCTCACTATGGTTTATTCTATTTGTTGATTTATTTTCCGACTATTTTATTGTAATTACATGTGGGTATGGTATTAAAATAATTTTATATATTTATTTTAAACACTGCACAAAAAACTAGACGATGACGTTATTGGTGTTGCCAGCTTATTATTATTATTATTAATTATGGCACACCACAGGGAGGGATTTTATCCCCGCTTCTCTTCTTGATTTACATTAACGACCTTCCCGAAGCAGTAGGCAAAGACTGCATATTATTCGCCGATGACACTACTCTAATAATCAAGAGTGAAAATAATGCAAACTTACAAAAGGATACCGACCTAGCGCTGAACAATGCAGTTAATTATCTAATAAAAAATAACTTAAAAATTAATATTACCAAAACAAATATAATACAATTTCAAACATACAAATCAAATACTACTAATAATAATCTAGACATTCAATACAAAGACTCTCACATAACTACTGTGGATAATTGTGTATTTTTAGGTATAACAGTTGACAAAAATTGCAGCTGGAAACCACATATTGATAAAATTGTTGTAAAAATTGATCGTTTTGTTTATGTGTTAAAAAGGATTCGACAAACAACTAATCATGAGACGGCAATGCTTGCGTACCATGGCTATGTATCGTCCGTACTTCGATACGGTATAATAATTTGGGGGAACTCAGTGGAGGTTGATAGAGTCTTTAAATCCCAAAAAAAATGCATTCGAGCAATCTGTGGAGCTCATTTTTTAGACAGCTGTAAGCCACTGTTTCAAAAATTAAATATCCTGCCTTTACCATGTCTAGATACATTTTTGAAACATGCACTTTTGTAAAAAGAAATTATAATTTATTTGAAACTTTAGAAGACAGGCCAAATAGCCGAACACGACATAAAGATAGACTTCGCCTACCACGAATAAAATTAAAATTATTTAAGAAAAATGTTTATTGTATGTCTATAATAATTTATAATAAATTACCAAATAGGTTACAAGAATTACCTTTGACATTATTTAAGAAAATGCTCTTTAAACTTTTGACATTTAAAAATTACTATAGTATTAAGGATTATTTAGAAGATAAGTCGATAGAATCTTGATAATGTAATTTTAATAATAAATTTGCACGCCATATATGGCAGGATACGCTGAAAAAAATGCACTGTAACACCCTTTGTACCGTATTTTAGCAAATAAACATTTTTGATTGATTGAAAAAAAAATGGGTTATTGTATAATCGTCACAAAGTTAATTCGTCACGAAAATAAGTATGTGTAAACTCGCCACAAGTCTATTTTTATAAAAGAAAATCCAAATGAAAAGGGTCTTGGACGGGGTGGGAGGCGTGTCAGACTTTTACTGACTAAAACCCACCTATGTTCCTTCGGATGCCCTTTATGTTCCGGGGCCGCGGTAACTATTATAACTATTCCGCAACCCATTCCATGTTCCTTTACGGATGGAATTTCCAAAAATCCTTTCTTAGTGGTTACCTACACTTCACAAAGAACACACCCTGCAAGTTTCATGTCTCTAGGAGCAGCGGTTTGTGCTGTGCGTTGCCAATCAGTAAAATAAAAAAAAAATCAGTTTGTGCGGTTTGTGTGCGTTCATATATTAACAGTCAGTCAGTTTACAGTTTCATATAATATAGATAAACTAGCTTCTGCCCGCGACTTCGTCCGCGTAGAATAGTTCCCGTTCCCGCGGGATTTCCGGAATGAAAACTATCTTATGTCATTTCTCGGGTCCCAGACTATATCTGTACCAAATTTCATTCAAATCGGTTCAGTAGTTTAGGCGTGAAGAAGAGACAGACAGACAGAGTTACTTTACGCATTTATAATATTAGTACGGATTACACCCAGACACAGAACAAACAATCATGCTCATCACATAAAGTTCCTGGGTGGGAATCGAACCCACAAACGGTTTAGCAGTTAGAGTCACTATATAACCACTAGACCAAGAACGCCCGTCAAATTAGTACTAACTGTCCCCCGCGGTTTCGCCTGCTTTATGTTAGGTTTTTTGTTATTGTTCCGCTCTTGTAGGTTATAGCGTAATATTATGTAGCCTATGTCTTATTCTGATATATCTATACTATTACTAGCTTTTGCCCGCGGCTTCGCCCGCGTGGATGTCGGTTATATCGCGTTTTCAAGAGAACTCTTCAAAAGTTCGGGATAAAAACTATCCTATGTTCTTTCTCAAGGTCAACTCTATCTCTGTACCAAATTTCATTAAAATCAGTTCAGTGGTTTAGACGTGAAAGCGAAACAGACAGACAGACAGAGTTACTTTCGCATTTATAATATTAGTAGGGAAGTAGGGATTATAAAGAGGATAGATTTGTATTTTTGTATATAACGAATAAACTCAAAATCTACTGGACCGATCTCAAAAATTCTTTTTTCATTAGAAAGCTACATTATCCCTGAGTAACAGGCTATATAATATCACGCTATGTCCCGCGGGAGCAAGCAGTAATAAAAAACCTAACGTAACGCGGGTGAAACCGCGAGGAACAGCTTGTAAGCTATATTATTGTAAAGTTTCGTCCAAATCCGTTTATTTGTTTTTGCGTGAAAGAGTTACAAACATCCACATATATATACAAACTTTCATATTTATAATATTAGTAGAATTTACAACTCAGGGGTCCCCAATTTTTTTTTAAACATGAACCCCTTGCTCCTTTGACCCCTGGGGTCGCTATACCCCACTTTGGGAATGGCCTTTAACCGACCACACGTGTTTCACAATAGAAAGAAAACAGCAGTCCGACAACCGGCTGTCGCTTGGTCATCGAAAGGTTAAAATAAACATCCTTTGAAAAACATTTAATTATCTCCATGTTGTCCGATGTCAACGTCCAAGATGAACTTCAAAACGAACTTCAAATACTTCATTAATTTTATGACAGACAGACAGACGTGTTAATTATTCTAGCACACTGTTTAATTAAAACTTTGTATAACTTTTCATAATGTTATCGTAAAAGTTAACGGTTCAAATAATTAATTTCATTGTTTTCGTTTATATAGCACGGTTAATAGTAGTTGGTTTAAACACACTCTGTGTTTATGAGATTTTTTAATTAGTTTTTAACATAAATTATACCATACTAGCTTCTGCCCGCGGCTTCGCTCGCGTTAAAAAGAGACAAAAAATAGCCTATGTTACTCTCCATCCCTTCAACTATCTCCACTTAAAAAATCACGTCAATTCGTCGCTCCGTTTTGCCGTGAAAGAAAGACAAACATACAGACAGACAGACAGATAGACAGACACACTTTCACATTTATAATATTAGTATGGTTTTTTTTGTGGTGTGGGCAATCATTAAATGACTGCTGTCCTGGGTGCGGCGGAAGGGCGTGTCAGACTTTTATTGACTAAAACCCACTCATGTTCCTTCTGTTGCCCTTTATGTTCCGGGGTCACGGTAACTATTATAAACATTCCGCAACCCCGGCAGGAGATCATACCTCACCATCTTTTATTTATTTACTAGCTTTAGTCCTCGGTTTCGCCCGCGTGTATGTCGGACTTCCAGCCATTATTTTACTCTTTCTCATTGGTTACCTACTCTTCACAAAGAACACACCCTGCAAGTTTCATGTCTCTAGGAGCAGCGGTTTGTGTGCGTTGATATATCAACACTAAGTCAATCAGTTTACCATTTTATACTAAATATATATGTATAGATAAATGTCGTGATGGCACAGTGGATAAGATGCCCGCCTCTCATGACACATTTTCAATTCATATGTACTTTCTAAAGTTTATCTTGGACATCACTGACATCTTGTGCCTAGGAAAGCACGTAAAGCCGTTGGTCCCGGTTGTCATAAGTGGAACATTGACAGTGGTTACGGGTATTTAGACGCCAGAAAGTCTGACCAGTCTAACCAAGGGGTATCGCTTAGCTTAGTCGTTTGTTAGTTAGCAGTCGCTTGACGTAAACACCGGTATCCAGCTGAGCCCGGTTAGGCTGGAAGCCGACCCCAACAAAATTGGGAAAAGGCTAGGGAGATGATGTTATATGTATATAAATATATTAGTGATGTACAAAGATGTACTAATATATTAGTCATGCATCTTACTACTAATCATTTCACTGTATTTTTATTCCCATTTCACTAAAGACGATGGATGAATGTTTTCTTTCATCAGTCAACATTGGGTTATCTCCTAAATAACACAGACGTGTATTAACAATGGACCGCGTATAATATATTATGAGCCTCTCCCTCACATTAAGAGGGAAATTGAAAGGAACCGTATTCGATGGAACCGAACTGGGAGGGACGGAGGTACGAAGTAACAGAGGGTTTGTAATATGGATATGGCGTTAAGGACAATCCGGTATTTGACACCGTCATCAATTGACGTACTTTTTATGAACTGTCAAAACGTGATTCTCCTATAGATTTTGAATGGCAATGTCACCTTGTGACGTCACAAGCTAGCAACCCTATTGACTAACTATTTATTGATTTCAAAGCAATAAAAAATCCAATTTTACAGTAAATTAAAAACAAATCCAAAGCTTAGGACTAATAAAAAGATAAGTTTTATAAAAATTATGTCTTAGATTTATCGGTTAATAGTGTCAAATACCGTATTATAAATTATTTCTTTTCTATTTTTTTTGTTAGCCAAGTTTGTGTCCAAGGCTCCTTCCAATTCTCTGATGGATATGGCATAGTCGTTAAGGATATTATAAGCTATTTATTTCCAATTTTTTAGTTGCTCAGTTTGTCCCGTTTTTCTCTGCAATGACCATGATTGCTCTACAAACGAATTACATTAGTACAAATTTTTATGATTATAATTTGTAATAAAATGTTTATTAATGTAGATTTATTAAAGAATTTGCGCGTATTAATTAATATTTAAATCATGTAGTGTTTACAAAATTTACACGTAAAGACTTTTGTAGACACATTTCACTTTCGAACTTAACCATTGAATCATCACGACATAATTTTAATATTGCCATTTGAATTTTAGTGTTATTTTATGTAGCGACATCTTTTTTTTTATTACTTATGGGCTTGCTCTTGGTCCAGACTAGCCCGAGGGCATAGACGGGGCCTACGATGGAGCGAGCTCACCCAAAAGATGCCTTTGCACTCGTCTCTTCAATATATCCGGGTTATATGCTGGTTTAAGTTAAAAAGTGTAAATAGGTTATATGCAGTCTAAAAGTGGCACATTAAAAGTTGGCCATTTGACAAACACGAAACTGAGTATCGCGTTGACATTTGACGTTTATCTCTTTTTCACTCGCACTACTTCTATCATGTCATCCTACTTTGACGTGTAATGTATGTGTGCGTTAGTGTGCCGTTTTTGAAGATAGAATTTCGTTTGGGTAACCTATCTACACTTTTTAACTTAAACAATGATGTTATAAGTAATAACATCATTGGTTATATGCATTTGTTCTATTACCAAACATGAGAACTACAACTGAAGATCCTACACAAAACATACAAAATTAAATAAATACTACTACAACTTATGGGCACTACCCAAGTTACCCAACTAGACCAAAACCATCTGCTCGGAGGATCCTTCCCTTTCAACGGAGGATGAGGAACTTTGCACTCTGTTCCTCATACGTCTAAAATTATAAAAACACCTCTTTATGTCTATTTAATAGTCTGAACTTATTTGAGAATCATCTCCACGTGTTTTTAACTCCGTGTTCACAAAATAAACTGAGTAATGGCAGGGTAATGTGTTAACACGACGCACGCACGCACAGAAGGACAACTCAACTGTCAGTAATAGTCTAGATAAATAAATAAATATCTTGAGACAAGTCACACACGGTCATCTGATCCCAAGCTAAGCAGAGCTTGTGTTATGGTAAACAGACAACTGATATACATACTAATTATATCTATACTAATATTATAAATGGGAATGTCTGTCTGTCTGTCTGTATATTTGTCTTTCTTTTACGGCAAACGGAGCGACGAATTGACATGTTTTTTTAAGTGGAGATAGTTGAAGGGATGGAGAGTAACATAGGCTACTTTTTGTCACTTTCTAACGCGAGCGAAGCCGCGGGCAGAAGCTAGTACTTAATAAATACATACGTATCATCGATAAATTACACCCAGACACAGAACAAGCAATAATGCTCATCACACAAAGTTTGTCCTGGGTGGGAATCGAACCCACGACCTCCGGCTTAATAGTCAGGGTCACTTACCACTAGACCAACAGGCCCGCATTGTGTCTTGAATCACTTGCGTTTGAAGGTTTAAGTCATCTTTGAAGCTTTCAGCGATGTTGCTTAAAAAAAAATTTTATTCAAAAATGTAATACTTCTGCAATCCCTGCTTTACAAGTAATGTACTCCTCTAACAGACAGACAGCTACACATATATATAATATATATACACGCGTTTGTATTGGAAGGTTCGCATATTTTCAATAGCACAGATTTTCAATATGGCGGGTAAAGTCGTAATAATTTGTTTTTGAAAATCAATTGTGCTTGTAATTTGAATGCTTATTTCTTTCATCTCGTAGACAGCGAAACTAGACGAATAGTTACTCGCATGATCATCTCCCTAGCCTTATCTCAATTTTTTGGAATGGGAAATCATCAAATGACTTCTTCCGCCCTGGGCGGGGCGGGAGGGAGTGCCTGACCTTTACTGAACTTACACTTGTTCCTTGGATTGTCTTTTATGATCCGGGGCCGCGGTAACTATTACGCAACATATTTTTGGCTTTCCTAAACGTCATATGTCTGGAAAACTACCAATGTGACTTTTGTAATTCATATGTACTTTAGTTTATCTTAGACATCACTGTCATCCCGTGCCTGGGTGCGCACGTAAAACCGTTGGTCCCGGTTGTCTTTCGCAGAATTTTGACAGTCGTTACGGGTAGTCAGAAGCCAGAAAGTCTGACCAGTCTAACCAAAAGGTATCGTGTCGCAAAGTAACTGGGTTGTGGAGGTCTGATAGACAGTCGCTTCACGTAAAACACTGGTATGCAGCTCCTTCCGGTTAGACTGGAAGCCGACCCCAACAAAGTTGGGAAAAAGCTAAGGAGATGATGATACACACTGTTTGTCCGTAAAGGTTCTTGTTTGTTCTTCTCCATAGAGATCTTCCTACGTTTCAGAACAAGCAACTAACGTCACCTTTCTGACTAACTGACTGACGCTTTGACAATTCATAAGTGCCTGTAAATGGTGTAAGTGAACTAAATTATTTCTGAATTATAGCTACATTTATGAAGATCTAGCTTTTGCCCGCGACTTCGTCCGCGTGGAATAGTTCCCGGTCAGGATTTCCGGAATGAAAACTATCCTATGTCCTTTCTCGGGTCCTAGACTATATTTGTACCAAATTTCATTCAAATCGGTTCAGCGCTTTAGGCGTGAAGAAGAGACAGACAGAGTTACTTTCGCATTTATAATCTTAGTACGGATAGTAAAGTACCATAACAGCAAAGTAATAAATACAGACAAAACCGCGGGCACAACTTAAATACAAAGAGACACAAAATGACTCAAAACGTGCTACGCCCGTAGGCACGTCGTAGCAGCGGCTACGAGATCGCTACGAGCGTGCTACGCCGTAGCCGTTTAGTTTTGTAAATAGTATTCTATTTTGTTTGTAGTATTATTTCGAAATGTAGAATGTAAGTGTACTGTGGATTAAGTGAATTTAAAAAAACAAAAATTAAGTAAGTTATTTGGTATGCTATCATAATTTTGTTAATGAAAAGATGATTATTATACTTAAAATATATTTTAAATTTTTCATATAGAATAACTCATCTTTTGTCTGTATGTCTGTAAACTTTGGTCATTACATTTCCAATAAAAACAATTTTTAAATAAATGAAAAATTATGTCTTTAATTATAGTTTATTAGTTTCATTAACCTTATAATTATATGTAGTTCATTACCTATATATTACAAGAAAACCAAAAATAATCCTTTTAGAGGCGCGTATCCGACTCACACTTGACTGTCCTTTATTTACCTATCTTATTACTGAGTACCTTCTAAGATTCATTTATCAAAGCGAAAAAATATCAACACACAAATAAACATGCACACATTTATAACATTAGTTATTTTCAAGACTCCCAATTCACTTCAACAGACCCACAACAACGAGAATGTCGCATTAAAACGAAACTAAAACAACACCAAAATATTCCTTTTAAACTTACCAAAATTCTCGCTACGAAGTTTCAAAATTTCGCATTGCAACTACGTAGCACATGCTACGCCGTGTACTCGTAGCGGTTCTACGTCGTAGCACACTCGTAGAGCTACGGCGTAGCGCAGTTGATGTATGTTTCATGCGTTATTAGGTCAAGTGTGTGTGGAATTTGTACTGAAATTAAATTAATCAATTTTGTTATTAGCTTGTGTATGGTTTAAAATCTCTGTCTAGTTATTTGGTAGATATTTATAATATTATCTAGCTGTTCCTCGCGGTTTCACCCGCGTTACGTTAGGTTTTTGGTTACTGCTTCGCTCCCGTGGGACATAGCGTGATATTATATAGCCTATGTTACTTAGCGATAATGTAGCTTACTAATGAAAAAATAATTTTTGAAATCAGTCCAGTAGTTTTTGAGTTTATTCGTTACACACAAAAATACAAATCTGTCCTTAAATAAAAATACTGTATTTCAATTTAAATATTTATAAAATAGTGAACTGACTGACTGACTGTTGATATATCAACGCACACCCAAACCGCTGCTCCTAGAGACATGAAACTTGCAGGGTGTGTATTTTCTGTCTTTTGATAATTGAAGTATCAACTAATAAAGAATTTATGGAAATTTTACCTCTAAAATAATAAAATGGAATGGATGGAAGTTTAACATCCACGCGCGTGAAACCGCGGGCAAAAGCTAGTGTAAATTTGCCTCTTACTGTCCCACTACAGGACAAAAGCCTCTTCTCATACAGAGAAGGCACGAGCATTGATCACCACGCGCGCTCAAAGCGGATTGGCGATTTCGGACTCATATTAACTACAAGTTCCTAACGATGTTTTCCTTTACCAATATTTGTGATGGCCAAGATAATTTTTAGCAAAATCAAGTACAATAAGAATCACTTTATCTCCTTCGAACACACGTGATTCGAGACACAATAAAAAGACAATAGCAGCGCGACAGCCGGCTGTCGCTTGGTCGGTGAAAGGTTAAACCGTATCAAAATCCGTTGCGATACAAAAGTACACATGGCGGAAAGCTTTGATTTATATAATACTAGCTTTTGACCGCGACTTCATTCGCGTGGAACAGTTCCCGTTCTCAGAGAATTTCCGGGATGAAAACTATCCTATGACCTTTCTCGGGTCCCAGACTATATCTGTACCAAATTTCATTCAAATCGCTTCAGGGGTTTAGGCGTGAAGAAGAGACAGACAGACAGAGTTACTTTAGCACTTAAAATATTAGTAATGGAATATGGATATTCAAATAGAACTGACCACATCTGCTTACCCCAGGAGCGTAAACCCGCAATATTACGAGGCGGTGTGGCGATTATCAGGATAATTTAAATGTCAGCACAGATCTACTGATAATTATTATTTATTACGCGATAAGCCGCTAAAGCCCGAAGCAATGATTCATGTTTGTTCTCATGATACAAATTCAAAATTATTTGCTGTGTAATATAGATTTTGTGATAATATGTATTTTAAACGAACTTTTAAATCTCTAAGCACACTTGATTCGAGAGACAATAAAGACAATAGCAGCGCGACAGCCGGCTGTCGCTTGGTCGTCGAAAGGTTAAAAAAAGTTTTTAGTTTGACCTGTATGTGTGTTTGTTCGCGATTATCTTACGTTAAGCTGAACCGATCTTGACGCGGCTTTCAGAAAAGTATTTAGGTATCACGGCACCTATTGCTAAGATTGATTGTGAGATTAATATTGTTAGATGTTGTTATATTATATATATATAATACTGTTTATATATCTGTATTGTGTTGCTTGTTCCATTTTTTTTTGTAATACTAAAATTATTAAATTTAAATTGTTTCTGATTTCTGAATATCTTTAACGGTTAACCTACATAAACGTAGGTGAATTAAACAAATCATTTGTTATTTATTTATTTATACTTCAAACACAAAGGGTAACTTAATTTAAACCTTCGAACACACGTGATTCGAGACACAATAGAAAGACAATAGCAGCCCGACAGCCGGCTGTCGGTTGGTCGTTGAAAGGTTAATTGTTCCGAGGCACGAGATGTCAGTGATGTCCAAGGTAAACTTGAGAAAGTACATATGATTTGAAAGTTACAATGGTACTTGCCCGGATTCGACCTGCAACCTTTTGCATGAGAGTTGTCTTAACCACAGGGCTATCATGACAAACTCAAACTCAAAACTATTTTATTCAAACAAACCATTTACAGGTACACTCGAATCGTCAAGGTGTCAGTCTGTCAGAAAATTGAAGCTAGTTGCTCGTTCCAAAAAGTAGATCACATGGAGAAGAGCGAGCAAGAAACTCCATGGACACTCTTTTAAAATCAATATATTACAATAATTTGGTTACATCATTCATTGTTGAATCTAAGGTACTATGTGAGAACAACGTAACAAGTCGTACATGTTAGAAGAGATATTGTAAATTTAAGGAATAAACAAAACAAATTTTAAAATAACTGTGGCAGCTAAGAGATGACCAGAACCCAAGCTTACTCTATCTTCGAATACCTTCCACTATCACGGAGATAACAAAGCCAAGCCCAAAACGAAGATAGAGTACCACCCTTTGTCGAATTAGAGACAGGCCATAGATATCCTATATTTATGGTACTCTATCCATCGATAGGCGGTCATTTTGCCTGATAACGTTTTTAGGGTCCCGTACCCAAAGGAAACGAGACCCTATTAATAAAACACCGCTGTCCGTTTGTCTATTAAATAAATATCCTGGGACATCTTACACACGGCCATCTGAACCCAAGCTAAGCAGAGCTTGTGTTATGGTGATCAGACAACTGATATACGTACTTATATAATTTATAAACACATACATATTATAGATAAATAACACCCAGACACAGAACCAAACTATTATGCTCATCACACAAAGTTTGTCCTGGGTGGGAATTGAACCCACGGCCTATAATTTTTTTTTTATCCGGTAATGGTACGAAACCCTCTGTTCGCAAGTCCGAATCGTACCTGGTCCGTTTTACTATGGGCCCAGCCCAAGGCGCTCCTAAATATGTGACCCCTAGAATATTATCAAGGTGAATCCAATCTTATTGTCAAGACACATAGTTCTAGTTTAAGGGTCAAATTGTTTAAAACGGTCGGTATCTAGATAGATAGATAGATTGACTGACTGTTAACCATTTATATCAACGCACAGCCCAAACCGCTACTCCAACTCAAATCATTTATTTCTAATAGACCATTTAAAGGGCAGAAAAACAATCATGCTCATCACACAAAGTTTGTCCTGGATGGGAATCGAACCCACGACCTACGGCTTAGCAGTCAGGGTAACTAGACCAACAGGCCCGTCAAACAACAGAACAATGTACTCGTATATAATGTCAAAATGAAACTTGCAGGGCGTGTTCTTTGTGAAGAGTAGGTAACCACTAAGAAAGGACTTTTGAAACTCCAACCCTAACGCAACTAGAATCACTTTTTTAAATGACGGACGTTTCAAAGTGCCTTTTTTTGTATAATGAAAATAAACGATTGGACTATTGACTATAACGCCGTCGATACAGCAAGTCAACAAGAAAGAAGTCACCGTGAAAGAGATGTCGGCGAGCCGAGTTTAGTATGAGATGACGTGACATGCAGTGGACACGCGGTTATAGTGACACTTCGGCGCCGACATTTTGTTTTCGTTGACGTGACAGTGACGGTGGCGGTAGACAAATCGAATAAAAGGGTAAAACAGAGGAAGAAAGTTTCGACAATCACTCGGCCGAAGCCGCGGCCTTGAAAGTTAGTTTATTTATAACT
The DNA here is from genome assembly GCA_033675125.1 of Athetis lepigone. Lineage (NCBI taxonomy): Eukaryota > Metazoa > Arthropoda > Insecta > Lepidoptera > Noctuidae > Athetis > Athetis lepigone. Next base: position 2,870,264 of record CM066242.1, read on the forward strand.
AGCTTTTGCCCGCGGCTTCGCTCGCGTTAGAAAGAGACAAAAAGTAGCCTATGTTACTCTCCATCCCTTCAACTATCTCCACTTAGAAAATCACGTCAATTCGTCGCTCCGTTTTGCCGTAAAAGAAAGACAAACATACATACAGACAGACAGACAGACACACTTTCCCATTTATAATATCAGTATGGATTCAAATAATCACTATCATCATCAGCTAGCCTTTTTCCAACTAAGATAGGGTCAGCTTACAGCCAAACCGGATTCATCTAGATAGGTACCTACCTGTGTTTTGCGTGAAGCGACTGCCTTTCAGACCTCCACGAACCGCAAACTGGGCGACACGATATCCCTTGGTAAGATTGGTCCGACTTTTAGGCTTCCTTTTTGACTACCCGTAACGACTGCCAAAGTTCTACGAATGACAACTGCGTGCTTTCCGAGGCACGAGAATCCGTACTTCCGTACTAATATTATAAATGCGAAAGTAACTCTGTCTGTCTGTCTCTTCTTCACGCCTAAACCACTGGGCCGATTTGAATGAAATTTGGTACAGATATAGTCTGGGATCCGAGAAAGGACATAGGATAGTTTTCATCTCGGAAATCCCCTGGGAACGGGAACTGTTTATCCACGCGAACGAAGTCGCGAGCAAAACCTAGTTTATCATAATTCAAATAATATTGAGCATTATTATCTCAAGCGTCCTTGACTAATCCCAATTGAGATAGACCGCTGTGGCCAAGATTTGGTCTACAGATAATATTAACTTAGGATTACAAACCCTGAATTATTGATATTGTATTCATTAGAATGTATTGTATTGTTCAGCTTTCAAGGGGTACGTTTCAGCTAATGTACACAGCGCCTAAATTATATTGTAATTGTACTTTACTTTTTTTTTACTGCCGAAAGGAGGGTATGTATGTATGTCGCATTCTATGGCATGCTCTACAGCCTATACTGCTTAACAGATTTCGACATGTGAGGTGTCATTGAATTTTCAGTTGTGTTAAAAAAAAAAGTAAAAAAAAATATAGTTAAATAATGAAAAAATCCAACCGCACAACCGCTATGGATCCAACCGTCCATAGCGTACACCTTGTAAAACGTCTAGATTTTCGTCGCAATGTTAGCCGTATCTATACATACCACAAGCCAGAAAAAAATACAGTGTATAGTCAATTGTATAAATAAAAGACTTAAATAAAAACAATTTACAAATGTGGTCTAGTACTAAGAAAAAAAATGTTCAAAAAGACAACAAAAAAAAAATTATCGTCTCGAAATTCTCAATTTTTTCAGCGACAGCCTTCATATTTTTTAAATCTATAACAGAGAAAATTTAATAAACTTAAGACATGTCTAAAAATATTAAAACACAGAACTGTATTTTTTTTAATATTCAATTAAACTGCAAAATGACTTACATTTTTGCAGAAATGCTAAAATATTTTCGACCTTATTTCTATTAATTCGATGCACCACCGCGAATACTTAAAGTCAAGTTCATTTTAATTCTTTTTTTTTAAATTTTAAAGATTAGAGCAGCTACTTACTGCGCTAGCCACCGACATCCGAAATTGTAATTGAGTTTTTGGATTATTTAATTAATATTTATTCTATTTTCTATTGTAACAATATGTTCTATTGTTTTTTAGTGACAGGCCTGTTGGTCTAGTGGAGTGCCTCTGACTGCTGCCGGAGGTCGTGGTGACTCCCACCCAGGACTAACTTTGTGTGTGCAGCGTGATTGTTTGTGCTGTGTCTGGGTGTCATTTATCTATAAATGTATGTGTTTATTTACACTAATATTATAAAGAGGAAAACTTTGTTTGTATGTTTGTTTGTTTGATTGTAATGAATAGGTTCAAAAACTACTGGACCGATTTTAAAAATTCTTTCACCATTCGAAAGCTACATTGTCAACGAGTAACATAGGCTAAATATTATCACGCTATGTCCCACTGGAGTGAAGCAGTAACCGAAAACCTAAAGTAACGTGGGTGAAACCGCGAGGAACAGCTAGTAAATTATATAAGTATGTATATCAGTTGTCTGGTTACTATAGTACAAGCTTTGCTTAGTTTGAGATCAGATGACCGTCCCAAGATATTTATGTTTATTTATTTTATGTTTATTAAAACTTGCTCCCGAAGAATACCTAAGCTAAAATATATGCTATGTAAAGAATATATCACAGCATAAGATTATTATAAAAACGTATTACTTTAATAGGATTAAAGTTCTCTTCGCTTTCATACGAAATTTCTAGTTTAGTTCTAATAGTATTGCGCCTATGCGGGTTACACTAAACTAAAAAGTACTAAATAACTAATTTTTTGTAAGGAATTTTCGACCTTATCTCATCACACGTACAGTCGAATTTCCTCTATGTCAATTTATAAAAGAAAAATTGGTATTTTTAGCCCTTAGAATCATGTTTGAATATGTTTAAAAAAGTTTGAATTCTATTTTCAATGACATTGAGTTTAAATTCAATTGAGTACCCATTTGATTTAAGACTTTTTAAAGACTCTGCTAGCTTGAAGCAAAATAAATTAGGCAGTAAATACTTCGAAATAAAGTTCAAAATTCTGTGTTAAAATTGTGGAGGGAGTTCGAAATATGAAATGATAAGACGCAAGCGCGCGAAAAGCTTAGTGTTGCTTTATGTAGAAAAATATTTTCCCTTAAATATTTTCTTAATTCCTTAATATCTTTTAAAATACATTTGATAACGGTGAAAGTCATTTTTAAACAAAAACGAAAATTGAGAAGAATGTGTAAGAAACTATGACTCTCCCACTGCAGCACAAAGGCCTCTTCTCATACAGAGAAGGCACGAGCATTGATCACCACGCGCTCACGATGTTTTTCTTTTTAAAATTAATTTGTCTTTAAAAAAAATTAAAAAAATTTTTCACCATTCGAAAGCTATATTATCCCCGAGTAACATTGGCTATATAATATCACGCTATGTCCCACTGGAGCGAGGCAGTAACCAAAAACCTAACGTAACGCGGGTAAAACTGCGAGAAGCAGCTAGTCTATAAAATGTTTATGTGTGACAGTTTGGGTACTCAATTCGGCTAACACAAATGTCCTTTATTTGATCAAATCCTCTCATCATCACCTCCATGACTTTTCCCAACTTAGAGTTCTATCCCTTGGTTAGACTGGTCAGACTTCTGGTTTCTGACTAACCAGTAACGACTGTCAAAGTTCTGCGAATGACAACCGGGACCAACGGCTTTACGTGCCCGAGGCCCGGGATGTCAGTGATGTCCAAAATAAAAGTTCGAAAGCACAAGAATTAAAAAAGGCGCTTTGGTACTCGATTAAAAAAAAAGCAAGTGAGTCGATTTGATAAAAAAAAATTAAGGAGTTTCTTGCTCATTCATCTATTCTGCTTAGGAACCAACTGTTTGGAAAGAGCAACTACTTTCTTTCTGACTTACTCCTTAACTACGTGTGCACTACTGACGTGACTTGCCTACAAACGATATTCTTGATATATTTAGTAGAACCTTTCAACGACCAACCGGCAGCCGGCTGTCAGCCGGCTGCCGGTAGAAAAACAATAGCAGCCCGTCAGGGCTGCTATTGTTTTTCTATTGTGTCTCAAATCACGTGTGTTCGAAGGATTAAAACGTCTTCCTCTCGACGTTTAAAAACTACCACTAAATAAGAGAGTTAAGTACTTGTTGGTACAGTAGCTAGTGCCCCTGACTGCTACTAAGCTGGTCGTGGCTTCGATTCCCACTGTGTGATAAGCATGTTTGTTTGTTCTGAGTCAAAATTCAAAATTCAAAGCATTTATTTCACTTAGACCATTTACAGGTACTTATGAATTGTCAAAGAGTCGGTCGGTCTGTTAGTCAGAAAAGAAAAGTGACGCTAATTGCCTGTTCCAAAATGTAGATCTCTATGGAGAAGAACAGGCAAGAAACTCCACGGACACTCTTTTAAAAATATCATGTTTTACAAAGTCTTGGTTACATTTTCTTTTTGGTGCTTCTACATGTGAAAACAATGTAAGTATGTAACAAAATAAACAAATACAAAATTAAAATAAAAAGTCAAAAATTAAAAGTCATGGCAGTTAAGAGATGACCCATCTCAACTGATAGCGCCCGTTCACGAGCATGACGCGTGACATCAGCACCATTTAGCTCAACCATTTTGAAGGGAACCGAATGATCCAACGCACTCGCCACCATCAGCGAGACTTTTTGAGCGAGCATGACAATGTTCCTAACCGCCATGTCTATTTGTGTCAGTAGAAAACTATCGTAATAAATCACTGCATCGTACTAACATTTACAAAAACTCAAATATGCATCTAAATTACACAAACCAAAGTTTTGTACTGTAAATAAATATAAATAAGTGAAATTTAATTGCTTATAAAAATTATAATAATAAAGATCTTGAATATTAATGTCAAAAATTAAGGGGACTAGAAACATTTTCTATCTTCCAATGATTAAAATTTCTAATTTGTGAGCTTATGTGGAGCAGGACCAGCATTTAGCCAAGCATGTTTGTCATTGATATAATCTTCTAACTTATAATAAGCTTGATTACAGAGTCTAGATATATTTATAAAATGTATAGTAAGTATATTTTTGTAAATATACAAAGTGTATTTTTTGTTTTTAAAAACCCGCTAGGAGATGAATCGACTCAAAAAAACAAACAACTTTTATTATAGAACCGACTTGGAAATCTCGAAAAAAATATCAGCTTTTTCATACATTATGGTGGGGTAGGCATTAAACTTTTGTTAGAAAGAGCTGAATTATTTTTCGCGATTTCAAAATTGGTTTCATATAAAAGTTGTTTGTTTTTATGGAGAATCAAGCCTTGTCGCCACTAGAAACATTTGTCGAGCGACATGTGTCCCCGGTGACATCGGGCGATGTCGGGCGACGTCGGACGACATCCCCTGTTCCTTGTCGCACAGTCGATGAAAAAATAAAAGTTTTAACAATGTTGCGGCGATGTCGCGACCGATGGCTTTAAACAGCCATGTGTGACCCAAGATATTCATATATTTGCCATTATTTCTCCCACACTTTCAACACTGGCAACCCAGTCCTAACCACCGCACTTACCCGCCAGTATTCTCCCGCGTTTACACCAGACCGGCCGTGTCGCCCTCTCGCGGCAGCGTTCGTAAAACCACCTGTAGCTGGTATTTATTTATTTTTCCACACTTTCTTTTGTTTCTTTAGCCCGAAGTTTCAGAGGTAAGGTCTACTATTTTGGAGGATATAAATAGGTATAATATTGATTTGTTGTTGAATGTCGTGTTCGGTGTTAGTTTTGTAATAAGTTGTGGCTAATTGATTTTTTGTGGTATGGGTTCGTTTATAAAGTCACTAGCTTCTTCCCGCGGCTTCGCTCGCGTTAGAAAGAGACAAAAAGTAGCCTATGTTACTCTCCATCCCTTCAACTTTCTCCACTTAAAAAATCACGTCAATCCGTCGCTCCGTTTTGCCGTGAAAGAAAGATAAACATACAGACAGACAGACACACTTTCCCATTTATAATATTAGTATGGATGTTTTGAGTTGTTAGTACGCAATAATGGTGCTAGGTTTTGCCCGCGGCTTGGACCGTGTTGTCTATCTTTAAACCTTGAACACACGTGATTTGAGACATAATAGACAGACAATAGCAGCGCGACAGCCGGCTGTCGCTTGGTCGTCGAAAGGTTAATAGACTATTTTATTCCTTTTGAGGGTAATTTTGCAAAAATCCTTTCTAGGTATGTAAAATTAGTCACTTTGTTTATTTCCATAAAACGTCAATGGTCCGTACTTAATATAAATGCGAAAGTCTGTCCGTCTGTCTGTCTTTCTGTCTGTCTATCTATCCGTCTGTCTGTCTCTCCTTCACGCCTAAATCACTGAACTGATTTGAATGAAATATATAGTCTTTAACCCGAGAAAGGACATAGGATAGTTTTCACCCCAGAAATCCCCCGGGAACGGAAACTATTATTCTACGCGGACGAAGTCGCGGGCAAAAGTTAGTAATTAATAAAAAGTTTTTTTAAAGAACTGCCTTCAATAACTAAAAAAAAACAAAAATAACTTAAATTTTGGAAGTCTGTAACAGTTAGCAGCAATTTCGTAACATACCGGTTTCGTAATTGTACCTATTATTATAAAATTTAGCAATGCTGCCGATTCTCTTATTCACAAACTAACGTAAATTTAAGTTAAGTGCATCTTTCTCTTTCCATTTCATTAAGAAAAGGACAGAAAACAAAATATTAGTCCTGTCAAATTAAGATGCTCCATAGATAATTTAGACGCGATTTAAAAACATGGCGTCTAAACGTCAATTTTCTTCAGGCGCTGTCTAATTTGACAGGATTAAACTAAAATGTATTTTCTGTCTTTTTCTTTAGGAAATGGAAAGAGAAAGATGCATTTAACTTAAATTTAGTTAAGTTTGTGAACAAGAGAATCAGCACCATTACCTGTGTTTCTCAAATTAGGCCACTTTAACTCCTAAACTAACAAAGTCATCTAAACCGATAAAATTTTCCTCTAAACCTTCGTATACACGTGATTTGAGACACAAGAAAGACAATAGCAGCGCGACAGCCGGCTGTCGCTTGGTTGTCGAGAGGTTAAGCGCATCATAATTATGGCCATACCATTTTTTTTGGGGAGTGGGAAATCATCAAATGACTGCTCTCGTCCTGGGTGCGGCGGGAGGGCGTGTCAGACTTTTACTGACTAAAAACCCACTCATGTTCCTTCGGTTGCCCTTTATGTTCCGGGGTCACGATAACTATTATAAACATTCCGCAACCCCGGATGGCCATACCATCATGATTTCTAAGTCTTTCAAAAATTTTTTATGGTGTAATATTTTACCAGTTATTTCCATCCAAAACTTATTACAAGAATGAGAAACAGACCATTTAAATAAATAAATATCTTAGGACTCAGATGACCGTGTCATCTGATCCCAAGCTAAGCAGAGCTTGTGTTATGGTAACCAGACAACTGATAAACATACTTATATAATTTATAAATAACTACATATTATAGACTAGCTTTTGCCCGCGGCTTCGCTCGCGTTAGAAAGAGACAAAAAGTAGCCTATGTTACTCTCCATCCCTTCAACTATCTCCACTTAAAAAATCACGTCAATTCGTCGCTTCGTTTTGCCAAGACAAACATACAGACAGACAGACAGACAGACACACTTTCCCATTTATAATATTAGTATGGATAAATTAAGTACACCCAGACACAGAACAAACAATCATGCTCATCACACAAAGTTTGTCCTGAGTGGGAATCGAACCCACGACCTCCGGCTTAGCAGTCAGGGTCACTAACCACTAGACCAACAGTTAATGTATTTTTTTATGTTAATGTATTTTAATGACTCTGTTTAAAACAAAGGCTGCACTATTTCAATTACAGAACAATTAAAACAAAAGATCTTTTCAATAACTTAGTTTCATGAGAAGAGCTCAGTTTCCATATTTATATATTCTCTTTGACACTCGGCTTTTAAAATGGTAGAAGCTTTTTTTTTGTTATTACATCTGGGCTTGCTCTTGGTCCCAGACTAGCCCGAGGGCATAGACGGGGCCTACGATGGAGCGAGCTCACCCAAAACGCCTGCACTCGTCTCTTGAATACATCCGGGCTGTATAACAAAAAAAGAAGACAGTTGTTTTTTTATACATTTTATTTTATTGTGCTTTTTTTTCTGGTAACCCACTTTTGGGGTTGAGGAATGTTTATAATAGTTACCAAAACCCCGGAACATGAAGGGCAACCGAAGGAACATGAGTGGGTTTTAGTCAGTAAAGTCTGACACGCCCTCCCGCCGCACCCAGGACGGGTGCGGCGGATTTCCCACTCTCCAAAAAAAAAACACTTTTTGAAGTCGGTTCAAACATACTTTTCTGTAAGCCGTATCAAAATCAGTGGGTTCGATTCCCACCCAGGACAAACTTTATGTGATGCTATCATTGTTTGTTCTGTGTCTGGGTGTTTTTGTTTGAACATTAGAAAGTAAAATATGAATTGAAAAACTCACATTGGTACTTGCCCGGATTCGAACCGACCACCTCTAACATAAATATCTTATATCTTTGGACAACTCACACACGGCCATCTGATCCCAAGCTAAGCACAGCTTGTGTTATGGTAACCAGACAACTGATAAACATACTTATATATTTTTTTTAAATACATATTATAGATAAATGATACCCAGACACAGAACAAACATTCATGCTCATCACACAAAGTTTGTTCTGGGTGGGAATTGAGCCCACGACCTCCGGCTTAGCAGTCAGGACTAGACCACTAGACCAACAGGCCCGTCAAGATGAGGGGATGCCTTAACATTTTTTTCGATATACCGTACGGTCAATAAAATTGTTTCATTTAAAGGTCATAGCTCATTACAGCCACCCGGCAGCCACTCCGCACCGACTCGCCTCCTGCGGCTAGTATTCTTTATATGGACTTGTATGGGCATGCGCTCACTATATCAACTCCGTAGCGTCACCGGATCGCCTCGGTTATAAGGCGAGTCGGTGCGGAGTGGCTGCCGGGTGGCTGTAATGAGCTATGACCTTTAACCGTATTGATTTGCATCCTGACATTGAAGAGACACTCTCAGAGTGCTCTACATCCTTACTCATGCCTCTTTCACCCTTTAAGATGTATTTATGCGCTCCTTACAGCATCTATCCGAGATTTATAGCAATCGTAAAATCTCTGGTTTTATTGTGTACAGAGAAATGTGACTCTATGTAGAGTGGGGCTGTGATGTCATACTATAGTTTGCGAGGAAGAAAATTGTAGCATATTTTGAAGTACAAAATGTGTGGTACGATATTAATATATCACTTAAAAATGTGGGGAGATTTTGCGAGTTTTCGGCGACTATAGGAAAAAATATATATAAGAAAAAAAAAATACATAAAAGTAGGGAAAAAAAGTAATAATGTATACAAAGGCGAGCTTAACCCAATACTGACTTTTCTTCCAGCAAACCATAATTTGATAGTAAAAAATGCAGTGGAGGATATACTCAAAAACAATCCATTTCCTTTTTAAAATTACACAATAATACCAGCCTATAACTGTCCCACCAGGACAAAGGCCTCTTCTCATACAGAGAAGGCACGAGCATTGATCACCAAACGTGTCAGACTTTTACTGACTAAAACCCACTCATGTTCCTTCGATTGCCCTTTATGTTCCGGGGACGTTGCGGAATGTATGTAATAGTTACCGTGACCCTGGAACATAAAGGGCAATCGAAGGAACATGAGTGGGTTTTAGTCAGTAAGAGTCTGACCCGCCCTCCCGTCGCACCCAGGACGGGAGCAGTCATTGGATGATTTCCCACTCACCAAAAAAAAAAAAAAATGTTCCGGGGACACGGTAACTATTAAAAACATTCCGCAACCCCGGGCTAGGGAGATGATGATATACTGATTACGTCAATGATTTATTATAACAGGTTTCTATCCGTGTAAACCAAATACATAACTAAAATAGATACATAAATAAACACAATATATAAATAACTCACTATATCTACAACTATGACAACACATCGTAAAATAACCTTTCGACGACAAACCGACAGCCGGCTGTCGCGCTGCTATTGTCAAATTGTGTCTCAAATCACGTATGTTCGACGGCTTAACTGAAATTCTTTCAGGCTTCAAAGGCTGACGACTGAATTTCAAAGCGACGTGACTTCAGACTCAATCCAATACACGGCCTGTTAAGCCTTTGGCTGAGGCTACAGTAGGCAGCGATTTGCGATGCGACTGGAAGAGCGAAACGAGATAAACATGGAATGGCTACATTATAAGCGAAAATCTGGCGTATATTCGATTCAATTTCGCTGATACGTCGATGTAGCCGGTGCCGCGATTACAGTAATGTAGTTCCTGTCGCAGAAATAATCAAAGATCGCTAGTAATATTTGATGAACGGTGTAGCCATTTAGTGAGAATCCATGTATTTGTTTCAATCGCTCGTGCGTCGCAGTTCGCGTCGCAGCCTAGTGTAGCTTCAGCCTTACGGCTGAACTTCAAAGCGACGTGACTTCAGAATCAATCCAATACACGGCCTGTTAAGCCTTTGTGCTCTTTATATTGTATTCAGTGAGTGTGATCGGGGTGAGTTTGTGAATAATTCGCAAAGTCAAGTTGTGTTCGGTTAGGTAGTCACGAGTTTAGACATGTATATTGTACTAGCTGGCCCGTGCTCACTTCGTTGGGCGCCAAACATTTTAACTTAAAACTCGAAAACATGCGCTTCCCCAGACGGCCATTCTCCGATAAGCAAATTTTACGTGTCCGCGCTTCGATAATCCGCACTTGTATCATATTCAATCATCCAATATTTTTTATATGTTAGATAGCATCCCTATCTAGCCATAAACCAAAACACAGGCGTCTGTTTTAAGTAGTTAAGACTAAATTAATTTAACCTAAGTTCAAAAACCTCTGTTCTCTAATTACCGTAACGTGTCCGCACACTGACTTAATGTTAAAACTTACTTATAATTTTTATGACTTACAGATTTACTTTGATCCATTTAACATTTTAAATAGTGTTAAACAACGTGTATAGCATAGTAAAATATCGAGTCACTTGAACCAGTCTATAAATAATTATCATTAAATTATCGGATGTCCGATCGAAAGTTATAATTACCGTGACACATTCTGTTCTCGAGTGCACATCCCTAAAAAAACAGTATTTGGCACACCACTACCGCGAGCGTCTCTTCTTCTCAATGGGTACCGCAGCAAAACAGCAGTTGCACGTCTCTAACGTTAGTGTACCGCGAATGAAGCACGCTAGTATATAATTACCGTAACCTTGGTTAAAAACTTTACTAATTACCGTTTAACATAAATATAATATTTGATTTTTAAGTTAGACCCAAGTTGATCAAGTGAATCGAGACAGTATTTTGGCCTCCGTACGTTGTAATAAGCTCATATTTGCATACTTTGTTGTTTCCGAATTTTTTAAGAAAATCTATCGATTTCTAATTACCGTACACTAATTACCATATATTTATAATTACCGTTGTATGAAAAATTAGTTCTTATTTACTAACTGTAGCCTCAAAATAGATGGGTACAGAAGTCAATCTACATACAAAGCGCGCTCGAGCATCACCCGCAATCATCAGTGATGAGTTGATGAGGCTGTATATATCCCGCGGAAATGAAGAGAACGAGGCTTTTTTGTTCAATGCTAAGTCTCTCCACAACCGCGAGGCATACAACCTCCGGGAATATTTCCTTAAAGCTGACGTGGGGATGCACCGAGATGTGGTCACTGTGGACAAGGACCTCACTCCGCTCTCCTTAGGTAAAGAGAACTGGCGCAAACCTGTAGTGCTTGAGACGAAGGGTCGTAAGGAAGTATGGCAGAGTAAGGACTAAGGAGTTACACGGACGGTTTTTCCGGGCCCTGCATGGGATCGATGTAGACTGTTTAGCGTCCGTTTAGTGGCTACGATTTGGTAACTTATTTGTGAAACCGAAGGTTTCGTCTGTACAATTATGGATGAAGTCATCATAACGAAGAATTATCGGAGATTTATTGTGAAAGATGCTACGGTTGACTTATGTCGGGCGTGTCACCTGACGGGAGAACGATTCGACACATTATCACTGGTTGTTTTCGTCTTGCTAACGAAGAGTACTTGAATGGACATAACCTAGTAGCCAGGATTATCAATCAGCAACTTGCTCTGGGATACGGCCTCGTAGAATCTGAAGATGGCAATGTCACATTGTACTGGGGTCGATTCATCATCACTGACAGGACTGTTGTAGCAAACAAGCCTGATATAGTGATGGTGGATCAATTGAAGCGGCGCAAAATGCTCGTTATCGTGACGGTCCCGCGTGACGGGAACCTTATGAAGACCGAGAAAGATAAAAAGAAAGTCTATATATCAACTTGGCTTGCAAGATTGTTGACATGTGGAATGTGGACTCAGCGGTCATGTGCCGATAGTTGTTTCTGCCAATGGTTTAATAGCCAAGAGTCTCGACCAACACCTCTCTCTCGGAGGCTCTCGTTAGATGGCTGGCTCGCATCGTTAGGAAGTTCCTCTCTCTGGAGCTCTGATCACCGGTAGCTGGGACCCTGTTCCTGATGCCTTTGGGCTAGGTACATAACTGTTTTTTTTATATTTTTACATGTTTATGTTTTTTTACGTCATCTATCCTACTCTATCCCACTCTACCCTACTCTATTCTACTCTAACCTACACTATCCTAAAGTAACCTAATTTTCACTTTTTTTTTCATAAGAACCTCCTCCAAACAATAACAAACACAACAAAGAATTAGTGAAACCGGTCCAAAGATGACAAAGAGAAATAGGGATTCATTTTTATATAAATAGATGTGTACAAATTATTAATGTGTGTTATTTTTATTATATTATATCATATTTTACATAGAATTGACGGCATTTTCTAATTACCGTGGCATTAGATTTAAACTTTTCTAATTACCGTACTCATAATTTTTTTAAGTCTCAATAACTAGAAAACTACCAATAATTAAAACATGCCTCATTGATTATTGAATTCGTATTTTTTATTAGTTTCATATTTTCATGAGTTTAAGTAAAATTAGTGAAAAATAAAAATGGTTACGGTAATTAGGCAAATAACGCCGAATCAGAGAATGACCGCAGACATAAAATTGAGCTAGATCGATTTCTCGTCCCCGAAAACCCTATAAAATTTCAAATTTCAGCGAAATCGTTAGGTTCGTTTCCGAGATCACATGCTTTTTCAAGCAATTAGCGCCATCTGCCGGGCAGATTTGTGAATCTAAACCATCCAGGGCGCCACTCAAACGCATACAGAAAAATTCATTCAAATCGGTCAAGCCGTTTAGGAGGAGTTCAATGACATACACACGCACAGCAGAATTATATATATAAAGATATACAACGCATTCGAGTATTTTGTTTCTTTTAACCTTCGAACACACGTGATTTGAGACACAATAGAAAGATAATAGCAGCGCGACACGTTCTAGTGTTTAAACCGTTTCTAATTGTAACGATAGTTTTCTAAAACCACATCAAAATTGGATCACTCGTTTAAGAGCTAGAATGCCACAGAAAGACATACACAAAGAGTGGTAAATTTTATAAACCCTCTTTTTGCGAGATTAAATTTATATCGAAATCGCCCGTCTCTGACCGTCGACATTTTTCCTCGGAACTAAAGTACCGCAAATGGACGCAATGAAATTAAAACAACGATCCTTGTAACCACTTGGCTGGAAACTGACTGCTTTTAACGGTATTGTTACAAAATGGGAATGTAAAAAATTTAAAAAACCATTTAAAAAAACTAAAAACAGAAAAATCGGAAGTCGGTGGTTATGTTAAACAACAAACAAAAACATCCCGGAAGCCGACGACTTCCGAAATTAAAGATATTGTTCTGATTTTAGTTTTTGGAGAAGTTTTATTTTAAAGGCGATTTTTGTAATAAACGTAAGATTTTGATTTTTTACTTTTAAGTCTGATTTTTTACCTAGAACCGTTTTTAGGGTTCCGTAGCCAAATGACAAAAACGGAACCCTTATAGATTCGTCATGTCTGTCTGTCTGTCTGTCTGTCTGTCCGTCCGTATGTCACAGCCATTTTTTTCCTAAACTATAAGAGCTATACTGTTAAAACTTGCTGAGTGGATGTATTCTGTGAACCGCATTAAGATTCTTATACAAAAATAGAAAATAAATAAAAAAATTTGGGGGTCCCCATACATAGAACTTAAACTCAAAAAAATTTTTTTCATCATACCCATATGTGTGGGGTATCTATGGATAGGTCTTCAAAAATGATATTGAGGTTTCTAATATCATTTTTCTCTAAACTGAATAGTTTGCGCGAGAGACACTTTCAAAGTGGTAAAATGTTGGTCCCCCCCCTGTAACTTCCAAAATAAGAGTATGATAAATAAAAAAAATATATGATGTACATTACCATGTAAACTTCCACCGAAAATTGGTTTGAACGAGATCTAGTAAATAGTTTTTTTTTAATACGTCATAAACCGTATATCGTAATTTACCTTTCATTAAATCAACTCAAATTATAACAAGCACTTTATATTATGTTACTTGCTGCTACGGAACCCTTCATGAGCGAGTCCGACTCGCACTTGGCCGGTTTTTTTAAAGTAATTTAAAAACTATATCTGTTTTTAACGGTATTGTTAAAAACTAGGACGGAAAAAAATGGGTTAGTGTTTAGAGACCAATCTCATCCGGTAATTCGATCCTAAAACTTTCGTTTTAGGTATTACCTAAAATTGTTGTTTAGTTTTTTAATTTTGATGTATTTTTATTTAAGTAATCCATACTTCCGTACTAATATTATAAAATTAATTACAACTAATATTATAAATGCAAATGTAACTCTGTCTGTCTCTTCTTCACGCCTAAACCACTGAACGGATTTAAATGAAATTTGGTACTGATATAGTCTGGGACCCGAGAAAGGACATAGGATAGTTTTCATCTCGGAAATACCCCGGGAACGTGAAGTATTATTGAATGCGGACGAAGTCGCGGGCAAAAGCTAGTAATTAAATAAATAATCGAAAAACCCAACTGCAATTTCGGAAGTCAGTGGTGCCGATTCTATTGTTCAAACTAATACTAAATACAAGTTCAGTGCATTTTTATCTTTTTATTTCTTTAAGAAAAGGACAGAAGATACTAATTAGTTTAGTCAAGTCTAGTATAACATGTATGTAAAACAATTGGAGGCTGTACAGTAGACTGCAATTAGTATGGAATGTGATGGCCGTGTGTGAGTTGTCCCACGACTTTTACTTAAAAGAACCAACATCACTTTAATACGATTTTTAATTCGAGTCAGAAAAATTACAAGTGCAACTGTCACTGATACCAAAAAGGGTGACCCGCTACAATAGTGATGTTCAGCAATCGATAGACTTAGACATTTAGTCATGCTTTGTTTTATTAGGTACGTCTTAAATAAAACAATTTTAGAAATATGGACCTTACCAAAAACAAATAATATAACAGTGTTTTATGTAATATTAAATTACCTACCGTGTATGTAATTTAATTACCGTAAATTACATGTAATATTTTTTTTATAATTAAAGGCAATTTGATACTGAATAAAAAAAGTATTCTCGACTAAGATTTAATTGTAAAAACTCGATTGTACCACATCACTATTTATTTGGGACTAAAAACCTGCAACACTGGAAATGTCATTTTTCTGACTTGAATTAAAAATCGTACTATGCATACCTAGTATAAAACAAAGTCGCGATCCTCTGTCTGTCCCTGTTTGCTTAAATCTTCAAAACTACGCAACGGATTTTGATGCGGTTTTTTTAAATAGATAGAGTGATTCTTAAGGAAGGTTTATATGTATAATCCATGCTTATTATAGTAGAGAAAAGCCGGGATTTTTAAAGAATTGTAACACCCGGGCGAAGCTGGGGCGGGTCGCTAGTGAGAAATATTTAATAGATACCATTCTCTTGACCACTACACTAATCTCATCATCATCATCTCCCTAGCCTTTTTCCCAACCGTGTTGGGGTCGGCTGCCAGCCTAACCGGATTCAGCTCGATAGCGGTGTTTTACGTGGAGCGACTGCCTATCTGAACTCCACAACCCAGTAAGTGGGCGGCACGATACCTCTTGGTTAGACTGGTCTGAGTTTCTGACTAACCAGTAACGACTGTCAAAGTTCTACGAATGAAAACCGGGACCAACGGCTTTACGTGCTTTCCGAGGCACGGGTTGTCTGTGATGTCTAAGATAAACTTTAGAAAGTACATATGAATTGAAAAAGTCACATTTGTACTTGCCCGGGTTCGAACCCACCACCTCTTACACGAGAGGCGGGCGCCATATCATATATAATAATAATAATTTGGGCAGTTGCGACCCCCACGGACCTGACCTCCTGGGAGACCCTTTGTTCTTCATCTCTGGCTTGCCTTCATTGGCCGGCCAGAGTGAGCACTGACGAGGAACAAGGCTCCCACCTCACTCTTGCCTTAATTGGCTGGTTTGAGTGGAGAATCGCAAGAGCAAACGTGCTCAGGGGAAGGAAGTATTCCAGTAAGATGCTGGTAGGGATCTTGACCGTACTTCCGGGATTGTCCTGATAGCCGTGGAATACCTCTCCACTCCTCAAGCACCTCGATATATGTTGCCTCCTTGTCGCTACGTCACTATGTGCTAGCGGCCGTTTTCGGGGGCCCATTTACTGAGTGTGCAAGTCACCCCCTGCCATTTTTCCGTGTTTACAACCATTGGTCAGGCAGGGGCCATAGTCATTCCATAGTATCTGGTACCTTATTCATTAAAGAATCCAAGCCCATAGTCCAAATTTTTTGTAGTTGCCATATCTTACAATAGTCTAACACCATCCGGGGGTTGTCCTTAGGTGCACTTATATAGTGCATATAGGGATAATCGCCGGCTAGTGTCCCTTTTCGCATAAAGTTTTGCCCAAGGGGCCTCTGCGAGTTGGCTTCGGCCCCTCGTACGCCTTCCAAAAGCCCGGGACCCCTGGGTCCCGAGATATAGAAATATATAGAAAAATAATAATAATAAATGGTTTTTAAACGCCAAGACCCTTCACAACCGTGAGATATGCAGTCTCAGGGAGTATTTCCTATCGGCCGCCGTGGGGATGCATCGGGATGTAGTTTCGGTGGACAAGGGCCTCACCCCGCTCTCCTTAGCGAGCGAGAACTGGCGCAAACCTGTGGTACTGGACACTAACGACCGCAGGACTGTATGGCAGGGCAAGGAGCTTCACGGGCGCTTTTATCGGGTCCTACATGGGCCCGATGTAGATTTCCTGGCGTCCGTATCCTGGCTGCGTTTCGGTGACCTTTTTGGAGAAACCGAAGGTTTTGTCTGTGCAATAATGGACGAAGTTATGATGACTAAAAACTACCGGAAATATATTGTGAAGGACGGCACGGTTGACATCTGTCGGGCATGCCACCGTCCCGGAGAATCGATACGTCACATTATTTCTGGGTGTTCTAGTCTGGCTAACGGAGACTATTTGCACAGACACAATCTCGTAGCCAGGATTATACATCAGCAACTTGCTTTGAAATACAGTCTTGTGGAATCGGAGGTGCCATACTACAGGTATGTGCCCGACCCAGTTCTTGATAATGGCGATATCACACTGTACTGGGATCGATCTATCATCACCGACAGGACTATTGTTGCCAATAAGCCTGATATAGTGGTGATAGATCGATTAGAGCGTCGCGCAATGATTGTTGATATTGCTGTCCCGCATGACGAGAACCTCGTGAAAGCTGAAAAAGAAAAGCAATCAAAGTATCTTGACTTGGCTCGCGAGGTTGTCGACATGTGGGATGTGAATTCAGCAGTCATTGTGCCGATAGTCGTGACGGCTAATGGCGTAATAGCGAAGAGCCTCGACCAACATCTGAGGAGGCTCTCGTTAGGCAGTTGGGTCAAGGGCCTGATACAGAAGGCGGTACTCCTGGACACGGCGCGTATTGTCCGGAGGTTCCTCTCTCTGGAGCCCTGACCACCGGTAGCTTGGACCCTGTTCCCGATGCCGGTGGGCTACTATTTTTTATATTTTTAAATGTTTATTTTTATATTTATATTTAAAAATGTAAATTATATGTCATATGATTAAATGAATGGAATAATAATAATATTTATTTATTTCTCTCAAAAAGGTACATTGTTTGTTCATAGTTTCGAGTTGCAACACAAAATAAACCTTAGTGAGAGCTGGAGTCTATACTGGGTTCGAGACCTGTGTGACAGATCTCCAGGCTCACACCCATCGAAAATGTTACACTAGAATTGCACTTACGTACTACAAACGAAATTAGCTCAAAGTACTGAGAGGAGAAACAAAATAAAATGAATACAAAACAATAAAAAAGGGGAAAAAAGGGAACATGCTATGTGTTTCTGTGGAGTGTAGTGTTATGTAAGGAAATGTCAGAGTTTGTGGTGTACTAAGCGCGTAGAAAATGTCCGAGTGTGTGTGTGCAAATGTGTCAGTAGGTAAGGGAGCAGTATGTGATGTCATTTTTTATACAAAAGACAAGAGTTACTTCAAAACACTAAGAAGATTTTCGAACTATCTCCACTTAAAAAATCACGGCAATTCGTCGCTCCAGTTTGCCGTAAAAGACGGACAAATTAATAGACACACACAAACTTTCCCATTTATAATTAGTATGGATTAGTGAAAAATACCGTATTATGGTATTATTCGGTTTTTTTTTTCGCATTTCGCATTATTACGTTAACAGAATATTTATATCCTTTAGAAAGACTAAGGATTATTTTGAATTTTGGCCTATTAATATATATATTTTTTTCTGGTGATTGGGAAATCATCAAATGACTGCTCCCGTCCTGGGTGCGGCGGGAGGGCGAGTCAGACTTTTACTGACTAAAACCCACTCATGTTCCTTCGAGTGCCCTTTATGTTCCGGGGTCACGATAACTATTATAAACATTCCGCAACCCCGGCAGGCGTTGGCCCTGTTGGGCCCCTTACAGTGCTGACTTCTCTTTGAGGCGCGCGTGGAACACTAACGCGCCGTCGGTCGACGCGATCCTGGTCCTAGTCGGGCGGCGAGCTACCCATCGCTCGCCATCCGCAGAACCGCGCCTACGGTGGCCGGTAGTCGTCTTGCGACTCTCGACGTCTTCACCTGGGTCTTTGTCCGGGGCGAGAGGCTCGTCGTTGCCTCTCGCGCGCCGCCGCTTCCTTTACTAGCATAACTGCTTCGCAGAAGGAGGCGACGGCATCCCATTCCGTCTCGCCCCGAAGCATGGCCTGAACCAGCGCCGGGCGCGAGAGGTCACCGCCGCCGATCGCCTCTACGAGGACACGTCGATGCTCCGCCCATGCGCGGCACACCTCAACCGTGTTCTCGACCGTGTCCTACAGGCGACCGTTACTGCAGTGGTGACACCCAGGCGTCGCTTACGCCCGAATCCGACACAGGAACTTCCCGAACTGACCATGTCCGGTGAGGACCTGTGTCAAGCGAAACGTGAGAGTGCCATGACGCCTTTCCAGCCACTCCTCAAAGAGGGGTCTTACCGCCGCAATTACGGCGTGCCCGTAAATAGTAATACATGCATCTTTCACGTTTATAATATAACTAGCTAATCCCCGCTGTTTGACTCGAGTTTACGGCTACTTTATTCACATAAGCCCTAGTCACTAACCACTGAACTAAAATGTCTGTTTGAGCTCAAACTAACTGCGGTCAGTGTCCAGACTTGCAGCTGTATATTAATAATATCGTACACTTGTCTTGCAATGTGATAATCTTGTTGAGGTTTCGGATGCAGAGACTTACATATGTCGCTTTGTACATGGCAAGTGAAATAGATATAATATGCAGTTGGGTACAATGATATAAAAAGGTGTACATAATACATAATAGTTCTTAAAATAACATTAGCTCAGCCACATTTTACCAGTTGGCATGCAAACATTTAAGGTTTAAGAATATCTTTATTTCTCTTAAGAATTAAATTATTCACTTACAGAGAAATAATAACTAAAACTAAATTAAATGTTAGAGCGCACAGATTTGCGTATAACAAAAAAATAATAAAAAAAAACATTTCAAATTATAACATTATTATTATACTTATTTAGAACAATTTATAAATTACTATTATAACAATTTAAATCATCAACGTATATTATATCATGTCATTACTGTTACAAATATCATACCATTATCATTACATTATATAAATTAATTATATTATATTATATTATATTATATTATTATATTATTATATTATATTATTATTAATTTATATCCAACAAACGATTTGTTTACGGATGAATGGAAGATGATTTTATTGGCATGTCAGAAGTATTGTGAGAGGGATTGATGTGAATGTCGTTAATAATTTTAATTTTGTTTAGTTACTGTAATTGGTGTAATAGCCGTTGTAATTAAAATAAATAAATAATAATAGTAATATGTCAATATTACATTTTGCCCCCGATTTCGTCTGTCAAGCCTAAATGAGGAATCAGAACTATCTATGTCAAAATTATTAGAAAATCAAATACTTAAAAAGTCAAAAATAATTAAAATGACAATACAATGAAAATGTCCAAATAATTAAAATACCTAACAAAAATAATTAATATGTCAAAATAATTAAAATATCAAAAATAATTAAAATGTCTAAATAAAATGTCAAAATTAATAAAATGTCAAAATAATAAAATGTAAAAATAATTAAAGTATCAAATAATTAAGATGTCAGAGTTCTAAACTAATTCGTCATTTAGGTTTTTTTTTAGGTATTCCTTAAGAAATAATTTTGTCCGTTAAAAACTCAGTTACAAGTTTCATAAAATGATAGTCTCTAAAAGGCCAAGACCAGACGACAAAAACCAGGTTTCAGATCTATATGCCACCATTGGCTGGTTGCATAATCATGTTATTATTGTCAGATTTTAATAAATATTTAATTAAAGCGCTTTACAGTTTTTATTAGCCAATCCATATTCTATGCACTTATTGCCAGCAATCTAAGTGCCAGGCCACACGGTGCGGTGCGGCTCCGGCGCAGCGCCTGAGCGGTGCCGCAACGGTTTTTTACATATAAAAATGAATGGTATGCCTCACGGTACGTCCGGCACCGCTCCGGCGCCGCACCGCATGCACACCGGACAACGGCGCGAGGCAGACGAGGCGGGGAGGGGTGCACCGGCACCGCTCAGTTGTTTATACGGCATAGGCAAAAGTGCTCGCTCGTTGATAATAATTACATTGTATATCATACGGTGCCGCAGCGGCGCCGTAAGAACATTGCGACGCCGCATTGCTCGTGTGGCCGCCAGTGCGGTGCGGAGTAATGCGGTGCGGTGCGTTGCCGCACCGTGTGGCCTGGCACTAAAGGTTTATTAAAACTGTTTACATCTAGTCTGTTGTATTGACAGGTTCATTATGTGTTTAATTTATTGCGATTTAACATACCAATATTAACGAAAATAAAACACCAAAAATCATTGCTGTACATTGAATTCGATAGCTATGCCGACGCCTATACAGAAATTGGCCATGTCCTTTAAGTTCAGTGTATCTTTTTCTTTAAATTTCATTAAGAAAAGGACAATTAAACACCTGAACCTAGTAATCTAAAATAAATAAAATACATCCTCAATCCGCCATTGAACTTGACTTGGATACTAAAATCACTTATGAAAAGAACAGAAGAAAAATATTAGTTTAGTCCTGTCAAATTAGTCAGCACCAGACGTAATTCGACGTATTTTTAAGTGGCCATGTTTCCATCGCGTCTAAATTGTCTATGGAGTATCTCGTTTTTGACAGGGCTAAATTATTATTTAGTTTAACCCTTCTCAGCTTCTTATAGCTATTATTTATTAGCTTCTGACTGATAAGCTGGAGGTCGTGGGTTCGATTCCCATCCAGGGCAAACTTTGTGTGATGAGCATGATTGTTTGTTCTGTGTCTGGGTGTGATTTATCTATATATGTACCTATGTATTTATAAATTATATATGTATGTTCATCAGTTGTCTGTTTACCATAACATAAGCTCTGCTTAGCTTGGGATCAGATGACCGTGTGTGAGTTGTCCCAATTTATAAATCTTTAAAAATCTCTGATTTTCTATGCATGTATTATACACGTAAACCTTCCTTTTGAATAGATTGTTTTTGATGACTCTATCTACTAAAATAACCGCATCAAAATCCGTTGCGTAGATTTAAAGATCTAAGCATATGTATGTAGATACAGACAGTGGAAATCGACTTTGTTTTATACTGTGTAATGACCTTCTGTCCTTTTTTTAACCGACTTCAAAAAAGGAGAAGGTTTCTCAATTCGAGCATATACATATATGCTTTTTTTATGTTTGTTCGCGGATAACTTCGTCGTTTATAAACAGATTTTGATGGTTCTTTTTTTGTTTGATAAGTCATGATTCAGAGGTGGTCCCATATAATGATAAAAGATAAAATTTATGGCGATCGGTTTAGGGCTTCTTGAACAATTCATCGAGACCAAAAAAAAATAATCGATGAAATATTCATTGATGATATGTGCCTTACTTCTAGTTTCTATTTTCGTTTTTTATTTCTATTTTCGTTTTTTACTTTGAAAGATACCGTAATACACAGTCAGACATTGGGTCTCGACACTAAAAAGTAAAAAATAAAAAACGTATTCCAAAAAAAATCTGAAGTCTGTGGCAAAAGAGAAGCCACCGACTTCAGAAATTTTAGCTATTTTTAACCGACTTCAAAAAAAAAGTAGGTTCTCTGTTCGACCTGTATGTATGTATGTTTGTCCGCGATTATCTCGCGTTTGGCTGATGCGGTTTTCAGCAAAGTGTTTGTTACATTCTGGGGAAGGTTTTAGTATATAACACTAATAGATATCCCGTGACGTTGCCCGCATAGATCGCGTTTTGCTTTCTTGGATTGTAGATTTTTATAAGATTATAAGTTTATTTTGAGAGCTACCCTAAAACGTAGTCAGACACTGAGACTCTAACTAAAAAGTAAAAAAAAAATAAAAAGCTTTTTTTAAAAAAAAAAGATAACCGACTTCAAAAACTAAAAGCTCAAAAATAACTATTTCGGAAGAGAAGCCACCGACTTCCGAAATAGTTATTTTTGAGCTTTTAGTTTTTGAAGTCGGTTATCTTTTTTTTTTAAAAAAGCTTTTTATTTTTTTATGTATTTTTAGTTTTTGAAGGCGGTTTTTTTTTTTGGAAAATGTTCTTTTGAATGAACGAAATAAACTACACTTAAATTTAGTTTTGTTTGTGAACAAGGGAATCGGCATTGCCTAAATCAGCGATCATCTCAATCTCAACTAAACAAGATAGCCAGTACTTACATAATAATATATAAAATGTAAGATGGCCGCCGCTTGACGGAGGATATTAAATAAAAATCCTCTCGCTACAAATGCATGGAGTCTATAACTTATTTTCCAGCGGTCGGCAGGGTTGGCGCTAGGAGGAAATGTTATTTAAACTAGATTAGGCTTTAACCAACCTTCGAAAGGAGGATTTTAATCTCTGCAGCTATTTTACTTCCGAGGACTACCAATATCCGTATTTAATATTATAAATGCGAAAGTAACTCTGTCTGTCTGTCTCTTCTTCACGCCTAAACTGTTAATAAATGCTTTAATGGATTACAGACCCGTATTTGTTACTAGCTTTTGCCCGCGAATTCGTCGGCGTAGCATAATAGTTCCCGTTCTCGAGGGATTTCCGGGATGAAAACTATATATATGTCCTTTCTCGGGTTTCAGGCTATATCTGTACCAAATTTCATTCAAATCGGTTCAGTGGTTTAAGCGTGAAGAGGAGACAAACAGAGTTACTTTCGTATTTATAATATTAGTACGGAAGTACGGATTTGGTCATAACTCAGTTCTTTACTGTGTGGCTCAATGCCTCTAGATCTATGAAATAATTAAACTTTCGAACACACGTGATTCCAGACACAAATAGAAAGACTTAGACTGATAGCGGCAGCCTGACAGCCGGCTGTCGCTTGGTCGTTCAATTAAACTTAGAAAGTGAAAGTTGAAATTATAACTGCTTCAAAGGATTTAAGTGATTGGAGATCCGTATTTGTTATTAATTCGACATAAAGATATCTTCACACTTCCTGACAAAGAGGGTCTTGACAGACAGACAACAACGTAACAACAGATTAAGTTTTTCCTTAAGTTGCGGAACTCCAAAAGAAAAAGTTCTCCATTTTAATATTTTTTTACGTAGCAACCTTACTTCCTTTCGCCTCGGAGAGCGAAAAAGAAAACTTTTTAATGTGTCAATTCTACCTCGAAACGCAAGATAAAAGATATGTTTAAAGAAAGACAAAAAGATATCGGGACAAAAGTTCTTCGTCCTTTGAAATGAGACTTTTTAATAAACTTGTGTTTATTTATTAGAATTTTGCTTTTTAAAAAGATGTAATGTTTTTTTTGCGAGAATTTTAATAAGTCCTTTGTTTGGGCAAAGATTCTGTTTGATGTAAATTATTTTTGACTAGCTACTTATCGCGACGTTGTCTGGACGCTATAAAGTAGTTAAAATACGATGATATTGCTTCACTATTTTGAATAATATACAGACAAAAATTATAACCTTTCGACGACCAAGCGACAGCCGGCTGTCGCGCTGCTATTGTCTTTGTATTGTGTCTTGAATCACGTGTGTTCGAAGGTTTAAATTATTAAAACGTAAAAATATTAAATGTTGTACAGTTTCGATTTATGTGTGTGTCTGTTTGTCTGTGCCACCCTAGCTCTTAAACGCGTGGTCCGATTTCAATGCAGTTTTTTTATTTGAAAGTAAATTATCTAGCAATGATCCTTAGATATATTTCATTAAAATTGGTGCAGCCGTTTCACAGTTATCAACTCACTAGCTTTTGCCCGTGACATCGTCCGCGTGGATTTATAGTTTCAATTCCCGGAGGATTTCCGGAATAAAAACTATCCTATGTCCTTTCTCGGGTCCCAGACTGTATCTATACCAAATTTCATTCAAATCAGTTCAGTGGTTTCAGCGTGAAGAAGAGACAGATAGACAGTGTTACTTTCGCATCCATACTAATATTATATATGGGAAATTGTGTCTGTCTGTCTGTCTGTCTGTCAGTCTGTATGTATGTTTGTCTTTCTTTCACGGCGAAACGGAGCGACGAATTGACGTGATTTTTTAAGTGGAGATAGTTGAAGGGATGGAGAGTAACATAGGCTACTTTTTGTCTCTTTCTAATGCGAGCGAAGCCGCGGGCAAAAGCTGGTTTATAATATTAGGACGGAAGTACGGATTAGATGCTCATCGTCCAACGATGGTTCATAGACATGGATCTGCAAAATCAGTTAAGCCGTTTCGGAGATATCAACTTTTTTGTTATGCAGTCCCGATTTTAATAAAATCACCGAAGTTCGGGTTATGAAATATTTAATTTACATCTGTTAAAAATATGTTCCATGCTTTACGAGGAATTTTAATAAGAGCTCTGTGTGGGCGCATATTGTTTAATGTAAATTTTATTTATGAGATGGTTTTTATTAATTGAACTTCGTTTATTCGTTGTGGTGTTTAGTAGTTAAAGTTGATACTATATACGTGAGGTTCTGGGTTTGGATCCGGGCAAGTG
Organism: Athetis lepigone; assembly: GCA_033675125.1. Lineage (NCBI taxonomy): Eukaryota > Metazoa > Arthropoda > Insecta > Lepidoptera > Noctuidae > Athetis > Athetis lepigone. The sequence goes on from CM066242.1 coordinate 2,895,556, forward strand.
ATAGATTTATCAAGTTTTTATTCTGTAGTCTGTCACTTCTTCACGCCTAAACCACTGAACCGATTTGAATGAATTTTAGTACAGATATAGTCTGGAACCCAAGAAAGGACATAGGATAGTCTTCATCCAGAAATCCGGGGGATTGGAACGGGAACTATTATTCCACGCGGACGAAGTCGCGGGCAAAAACTAGTATTACTTATATATATAAATTCTCGTGTCACAATGTTAATTACCTTACTCTTCCGAAACGGCTTTACTGATTCTTACCAAACTTTATATGCATATTCAGTATGTCTGAGAATCGGCTACTATCTATTTTTCATACCCCTAAGTGATAAGGGTTGTTCACCCTTAACATTTTTAACGCGGGTGAAACCGCGGGAGGCAGCTAGTAATATATATTAAAGATTTGTAACATATGTGCGAAGCTGGGGCGTGTCTTTAGTATATAATAGCAGTAGGAAACAACGTATATCTATCCACATTCAGTTTATTTAACAAACGGTTAGTACACGCGACATAGATGTATTCACTATCCCAACCCGCAGGTTCACTATTTATTTAAACAACAAACAAAACAGAATCGTTTGCAGCAAATAAATACAGGTAAACATGCCCCACTACTTAATCCTACTCATATTATAAATGTGAAAGTGTGAATGTGTGTTAATGTTCGTTACTCTTTTAGCAGAAACCACTGAACGGATTTTGATGAAACTTTACAGTAATATAGCTAATAAAACAGAATAAGACATAGGCTACATTACATCCACACACACACATACAAACTTCCATGCGGGCAAAGCCACGGAATAAGGCTAGTATATTTTATTCATAGGTAGATTTGCCCGAAACATATTACTTGAACGAACCACATGTATTTTATTTAAAGGTAAAGGATTTTTTCGTAATTAACCGTATTTTGTTTTAAGTAAATATCAGATAAATCTGCAAATAATAAAATCAAATGACAATTTATTATTTGAACAGTACGTTATTTTCTGAGGAGCGTATTTTTCCATGCATATTTCAAAATTGCCAAATTTTCTGGCGAGATATTCCATAATCCTATATTTTTTAGTAGCGTGCCCTTAACATAATCTCAAAAGCTCAAGCTCCTCGCACTAATAAAAACATAATACGAGCCTGATAGTAAACATGAATATAAGAATAAATATAATATTAAAAAGTTTATAGCTTTAAGCGAAAACGTGGCTTAGTAACTCGCCTAAGTCTTTTCCCAATGTTGCGGAATAGTTACCGTGACCCCGGAACATAAAGGGCAACCGAAGGAACATGAGTGGGTTTTATTCAGTAAAAGTCTGACACGCCCTTCCGCCGCACCCAGGACGGGAGAATCCATTTGATGATTTCCCACTCACCAAAAAAAAATCTTTTCCCAATTATCTTTGCTGTCGGCTTCCAGTCTAGCTGGATTCAGCTGGATACCAGTGTTTTACGTGAAGCGACTGCCTATCTGACCTCCACAACCCAGTAACTGGGCGACACGATACCTCTTGGTTACACTGGTACTGGTGTTGACGGGCCTGTTGGTCTAGTGGTCAGTGAACTTGACTGCTAAGCCAGAGGTCGGGTTCGATTCCCTACCAGGACAAACTTTGTGTGATGAGCATATTGTTTGTTCTGTGTCTGGGTGTTATTTATCTATAACTAGCTTCTGCCCGTGACTTCGTCCGCGTGGATTTTTCCTGAATTTTCTTTGCTATAAACCTCACGGAGCCCGAGACCTTTCTAACGAATGCAAAACCGTGGAAATCGGTTCGTGCGTTCTGGAGTTATAGCGTCAGGAAGGGAAACCCGACTTATTTTTATATAGTAGATATGTATGTATTTAAAATGATATAAGTATGTAGGTCAGTTGTCTGATTACCATAACACAAGCTCTGCTTAGCTTGGGATCAGATGGCCGTGTGTAAGATGTTCCAGGATATTTATTTATTTATTTACTGGTCAGACTTTCTAGCTTATTACCCGTAACGACTGTCGAATGTCTACGATTGACGACTGTATCTAATAAATAACCGACTGGCTTATTACCTATGAAACAGCAATCAGCAATATTTGCGCAGCGATCGCGCGATCACCGCGCGATTAGTCGCTTAACTGCAAAAAAAAACGTATTATGTATGAATCGATTGCTAATCGCTCGCTGATTGTTCTAATGCACTTATTACTACGATGACGATAAAGTAGCAATCGCTGGAACTAATTAAATATCACCTTTAACAAAAAAAACTTACTTCTTTACTATCATTTTCACTAATTCAGTTTCGTCCATGTTATTACACTGACACTGACTTCTGTAACACAGGTTTTCACCTAGCTCAGAAGTCAGGGACTTCATACGAATTTTTTTAAAAAAGTTTGTGATTAAAAATTATTCTTATTATTATTATTTTTTTCGATTCTGTTGTGGCGTCAATGTATTGTATTAATGTGGAAACTTTTTTGGATATTGTGTGGTTTATTTTGTATGTATTTCTTTTTTAAATTGTATCTGTTTGTTTCCCAAATAGAATAAAATAAAAATAAAATTAACTTTGCTCTTAAAAACCATACTAAATACGAAACCACCAACCGAAAAATGCATGTTTTAGTTAACTGATTGCTCCACAGAGGCAGCACTATCGTTAGATTGCTATTTGACTTGACGTATTTTGAATTGACGTTTGAGAAGCAAATATTGCGCAATTATCGAGATCGCTCGGCTTCTGCGAGATACGTAATCCCGGTGCCGGATTAATTGACAGCGTCTTTTTACAAACAACACACGATTCAACACCATTTAGCTCCATATTGTGTAAAATGTCTGTGTGCCGAGACTTATTTAGATAACATTTAGAAACTATTTAAACTTCCGAACACACGTGATTCGAGACAATAAAAGACAACAGCGCAACAGCCGGCTGTCGCTTGGTCGTCGAAAAGCTAAAATTCAACAAACCATTAGCAAAACAGATTATAATGGAATTGAATGGATAATTCACCATTTACATGTCTTTAAACATCGAAGACAGCGACTTCCAAGTCTCTTGACTTCGAAAGTCCACTTGAAGTCGGTGAAAGTCGGTGATTGTAATGAATGAATCATGAGGTTGGTATCCTAACGATGCTATTTACATAGTGGAGAGATACATATTTCTTGGTTTAAGGTAATTTATTAACAGTGATATAGTGAGGTAGAGTTTGTGTTGGCTTTGTGGTTAAGGCTTCAAAATTCAAAATTCAAGGTATTTATTTCACTTAGACCATTTACAGGTACTTATGAACTGTCAAAGAGTCGGTCGGTCAGTCAGAAAAGTGACGCTAATTGCCTGTTCCAAAACGTAGATCTTTATGGAGAAGAACAGGCAAGAAACTCCACGGACACTCTTTTTAAAAATAATCATGGTTTACAAGATCTTGGTTACAGTCTTTTTGGTGCTTCTATACGTGAAATCAATGTAGATAAATAACAAAAAAACGATGGATTAAAATATGAGAATAATAATATAAATCCATCCGACTCTTGTGTGTGTGTCTGTGAGTTTGAAGATCGGCAACTGCCAATTTCGTGAAATTTTTAATTTATGTAGGTACAGTCAGCAAAGTAGATAGGTATGCAGGACGTCATCTACAATTGAGGTTTTCTTGAATACCAATGAATGTATTCATATGAAATTTAACCCAATTGAAGAACTAGTTATATTTTAATGATAAAATATCCATGGGTTTTTGAGAAAACTTAAATTCTAGCTGAAAACCAGCGTCGTGGACTCATGCCTATGTATGGGTCACGGCATTATGCTGAGCGCTAGCCGTTTCGCGCAGTAGTGACGCTACTTAGCTGTATTTAGTTTTAAGGTTTGTAGTATATAAGATTTTATTTGTAGCGCACATTGCACGAATAAATTGTTTTTCTTTCTTTTCTTTCTTATCTGACGGCCCTGTACACTTATCTGCTTTGATGACCGTACATTTCTAAGTTTATCTTAAACACTACAGATATTTATTTATTTATTTATTTATTTATTTAAACTTCATGCACAAGCGTACAAGGGCGGACTTAATGCCTTAGGCATTCTCTACCAGTCAACCCAGAGTTGATGAGACATAAACATGGCAGGTGCATTATTAGTAACAATCAAAGGACACAAACTTACAGAAAAATAAACAAAAAAAAATAAATAATTAAAACACATAATTAAGTGGGTAGTCTTAAAACTAACACAACATAAGTTTAATACATAAACACATATAAATACAAAATCGAAGAGATATATATACTTAATATATAAATATTTAATATATAAATATATAATATATAAATATATAATATATACATATACTAGGAAGAAAGTGGTGAAAAAACTCTGCTCATTTGTTATGAAAATAGATCCTCAACTTCCGCTTAAATGCATATCGACTAGTGGCCGTCCTGATATCGAGAGGTAAGGCGTTCCAGAGAAGAATGGACTGAATATGAAAGGAAGAATGAACTATATCAGAAGTATGAGAAGGGCAAAGTAAAAGAAGATTGTTAGATGAGCGCAGATTTTTGGCATGAGAAGAACACAAATATTGAAAATGAGACATAAGGTAAGAAGGAGGGCTGGGAGAATTGAGTAACGAGAAAAGCGTAGTCAGAGCACGCAAACTTCTTCTCTGGCGAATGGGCAACCAATTTAGCTCAGACCTGTACTTTGAAACATGATCATATTTCCTTAGATTAAAAATGAACCTGATGCTATTATTGAGGACTCTGTCCAACTTATCCAGCAAAATCGCGTTAAGGTTAAAGTAGCACACGTCACCATAATCAATCAAAGGGAAAATTAAAGTCTGCACAAGCATTGTCTTCGTCTTAGTGGAAAGAAAGTTCTTTAGACGATACAAGGAACGCAAAACCCAATTAGCTCTCTGACTGACACTGGAAACCTGCTTTTGCCAACTCAGTGACGAGTCAAGATGCAAACCGAGATCCTTCACATTTTGACTAAACGGAATGACAGTCCCATTAAACAGAATTGGAGGAAGAGAGTTAACCGTCACTCTACCCAGATATCGGTAAAAGAAAAACGTCGTAAGGAAATTGGGCCTTATATAATAATCTATATACTTACTTCGTGATCTATACTAATATTGTAAAGA